>MU968382.1:523820-913079 GCA_034641835.2 Pinus albicaulis | reverse complement strand
CCAGTTGGTTTTGTGGTTATTCACCATGCATTGTAACATAGTTTTGAGTACCTTGTAATAGCTTCTACCTATCCATTGGACTCCGGGTAGTATGGTGAAGTGAATTTGTGAGTGAACCCAAGATAATGAGATAGCTCCTCGAAGACTTCGTTTTCAAATTGTTTCCTGTGGTGGGAGACTAACTCTTTGGGGATGCCAAATCGGGCAATCACGTGGTTGATCAAAAATTGAGTGGCGGTTTCTACCGTGTTGTCATATGTGGGCATGGCCTCGGCCCACTTGGTGAAATAGTCAATAGCCATGATGATGTATTTATGTTTTCCCGATGAGGCGGGGTTACAAGTCATGAAATCGATCTCCCACTTGTAAAAGGGGCTGGCTACTATGACGTGATGCAGAGGAGCAGGGGGTGCTCTTGCTTTGTGGGCGAAGTGCTGGCATCATTCACATCTTTTAACGACTGTGATGCAATTGTGGAACAAGGAGGGCCAAAAATATGCTACTCGTAGGATTTTCTGGGTGGTAACCATTCCTGAGAGATGGCTGCCACAAGCGCCTCCATGGCAATCATTAAGGGCTTGTTCCGCTTGTTTATGAGTAAGGCATCGTCGTAAAATGATGTCGATGCCTCACCAGTATAATACATCTCCCAACAGGAGATATCTGGGGGCTTTCTAGCGTATGTGTGATGATCATCTCTTGTGAGATGAGGTCTGAACTTTTGGGTTCACAGAAATAGGAGAATATCCCCATACCAAGGATCATTAATTGCTACAAAGAACAAATGTTCATCTGGGAGCGAATCGTCTACTGGTGATCCCTTGGAATGTCCTGGGAGGTCCGTAATGAACTCTACTAAGGCAAGCGCCTTCTATCTCTTGGGTGAGAGAAACTGTAAATCATATTCTTGGAGAATGGCTATCCAGCGGGCATACTTGTGGTTCATTAAGCAGCAGGTGAGCAAGTATTTAATGGGGTTAATATCTGTGATGAACGTATTGGTTTTTAAGATGATGTAGTGGCGAAGTTTTTGGACTGTGTGGATTAATGCTAGGGTATTATTTTCTTTGGGTTCATATCTCAATGCTAGTCCTGACAAGGTTTTGCTGACATAGTATATCACATGCTCCTTTCTATCTAGTTCTTCCAAAACCAATACTTCGCCCAATGTGGATTCAGAAGCTAATAGATATAGGATATAATCCTTGTCGTAGTCTATGGGATTAATGAGTGGTGCTGAGGATAATGTTTCCTTCAGCGCGTCAAATGATTTTTGGGCATGGTCATCCCATTTAAAGGGTATGTCTTGGCGTAGGACACGTAAGAACCCTTGAGCATAGGTGGCATAGTCTGGGATGAAGCATCTCAAAAAATTGGCTTTTCCCTGTAGACTTTGGAGTTGTCTGAGGGTTCGAGGTGGGGGTACCTTTTTTATGGCTTGGACCTTGAGGGGGTCCACATGAATGCCTTGTTGGGACACGATAAAACCTAAGAGTCTTCCTGCACTGACACATAAGACACACTTGAGAGGGTTCAAGCGTAAGTTTTATTGATGACACCTTTGGAATACCAATCGCAGATCCTCAAGGTGGTCTGAGCACTTCTTAGAGTGGAATGTCAAATCGTCTAAGTGGGCGAGGATAAGGTGTGCCAGGTCATGAAATATATAATTCATGGCCCTTTGAAAGGTGGCTCCAGCATTTTTTAAGCCAAATGGCATCACCTTGCATGAGAACGTGCCCCAGGGGGTGGTGAACGCAGTTTTGTACCGGTCTGTGTGGCAGATATGGATTTGATTGTAGCTGGAGAATCCATCCATAAAGGATAGGGCCTTGTGCCCAGCACATGCATCAATGACTTGGTCGATGAATGGTGTGGGGTAATTGTCTTTGGGACAAGCTTTTTTCAGATCCTGAAAATCGGTGCAGACATGTATTGTGCCCTGTTTTTTCATGATGAGAACAGGGTTGGAAACCCAAGACGTATAGGTGATGGGGTAGATAAACCCGACTTTGTGAAGCTTGTCGATTTCTCATTTTACTGCTTCTGCCTTAGATGGGTGTAGTTGACGCTATTTCTGGCGTACTGGAGGTACGTCAGGCCAAGTGTCAATATGGTGCTCTACTATAGTAGGACTAACCCTAGGCATTTCCGAGTAATCCCATGCAAATATGTCTCTATACCCTTGTAACAGTTTGGTGCAAGAGACTATTTCTTCTGGAGAACATGCTACCCCCAGTGAGATTTCTTCAACTTTTGTCAGATTTTGAGATATGTTCACCTTAATGGTAGGAAAAATATTTGACATATTCCCTTCCTCGAATGCATCGGGTGCTGGGATGGGGTTTTTGAACCAATCGACCTTTTCGGGTTGCAGGAATTCTTTTGACTCTATTACATAAATCTCTAGTTTGATTGTCTTGTTAGGACTGAATGTTTTCTTGGGGAGAAAAAGCGAATGGTGATGCATTGCATCCCATGGGTAATCTGGCTCCATCGTCACTTTTAGGATATCCTCATCTGAATGAAACAAAGCCTTGAAGGAGGATTGTTCCTGTGTAGGTTTATACTGAATGGGGGTAATCCAGGTGGAGCTAGTTGAGAGACATGAAAAAAATTCCATCGTGGATGTGGTGGAACTAGACGCGGTCGATAGAGTGCAAATAGATTGGGTTTGCACTGTCATAGGGACAGCTACTCCTGTAGCTACACCTGACTCGAAACCTATGGCAGATGAGCAAAAAACTCAAGTCATGGTTCCGATACATGATGACATGAATTGTATATGGTGTGTTGTATCATCGGCACTTGGCGGGAGATGAATCTCCCTAATTGGTTGTCCTCCTGATGGCCATGACGAGATGGATCTATTTGTCACATCCTCTTGATTTGTGGTATTATTCATGGATTCTGAGTCTGTGCCATCTTCGTGGGAGAGGCGGACTGTGGTTGATCGCATACAAGCTATAGTTGTGTGGAATCATGGTATATAGTGACAACGACGTACAGGGTGGTTGTCACCACATATCTAACATGAATATGGGATGTCCATCTCGTCACGATAGACTATATTGATTGGGTGCCATCGTTGGAACATTTCCAATGTGGGATAGTCAATGTTGAAATGATCAAGTTCATCTCATAGTATGCACCTTTCGGCCGGGAGGAGTGGTCTGGCGAGGAGTCCTTAAGGTGATTGTCATTCTTCCTAAAAGTATAGGATGGTGCGAGGTTTGTCGTTAACTAACTGGGTCAAGTGATCCTCATGATAAGATCGCTCGACCGCATGTAAGGCATCCTATACCATGGTATCTCTGGAAAATGGTGGGTATATTTCCCATAGGTGGCATAGAGAGAGCATGCGTGATTGGTATGCAGCGTCTTGCCTTTACCTTTTGAGGTAGGTTCCTTTTTACGAGAACGCGACGTTGAAACGTCTGCTTTGGAGCCAAGGAGTGGTTTTAACTCATACAAATCTAAACATATGTGGGTAGGATGACCTATAACATCGCATATGGCACAAACTAGTGATTCCCTTTGAATGGTGGGGGTCACCATCTTCTTCCCTCTGTTTGTGGTTTTCTTGGTCGTGATAACCAGTTTCGCAATGGAAACTTCCTTTGCAGGGGCGGTCTTGACTATTTATTGGGTTTTTTGGGGCTCCTCGGGGCTGAGGGGCTTTAACCCTGTGGCAGTAACATTGGTGGCTCTTGTTCTGGAAGGGGGAACGAGGTACCAAACTGGGAATTCCAATGATATGTTGGGTAACACCAGTGTTGCCAAAACTTGCTGGGAGACGAAGCTAGCTGGGGGGTAGAGGAAAGGGGTTTGGGAGGTGGTGTAGGTTAGAGAGGCTGCCGTGGCAAATGCCTCCATGTTGTTACTGCTTGATTCTGTGTCCTGGCTAACCTCGGTTTTTGATGTGGACATCATGCACACCAGGGCCCCTGTGGCATTGGGTGATACCTCAGGGATAATGGGAGGATCTCCTAGGAATGACCCTAGGACAAATGATGGTTTTAATTGACCGGGGCCATATTCTTGGTACCGTGAAAGACCATCTGCAGCTGTATCTACATAGGGTAAAATTACATCCATGTTGGTTAGGGGGCGTTTCTCGCTGTGTGTCAACTGGTCTACAGTAATGATGCGATCCTCGTGGGGGAACATCATAATGTGGAAGGCGGAGGAGGCTATGGCGGACATTGCATACATATAACTCCACCCAAGGAGTATATTGTAATCCAAGTGAGCATCCAAGACTTCAATTTTTATGTGGACCGTCTTGCTGGGTAAACAGACTGGGACATTTTGGTACAGGCAGATGGGTGTTGAGGGACGACCATCGTAGGCTCGAAGAATTATGACCAAGGGTTTTAGTTCAAGAGAACCCAACTTCTGCCAAATTTTTTTTAACATGATGCATGTCAACACACCCTCGTTAATGACACATCGGTGAATAGTGATATTATGAACCGATATTGGTATCTGGAATGTGACCATAGAAGGAAGCCTAGGGGTGGCTTTGTCTAAGCCAAAAGCCATCATGCACGTATCGGCAGGGTTGATAGCGCCTAATGTGGAAATTAGGGCTTTCCTTTGCTCTGGGCATGACTACAGTACTTCCAACGTAGACATAGCAGTGGGTGATTGAGCTAAATCGTCCAAGATGCTATAATTATGTGCCACTTTGGAGTAGTTACCTACTCGCCTATTAGGTCCCTTTTCCCTCTTTGGAAATCGTTCTATAGGCATCTTCGAAATTGTCGAAGGTGCATTCGTCGCACTAGTACTAGGCCCTGACGTGGTGGAGTCTGGTGGGGTGTCGTAACTGCAATTCCATGTTTGGAAAAACATTTCTTCCCTAGTCATGTAAATTTCATGGCTATTTTTCCGAGAATCATCTGGGTTTTTCTTCTGAGTGCTGACTGTCCCTTGGTGGGGAAAAGGTTCTTGCATAACAGCGGGTTTTTGGGAAGATCCTCCTTGTCCTCAGTTACTTTGAAACTTTTTCAAGTCAGGGAGATTGGGATAGTGGTGAGTATAGTGCCCGTACTCACCACATATTGAACAAGAATGGTTTGTTCGCAGAGGTGGCCTTTTGCCTTGCCGTTGGGCATTTCTTGGCTCCTGGTTTTGATTCCGGTTGGAGTTACCTCCAGCTTGGGATCACAGTGGGCGCTGTTGTTTGCTTCCCCCCTATCCAAGGTTCCCTTTGGGCTTATTTTTTTATTTTTTATTAACCATGTTAGGAGGGGAGTTCTCCTAGTTATACTGGTGTGTTTGATTCTGGGACAGCTGTACAAAGTTCACCTATGCATTGGTTTGCATAGCTGTGTCATTTTCTTGGGACTGAGCATAACTTTGTCCCTTGTTTTCACCTGGCTGTTGGGGGGGAGCTCTTCCATCAGTGTTTATTCCTGCGTGCTGGGTCCCCTCAACTAGAGGATAGGGTCCTCCCTGGTGATGCGCTTGTGCCCTATTAGTCAAATATTTCTGAGGCATGTGATGGCTTTGAAATCCGAGTTAAGACATGTTCTATGCATAACCGAGATTGGAACTACTATTGCCTAGGTACCCTTGGGTCACTAATCTAATTATTTCGTTTGTAGAGTTCGACGCGCCTTGCAATTATTGATAAGTTTTTAGGCACGGGGCATTAGGTAGGATATTGTAAATGTATCCTGATTGTGTATAAATTAGTTCAAGCTTCTGGGCTTTACTGATTGCGTCCTCTTCAAATGTGGGGTATTGTTGCACCACATCCTTTGAAATCTCCACTGTCAGAGTTTTCAAGAATAAATCTAAGAGGACCCGATCATCGTGTTTAGCTTTACATAAACTGCGACGCCGCCTACACTCATGAATGTGGTTAAAGATATGGATGGCGGGGGTTTCTCTAAAATGATTCAGTAACTCCATTCCCGAATCATGGTGAATGGGTATCTAAAAATAAGTGAGGAATATGGTAGCGAGGGTGCCAAAAGGTTCCATCTGAAGTAGGAGGTTGCTCCACGTACAATTTCACAGCCACTCCCATAAGAGTGCATTGAAATAGCCTCAATATAATAGGGTTGTCGATGATACTATTCGATGAGCACCACAGGTGAAAGGTCATTATATGATTACCTGGGTCTTTCGCTTGCTTGCCTTCAAACTTTGGTATATCTGAATGGAGCTTCGTGGGCATGGGAGGCCATGAAGGATCATGTGCGATGGGGTCATTTGTGAGCTTGGTTAAATCGGGTAGACTCAACATAGCTAAGAAGGGTGACTGGGAGGTTGACGCCATGGCAACGTGTGAAGACACAAAGTTCTAGTTAGAACGAGGGTTATTCTATGAAATATCCTGATGTGTGTTCAGCTGGCTTCCCGAATGGGACGTGCTCCTCTGCCCCATAGGGGTCGAGGGGGGAGTGGTGTGTGGTGTGGTGTTGGGAGATTTACTAGGGTTCCCAACTTTGGTTGCTCCAATGAAGGATGAACCAATGATGGTGGCAACGTTCCGTATTTTACGCCTAAATGACGAAAGACTTGGAACCCCTCCCTGTAATGGGGGGAGGTCAAAAAGATGCCTGGATCGATGAGGTTCCATTGGGACCATTTGGGAGTTGACTAGGTTAGGTTTTGGATAAAATTTGAGGGGAAAGATTCTAGGTCAAAGAAAAATTACAGCGACATACATAAAATTAAGCGAAAATAAAATGATTTTCCCTTTAACTTTAATCTATGTGATCAATCAAGAAAAAATATGGTTTTTGTTTTTTTTGCAGATGAGACTCAAAATCCTAGAATACCTATGCATCCTCACACACTCAAAAGTAACTGGTCCTTGAGAAGGTTTCTTGCGAGTGCTGGCACAACGTCCCATAAGAGTTGGCAATGTCCCCAGTGAGCCGAAGAGAATCCACCAAGTTAAGGGTAGAGGGTCTGGCGCTTGCCTACACTGTCACCTATAGGGTGAAGGATGCCCTAGTTTTGGCCACTAAGAACCACCATCCCATGTGAGAATTTGAGTCTTGGGCTTCTTAGTAGTCAACTAATAGTACCGAGTATCAGCCGGGTCAGGTGGCCCCAACTGATACCGCATGCACTACGCCTAATCCTAACCCCCTTTGAATTGGGTCTCTGCCGCACTCGGGTTTTCTTTTCCATGGGCTGATAGGTGGATTTTGAAGCTCCCTAAATACACAAATTATATGTTTCAGTGTGAAGTGTGATCAAGGCAGCTTATTGGATCCCTACCCCCTTGATCCTAACTTAATCTATAAATTCTCTTGTGGCCCCTTTGGGGAGAATTTATAAGTTGGTTTAAGTTAGTTTTAGGTGGATTTATTTTCTTAGTGGGTGAGTTTGTGTGAGCGTAAGGTGAACAAGCTCATAGTTTGAACATTTGGATATCGGCGATCCTTTACACACTAGAAAATTTGGCGGAAATTTCGATGGCCAATTCGTCGCTATTCCGACACATAGTCGTCGCAAGAGCGACAGTTCGAGGGCGGACAAACCATGGTTTGTCCTGCCGTCGCAGTTTCGACGAACGCAAAAAGTGTCGCACTATCGACACCTCTTCCGTCGCTTCCGAACACGCGTCACTCTTCCGATGTCTCACAAACCGTCGCGCCTCCGACGTTTGTAAACTGTCGCACTTCCGATGAAATGTGGTTCGACGTTTGGAACATCGCTCTTCCGACGCCTAAAAGCCGTCGTAATTCCGACCCAACGTGGTCCAACGTTTTGGACGTCGCTCTTCCAACGTCTGTAAGATGTCGCAATGCCGACGATATGTGGTCCGACATTTGGAACGTCGCTCCTCCGACGTTTGTAATCAGTCGCAATTCCGACGATATGTGGTCCGATGTTTGGAACGTCGCTCTTCCGACGTTTGTAATCTGTTGCAATTCCGACGAAATGTGGTCTGACGTTTTCATACTGTCTCTCTTCCAACGTTTCTATGTTGTCACAGTTCCGACGTCTACAAGGCGTCGGTAGACCGACGGAGGGTTCAATTTAAAAAAAAAAATTGAAACTTTAAAAGATGAGAAACGTTGTTTTGAATCTATTATATGAAGTAAAACAGTCCATGAAAGTGAAATATCAGTATGTAGAATAGTAAAGCAACAGATAGAGTACCGACGTCCATTGTTCCAAATACAAATTAAATTACCCAAAACCCTGCAACAGAGAAAAATGAATATGTCCAAAATATAAAAAGACCATCAGACCATATCAATAAACCAGCAACATAGACCAGCATCGCTAGTTTTGAAGGCAGAGTGATAAACATTAATCATTTTTTTTTTCACAAGAGAAAAAACGCTGTTTTGAATATATTATATGAAGTAAAACAATTCATGAAAGTGAAATAGCAGTATGTAGAATAGTAAAGCAACAGATAGAGTACCGACGTCCATTGTTCCAAATACAAATTAAAGTACCCAAAACCCTGCAACAGAGAAAAACGAATATGTCCAAAATATAAAAAGACCATCAGACCATATCAATAAACCAGCAACATAGACCAGCATCGCTAGTTTTGAAGGCAGAGTGATAAACATTAATCATTTTTTTTTCACAAGAGAAAAAACGTTGTTTTGAATATATTATATGAAATAAAACAGTCCATGAAGTCATTACATTTTCACATCTGAAGATTGGAACCCAAATATCCATCCAGAAAAGTGGAAGTCCCACCCCAGACAGTGATAGAAAAATACCCCATGTCACATACATGGAATTGATATAAAACCCAGTAACGGTCCACATGGTGATTGTCGACAAATCTGAGAAAGCATCCAAATATGCCCGAGGCATCTATAAGAAAGTGAAATAGCAGTATGTAGAATAGTAAAACAACAGATAGAGTACTGGCGTCCATTGTTCCAAATACAAATTAAAGTACCCAAAATCCTTGAACAGAGAAAAACGCTAATCATGTGAGTGTGATATGTCCAAAATATAAAAAGACCATCGGACCATATCAATAAACCAGCAACATAGACCAGCATCGCTAGTTTTGAAGGCAGAGTGATAAACATTAATCATTTTTTTTCACAAGAGAAAAAACGTTGTTTTGAATATATTATATGAAGTAAAAGAGTCCATGAAGTTATTACATTTTCACATCTGAAGATTGGAACCCAAATATCCATCCAGAAAAGTGGAAGTCCCACCCCAGACAGTGATAGAAAAATACCCCATGTCACATACGGGGACTTGATATAAAACCCAGTAACGGTCCACATGGAGATTATCGACAATCTGAGAAAGCATCCAAATATGCCCGAGGCATCTATAAGAAAGTGAAATAGCAGTATGTAGAATAGTAAAGCAACGGATAGAGTACCGACGTTCATTGTTCCAAATACAAATTAAAGTACCCAAAATCCTGCAACAGAGAAAAACGCTAATCATGTGAGGAGTGTGATATGTCCAAAATATAAAAAGACCATCAGACCATATCAATAAACCAGCAACATAGACCAGCATAGCTAGTTTTGAAGGCAGAGTGATAAACATTAATCATTTTTTTCACAAGAGAAAAAACGTTGTTTTGAATATATTATATGAAGTAAAACAGTCCATGAAGTCATTACATTTTCACATCTGAAGATTGGAACCTAAATATCCATCAGAAAAGTGGAAGTCCCACCCCAGACAATGATAGAAAAATACCCCATGTCACATACAGGGACATGATATAAAACCCAGTAACGGTCCACATGGAGATTATCGACAATCTGAGAAAGCATCAAAATATGCCCGAGGCATCTATAAGAAAGTGAAATAGCAGTATGTAGAATAGTAAAGCAACAGATAGAGTACCGACGTCCATTGTTCCAAATACAAATTAAAGTACCCAAAATCCTGCAACAGAGAAAAATGCTAATCATATGAGGAGTGTGATATGTCCAAAATATAAAAATACCATCAGACCATATCAATAAACCAGCAACATAGACCAGCATCGCTAGTTTTGAAGGCAGAGTGATAAGCATTAATCATTTTTTTTTCACAAGAGAAAAAACATTGTTTTGAATATATTATATGAAGTAAAACAGTCCATGAAGTCATTACATTTTCACATCTGAAGATTGGAACCCAAATATCCATCCAGAAAAGTGGAAGTCCCACCCCGGACAATGATAGAAAAATACCCCATGTCACATACAGGGACATGATATAAAACCCAATAACGGTCCACATGGAGATTATCGACAATCTGAGAAAGCATCCAAATATGCCCGAGGCATCTATAAGAAAGTGAAATGGCAGTATGTAGAATAGTAAAGCAACAGATAGAGTACCGACGTCCATTGTTCCAAATACAAATTAAAGTACCCAAAATCCTTGAACAGAGAAAAACGCTAATCATGTGAGGAGTGTGATATGTCCAAAATATAAAAAGACCATCAGACCATATCAATAAACCAGCAACATAGACCAGCATCGCTAGTTTTGAAGGCGGAGTGATAAACATTAATCATTTTTTTTTCACAAGAGAAAAAACGTTGTTTTGAATATATTATATGAAGTAAAACAGTCCATGAAGTCATTACATTTTCACATCTGAAGATTGGAACCCAAATATCCATCCAGAAAAGTGGAAGTCCCACCCCAGACAATGATAGAAAAATACCCCATGTCACATACAGGGACATGATATAAAATCCAGTAACGGTCCACATGGAGATTATCGACAATCTGAGAAAGCATTCAAATATGCCCGAGGCATCTATAAGAAAGTGAAATAGTAGTATGTAGAACAGTAAAGAAACAGATAGAGTACCGACGTCCATTGTTCTAAATACAAATTAAAGTACCCAAAATCCTTGAACAGATCAAGAAAAACACTAATCATGTGAGAATTCCAAGTAAAGTTAATCTATTAACATTGCGAATAAAATTACACCGAAGTCAAAAACATTGCCTGGCCATACTCATGGAAAATTTGTCATCAAAAAATCAAAAAATTAAGAAGACTGCCCTCATACGGGGAAACCAGTCTTGAACGTTTAATTTACAGAATTCAAAAATATTACAAAGGTCTAGCACAGTAAAATAAACTAAAAGCAGCCCAATTAAGTGGGCCTGCTAAGCAAGAAAAACAAATTAACCAAACTACTCCTCCGGTGGTTCCTCCATGATTCGGCACCCTCCTTCGGAAGGTCCAGGATCGCTAGGTGCTACCTCCACATGCATGCCACGGCTCCCCTCCTGAAGGCCCGAATGCTGGCCGGCTTTTTCCGAGCTCAGACCCGCCGGACGGGTGCATTCTTCCTCCGTTTGGACCTCCTCGCGGAATACCACAGTGACTAAAGCCGTGATTCTTGGGCGGTTGAGAGAGCAATTAAAGGAAAATTGCGCAGTGCGCGTCGTGGGAGAAGGTGAACTAACGGTGGGGAAGCCAGGAGCATGGGAATCTATACGGTGGCCAGATGCTACAAGCCGACCCCGCCCACTCCTAGTATTTGGATATCGACCTAAGTAATAATCACTGGACTGGCCGGAAGTCGACTCTGTTGAGGGGCTGGAGGGAGCGCGCCGGGGTTGACGTCTAGTGCTCCCCCTGCGGCAACGCATCCTATGACGCACGCGAGGCATGGGTGCAATCTCAGGCGCAGTGGGCACAAGAGGAGACGAAGAAGCAGAATTGAAATTAATAGAGGAAGACAGACATAGACAGAACCAAGAGAAATGCAAATATGCAGCAACGTCTAGGCAGAAGTTCAGCTGGCCACTTCTCCTTATCGTCACAGTTAGTAGGTAGTGTAATCCAACAACCGGTTTGTCTGAAAAACCATGGCTAAACGCCATTTTGTCGACCCGTCTACAATGCAATCAAAGGACGCCCGTCATAATTAATCTCTAATCATTAATAATGAGAGCCGAAGGCCGGATCAAATTGGAGCGTGCGGAATCGCTAAGAGGAGTGGAGGTCCGATCTTGAACAGTGTTAAAAATTAATTAATGTAGATTTGATGTGAAAATTTAATTAAGCAGCGTTAAATGTTAGTCCGATTGATATGAAATCACCATCACCTTAAACGCCATCGAATGCACCCGCAGCCGGGAGCAGGGCAAGTTTTTATTGAGGACACGTGGCAGAAATTGATTGGAGCGGATCTTTGTTTGGGCCGCTCGCGCAGTGGAAATCTAGACCCGTAAAATATTAGGGCGAATTTGATAAGAAATTCGCATCACAAAATTGGCCGACGTCAGCAGGCTATTTTGGAACGCGAATTTGGTTTGAATTATGGTTTATCGTCGTTTGAAGTCCGGCGGGCTCGACTCAAGAACAATTTTGTTTGATCCCATCTTATAAAATTTGTGTTGGTTTTCTTTGATAATACACATATTTATAATAAATCATGGGAATACCACACTAAACATGTGGAAAAGTTATATAAATAATTTTTGAGAACCGGGGTCGTGAAAACTGTTCAAATATAAAAATCCTGCTTAATAAAGAGACAAAATTGTTGTTCTTTCGGAACCTGACCCGAGGATTGGACATGAGTTAACAAACAAAAGGATAGCGGAACCAGACTTGCACCTGTGGTCAAGCCCTCTACCAAAACCATGAGCGGAATCACAAAAGCGGGTTGCCCATATCGCACCGCTTTTGCGGAGTAGGCGATATTTCCTATTCGCGAGCGATTCCATAGGGAACGCGACACGTGGCGAAGTGACCCCTGGAAAACCACTGTTTAACCCATGCCATCGCACGTTAAAGCATGAAGTTGGAAGCTGAGCGAAATTGCCAAGAGTTGTTGATTTGGAGAAGGGCCATCGGACGGTGGTCGCACGTTGAACTTGCCCGGAGGTTAACTAAGGTGTGCGAAGGATAGCCAGGTACGATACGAGTGTTTGATTGGTTATTGATATATATAGGTGGGGCCGGAGTATAATGAAATTGTTTAATTAAACGATTGGCGGATAATTAACATAAGTCTGGAGCGTGATTGTTGTAAGGCTGGGTGGTGAAATATAGAGCCGAAAGTTCATTACAAGTTATTTATTTAAAAAGAAACGTGGAGTATAAATACAAAGTGTTGAAAGTTAAACATTGGTTATAATTATTGGAGATAAATTCGGGAATATAAATTAAAGTCCAACCATTGTGGATAGTATTTATTTATCAAATTCTACGAATTTGATAAATAAACCCGAAGAAAGAAGAAGTCAATTAAGACTCAGGCTGGAGGAAAAGAATGGGGTACACGAAGGGAAAATGCTGACAGAGCGATTGTAGACACACCAGCTCTCCTTGGGGGTCCAATTTCAATTTTGTTTCATCACACGATGATCTCTCTTCTCTGGCATTTACTTGTATTGAAGATCACTATTCTAGGAATAAGGAGTTATTTTCTCCAAAAATAACCCTAGCCAAACATTGAGAATGCATCAAGGATATCTTTCTATGCTTCATAAGCACATTTGTTCTACTTCTAAATCATGTCTTGGAAGTGGTTGTTGTGCTGGAAATTATTCACCAGTTGGTTTCATACCAAAGTCTTTTTCACATTTTCAGCATCCAATACATGAAAAAGATAATGGTTTAAAACAACATAAATATTTGAAATTTTGCAAGAATTGTCTGGCACACTTTGAATATGAATTTTGAAGTCAAGTGCATGATGTTGTATAGGATAAAGTGTCATTTTGAATACCAAATGTTTCACAAGAAACTTCTCAACATGCTACCCTGCAGTAAGGATTAAATGACAATATTGCATCAACTATTTCCGTAATAAAAGTGCACCTCGGCCATAAGACTAAAAAACTACAAATGTTGTAGATCTAACAAGACCACACAATCAAATGTATTCCACAAGGCCAATACTGTATGAAAAATGAAAAGGAGTTTGCAACCAAAAATACCTTAGGCAACTAATTCAATTAGATACACCAAACCATCAGCAAAAAGGAAAACCAGCCTACTCAAAAGGCAAGCTTTTACCTCCTTTGACAAAATTTTGAGTTCCGAAACAAGGGCCTTTATTGTCTTGTCAATGCCCCTAGTAATTTGAATGGGGTTTGCACCTGCTGCAACAACCTAAACAAAAAGGTTTCATTTCAAATTATTTTCCACAAATTTAAGATACAACCATTGTCAGTTTTGTATTTCCTAACAAGCTCATAAATTTTGACAAAGAACCAAAAATTTTTAATACCTGATAGCAATTTTTTCACTCAAAAACTATCTTAGACTCAATAAACCCAACCCAAAACTAAAAAACCAAACACCATAAGACCCTACAAAAATGAATAGATGATCTTAATCCAGTACCATCGACAAAAAAGTTACCTTTACACCCTCACTTATTAAACCCTGTGCTGTTGAATTTTAACTTCAACTGCTGCAGCAGAAGGACGGATGCAGCAGCAACATTTTTTTTTGGAGGTTGCTTGCATGCCATCCAGAAATTTAATTCAGCATTTAAAATTCCTGCAAGTTTTTTTTTGTAGACGGCCGCAGCCATATTTCTGTACAGGATTGTATTTAAACACAACAACCAGCATTAACTCAATTCACCAACCAGAAATTAAACAAACATAAATTTACCCGACAGTTTTGTAAATTCAAAAGGAGGACACGTGGAGCATTAATATTGGATCGCATGAAATTGAAGGGAATATGAAAACCTGAAAACTGGACCCGAATTTTTTATAGGGCACATTGGATTGAGAATTCGAGTTAAAATTAGGCAGACGTCAGCATCCCATTTTGGAACGCGAATTTGGTTTGAAATTCAATCTATTCAGACTTTTGAAGTCCGACGGAAAGGGTTCTTTAATGTTTTGATAATTTAATTTTATGTATGCTTTAATATATACATATGTTATATATATATCATATGCGAAATGAAAGGTGGGCCATAGAATTTAGTTTTAATTTTATTTTTTTTTAAAAGAGGGTTTATTATAATATGTTTTATATGTTACGGCATATAAAAATAAAAAGGTCGAAAAAGCTTGGTAGTTTTTTTTATAGACAATACGTAAATTTTTTATTACACAGCAGTGTGTAAAAAGTGAAATACTGAGTGTAACTTTTTAAGTGTGTATGCACAGCAGTGCGAAAGTGAAAAACACAGCAGAGTGTTTTAGAGACAGAGTATGTTTGTTTTGAACAAACAGTGAGTTGGTTTTATGCACTGCGTTTTGTAGCAGTCATAATTTTGTAATCCCTCTCAATGAGGAAGAAGTGTAATAGTTTTTTTTGAGTTATTGAAGGGAATAGAATTTTGTTTTCAAAGTATTGAAACTCTGTCTCCTGTCAAAGAAATTTTTATTTTCTCTGTGTTAGAGGAAGGGAGATTTATTCTCCATTCATTGTTCTGGAATTTTTCAATATTCCAACGTGTGCAAGAACAACAGATGTTGTGGTTCCATCCCCAGCTAAATCATTTGTCTTTGTCGCAGCTTGCCTTACCAACTTGGCCCCAATATTTTCAACTGGGTCCTCTAATTCAACCAATAAAAGGCCAAAACCATAGCATTGAGATACATTTCATTACACTGTCAATAACAATAAAATTTGACTCAACCATAACCCTTTCCTTTTATTGTTGTGAAAATCTTTATGCATTACTCTAATGTGGCTAGTCCATAGGCCAAGTAGACCACTGGGTAACAAATATGTTTCCTTTCACCTTTGAGTTTCAAATTATGCCTACCAAATCTAAGACATTTAAGAGGGGGAACTAATACAATGTTAAAAAGAAAACCAGAGCACACATCTACAAATTACCTCCTTAGCTATTGTCACACCATCATTAACTATTTTCGGAGAACCATGCTTGCTCTCCAAGACAACATTTTCCCCTTCGCCCCAAGGGTGACTCCAACAAGATCAGCAAGTTTGTTCACACCGCCTGCAAGACAAATTGACAATGCTTTCAGTAAGTGTGCAATTGAATGCCGGACCATATGCCAAAACAACCCTCCATGAAAAATTAAAATAACACATTAAAATCGAATATAAGTGGACAAGGAAAGATCCACCGCAGTGAAGTTTCACGTGCAGGTGACCTTCCTTTAAACATAATTTTTTCTCTGACCTGCAATTTTTTTGTCACTGAGCCATCCTTGTTGAAGTAGAACTCCTTTTCCATAGCTCTTGTATTAGCTACCTTCTCTCTGTCGCGTAATCTCAGAGTTCCTCTTCTGCTTGAGCGATTAAAGGAAATGGGTGAAAAAATTGAAAGAGAAGACAATTGTCTGCCATAATTATCAAACATTGCACCCAACTTCTTCCCCTTTCCATTATTACCCAATGAGGTAGATGTGGCAATTGTTGTCATACTTCCCAAAGCAGAGGCCATATTCTCTTATGCTGAATATAGAATTACAAGATCTTCATATTAGTATGAACCTTAAAAAACATGACTCCCATTGCTAAAAACCACTTTTAAGTTGTAACAGGCAAACTAAACAACTATCGCAACTTTTTGCAACTTCTGGAGCATTAAGAGAGAAACAACCAAAGAGAAATACAACCACAATCCTCATTTTAATGAGACCGGACTATATATTTGCATTAAGATAATAGAAAGAAATCACGACTATATTAAGGCCAGCACAAAACAATCTTTAACCAGTGTCTCTCGCAGCCTTTAGGTTGCCATGCTAGAGGTTGCATATTTTTAATTTAAATTCTTGACCTCTCGTGCCCATCTATGAATGCATCCAATGGGATATCTACATCAAATGCTCCTTTATATCCCCAAAACAAATTCCCTACTACAAGAGCACCAGTATTGATGGATCACCCCACACCATCCCACCCACTAGAAACGGTGAAAAAGGAAACCCGAGAAATCTTCTGAAATATCTCAAGATGACTATATGGGTGGTTCTTATGAATCAACCAACCATTAAGAACATGCTCATCAATCCAAACGATAAGTATTATGTGACAATATTCAAGCAGGCACTGAATCGGATTTCTGAAGCTATGTTAGAGAAACCATAAAATCTCACTGAAAATAGGTGAAATGTGGCACCACTCAGAGATTGACATGTGCCAATTGGTACAAGTGGTAGACAATTGGCATGCTCAAACAACGAGGTGATGCGGGAATGACATGAGGAAGAAAATATCAGAAAAGCCCCAAATCTGGAGAACTAAAGCTCATCACCAACCTGAGATTGACAACTTTACATGATGTAACCTATGAAATCGTAAATGGAGAAATCATAGTAACAATAAAGTAACCTATGTAAAAATAAAGTCGGATTCATCTTGGGAGTGGTAATGGGATAAATCATAGTGAACAACAGGAAAAATGCAAAGTTGCTTACAATCAAATAGATGAAAAAACACATACAAAAAACCTAGATAATAATCATGAACAAGCTTAATATTGAATTATGAACTGTAAAGGAACTTACAAAATGTGACATTACGAACCTGGTCAAGCGCACAAGCAAAAAATATCCTGGACATGACCCTGGTTGACAAGTTGTATTGCTCATGATGCAAGAGGATTTGTACCTGCACTGCCAAGT
This sequence comes from Pinus albicaulis, assembly GCA_034641835.2. Classification (NCBI taxonomy): domain Eukaryota; kingdom Viridiplantae; phylum Streptophyta; class Pinopsida; order Pinales; family Pinaceae; genus Pinus; species Pinus albicaulis. The sequence continues at coordinate 895,562 of MU968382.1, read as the reverse complement.
CAATCAAAATCCATCATTATCTATACAATAAATACAAGTAATTGATGTAGTATTTTTTGCTCTAAGATGCATTCTTATGATAATGTTAGAACATATGTTGAAAATGTCAAAACATACCTGAATAAGCTCCTCTTCGTTTCAAGAACAATTTATTGGAGTCGCATGAACTTGGAACAAGCCTCCCACGATCTGAAAGAGTAGCGACTAAGTCAACAGTGACTTTTTTGTTGCTACGCTGGATCGAGGGAGGTTTGCTCCAAGATTAAATCGCTCCAATAAATTATTCTCTACTAAACAGGGCCAACCACGTGAAGGTGGAAGCTCTTATGGCCCCTCCCCCCCCCCCCTCACATCACTCTCAATTCCCCAATACCCAATCTATATTTCATTTTTTACTTTCATGAGCATAAAAAAAATATTCAATAACTAATAAAAAAACAATTCAGCAAAAAGTACGCAAGGAAACATTGCAATTAATGCTTGACATAAAAATAGTATGATAAATGAGTTTTTTATATAACGCAAAAAACGTTCCAAGTATGGTAACGTTTGTCTTATAATAATAAAATATTTTACATTGTCAAATTTTCTTTTTCTTCTTCCTATTTTTAAAGCTCCTAATTACATCATCAATATCATCGTGCTCTGCTCCTGTTTCGTGCCTTTCAACCCGCACTGCTGACCTAGTTGCGTATTCACAATGTCTGGGCTCATCCAGTGATGGGGCATCGCCTACAAAAACAGATAATATTAAATTTTAATTGTCAGTTTTTAAATATCATTGAACTAGTTCGGTAATATTAATAAAAAATTGCAATGAGATTATTTACCTGGTGCACCAGTTGTCGCCGCTGACCTAGTTGCGTAGTCACGATGTCTGGTCTCATCCAGTGACGGGGCATCTCCTACAAAAAGAGATAATATTAAATTTTAATTGTCAGTTTTTAAATATCATTGAACTAGTTCGGTAATATTAATAAAAAAAATTGCAATGAGATTATTTACCTGGTGCACCAGTTGTCGCCGTTGGGACTGTTGCCCTGTCTTCCTCTCTGGTGGTAAGATCCTCAAGGGAAACATTCTCTGTCATTTAAAAAAAAAAAATTATAAGGACAACCATCAAGGTATAATTAGAAAAAATTATAAGTGGAAATTAATTACCGTCACGGCCCTCACTGATAGCAGCATTGTCGGCCTGGTCCCCACTACAATGATCGGGTTGCACGAGAGGATCATCTACATCTGGCTCTAAAACTGGGTTATTTGCCTCGTTGGTAGTGTTGCTCCCCTGATTTAAACAAAGTTGTTAGACATTAAATTTATGGACGAAAACAAAAATATTGAAAGGTTAATGTTTTACCTTATCAAGCATTGTAGATCTTGGGACCTGCCCCAAGCTTCTGCGACGTTCAACTACAGCTTGATAGCCAAAACGGAAAGCGATATTTTTATCTTCCTCTGTAGTTATTGTTCCGAAGTCATCACCCTACATTATATATTATTGTGTATTTTTAATCATATCTGATAGGATTACAAAAACGTTGGAAGGCGATACAATTAATTATAAGATGTTTAGCTACTTAGTTACAATTCTTGCAGCTAATTTCAAGTAGCCACCCTGGCCGAGCTTGTGATGGCCCTTTTTCTCAATCCTAGCTTTGGTTGCCTTTGAGGTGTCAGGCAACCTAGCATCAAAAGATTGAAGTCAGATATGACGTAGCACACTTTTATTTTAGACATAAATAAAATTAAATCTATTGAATTAAAGTTGTAATTTACCTTGCGGGTCCAGTTGGCATTTTTCCTTCTTTCTTTGCCCTTTTCTCTTTTCCGTCATGGATGAGTGCTCTCCACTCACTCTCTGAAACTGTGAGAGGACGCTCATATCTAGGGTTAAATTGCAATTGCATCCTATGGGTGTCCCTGGTATATTTCAAATATTTTCCGGCTACCTGAGCCACCGCTGTTCTGTCAAATGTGTCGACCCCAAAAAGGGCTTCTAGATAATCTAGAAGTTCTTTTTTCAGGTTGGAATTCTGGGAATTCCACCCTGTACGTATGGTTGGGCCAAAAATTACCAATGCATGGCTCTCCAGAATCCTGTAGAACTCATTGTTTCCTACACGGAATAAAACCAAAAGAAAAAGAAGATATTATCATTAATTTAAAAATAAAAATCATGATAAATATGTTTTAGATAAAGTACATGAAATAGTTAAAATATTAAAATTTACCTGGGAGTTGTACATGCTTTATAGGGACACCCTCATCGTTCACCAACAACGTCCCATTAATGGTCCCTGTGGAGCTGACACGTGTAGCTCCAGGAAACGCAATAATGTAGCTGGCCATATCAGCCTCATCATTGCCAACACGTTCAGCGGTTGGCTGGGTGTCTGCTTGGGCAGGGTGTGTTTCTTGGCTAGCACCTAAAGGAGTAGAAGGTGTACGAGAGGGTTGTTTGGCATTCTCTTGCCCTTGTGTCCCACTAACACCAACACCGGGTTCAGCAAATGCCAGAAAACGCTACATACAAAAGAACTTTTTGTTAGTTTAGTCAATGTAAAAATTAAAAATCAAAGTATCACAATTCATCTCATGCAGAACAAAAAAATTTTCCTTTTGACTTTTTATTATTACTTGATATCTTTCTAGCTGCCTCATAAGATGTTGTATCCTCTCTTTTGTTTCAGGTGTTTGAGGCGCATCTATCAAAGCATTAAATTCTGACCTTGCATCTCGTGCCTTTTTTTGCAACAAGAACACTAGAGATAGGGATGAAGAAAGCTCTTCCTCAAAGAGGGAATCATCAGGCGTACCATGGCTAGGTGTTTGCATATTTGAACAAAATTAATATTATTTCAATTATGTAAATAACTAAAATACCTGAAGATAGAGCAATGCTGGCACTTTACATGTTCTTCCGCTGGCCTCTTTCCGTGATCATCCCGTCTCGAGGTTGTTCCTGCACTGCTCTGATCAGTCTGCCACATTGCAATAAAATTATAAATGTAAAAACTTGAAAACAATATCTAACTTGAAAACACAAAATGAAAACTAAAATAATTTCTAATAAGACACCGGAAGACAGAGTTAGAGTTTCAAATATGCCTTGCATTGAATTCAGTCCTGGAAACATGTCATTGCACATTAAGGCACCCAAAAATTCACTCCACGAATGATATATTTAAGTAGGCTTCTCCTATTCTGGGAAAACACCATGCCTATAATGCATTCACTTGCATGTATAAAGGGAAAGGAAAACATGTTTTCATACAACGGTGACAAAGGCATCTTGGGGAAAGGTATCTTCACTTTTTATTTATGTTGTTCACCCACACCACTCTGGTGTTTTCACTAATCCTGTTTTGTCATTTTTGGATTCAAATTAAGTTAAGGCCTTAAGTATTTTTTGACCTTTCGGTGTAGTTTTTATAAGTGGCATTTATGGATTTTCTATTAATTCTGCACTTTTTCTCTTCATGCACATGTTTCCCTGGAAATCAAATGCATGATTTAGTCCCATACATTTAACAAGTTGTTGGATCAACTCCATAGGAAATATCATGTTTCCTATTCAATCAAAATTTATCTCGGTTAGGGTAGGTAGGAAGGTTTTCCCTTTGTATTAATAGGGCACTTCTAGCTTGCATTTTTATTATATCTTTCAAATTTAGTGTCGTTTCAATTAGGGCATGATTTTTTGCAACTTTCAAGGTGAGAATGAACAAAGACAAATTTTTGTGATGGATGACTGTATATGACTCCATGGCCAAAGGAAAAGGCACTAATCTACTTCTTCAAATATCTATATTTCTCATTCACCTCATACGGAGATGGTCCCTGATTTTGAGCCAAATGTTGCAGCAAAAAGTCCCCCCCCTCCATAATTTGATATTCAATGGAAATTTCTTAAATTGATGATGGGGCATGATTATGGAACATTGGCACATACATATGTAATGGAATTCCAAGATCATGATATATGTTTGCATATGTTTATGGCAATGTTCCACCAAGTCCCCTAGAAGTGGGAGCGAGGGGGTGAGGGAGCGCGGGAGCGGCCTATGCAAAAGCTCCCTACCAATTTTCAGGAAACGTGGGGGACATCGGGGTCATAAAAATTATAAAATTTAATATTTAAAATGTAACTATATTTTTGCAAGGAATGTATATACAGTCATCATACACTTGCATCATGAAAGATAAATCATAAATGATAAAATTACAAATCGATGAATGATGAATCATATAATTGAAACAAATTTAAAAGTTAAAGTTAAAACATACATCATACAATCATGCATGTAAGTTTGTAAGTTTGTAACTATATAATCATTAATGTAACTACTAACAATGTACAATGAAAATAAAGTTTAAGATATCATATGACATATTATATCAAGATTCAAAATAGAGTTTAAAATGAAGTTTACAACTCAAGTCTGAAACATAAAACTTAAACACAAATAAGTTATGTCTGAAACATAAAACATAAAACATAACATATGAATATCAAATGATATCATCATAATGATAAATGAGCATAAATGCTCAAGTTAATGCCCCACTAGTCTCTGCATCCAACTTCTGCACGAATATATCAAGATCAACCATGTCACCATCTGAATCAGAATCACTTGGATTCTCAAATATGCCAAGTGGCACATCAACTTTTAACACGAAACCATAAACTAAAAGGGGCGGTGAGGGGACGTGAGGGGGCGTGAGGGAAACATCCCCTAGAAGTCCCCAAGACCCCGGAGCGCGAGGGGGAGAGGAATCTAGACCCCTAGGTGGGGGGGCGAGACCCCGTGTAACACTGGTTTATGGAGGTGGTGGAGCAAAAAAGAGCTCAAATAGAGCTGAAATATTTCACATAAAAAGGACTGTGGGCTTGACTAATGGTTCCATTTAAAAAATGATATCTAGACAGAGAATAAGTGTAGCATGCAAACATGCATTGAAAATCCATCTGAGTTTGCATTGTATTACTTATGATGGATTTAAATTTGGGTTTCAAAATGCCATGTTATGGCATGATTTTGTCGAGAAACCCTTAGTTGGATTCTCATGTTGGTTTAATTTATATTTTAAGTTTGTTTTGCAATCTTTGGGTGATAGTAACTCATGAACTAGGTTACCAATGTGTAACAATCATATTTCAAGAATAAAGTTGTGATTTTTTTATATTATTATTATTATCTATTAGCTACGAGTATTGACACCTAATGCCTGGAATTTCGACATCTTGATAGCATGGATAATTTCTAAAATGTTTCTAGTAATGTTAACATAATAACTATCATTACGTGTCTTCACTTTTTTCACCATAACAGACCTGTGATATGGACTCATCACACAACTTCATATGCTATGTCCCAACAAGTTCAAACTGGTTGAACCTACCTCATAGTGTGGTTATTAAGGACAAGATGCTTGATATATAACTCGATAGCATAGACCACATTGCAGTTCTAAAAAGAATCCTCAAGTGTCAAAAAAACTTCACAATATGTTCTAATATAAAGCCTTTTGGGATACCTGAAATAATATATGTATCATTGATGACTTTTAAAGTATGACAAGATCCAGAGGGAAAGGAAATCAATGGAAGAGTGATCCACCAATGAGAACCTAGAATTTAGCATCATATGAGTTAGAGTCTAGGAAATTAAAACCCTATAATTTTAATTAGTGATGAAGGACATCACATAGGTAATTATATTTTCATGTAGAATAATCTGTTAATTCAAATTTAAACTACATAATATGAAAGGCATACCATAAATTTTTCCACGTAAGTCCAAACAACCTATAAAAAAGGAAAACCTTCTTTTTCCATGGGAAATAATTTACCTTTCCTTTTTCAAGATAATCTAAATCACAAAAAATATGAACTATACTGCACACATTCTTGGATAATGTGAAAGTGGAAAAGGAATACCTACACAAGTGATGCACACATGTACACTTGAACACTAATATATTTTTGTAGTTGAAATGCAATGCTTGTTTTCATTTAAATGTAGGGTTTTTAAAGCAGGGAGAAATAATGGCTGCCAATTTAATAAGCGTTTCTTTGGGAAAAAATTAAATCTTGTATTGGGTGATGAAGATAATAGAGGGTATTGAATCTTGATTCTTGACATCTAGAGAGAACCATACAGCCTAACACAATCCAATATAATTGACCAAAAAAACCCAAATAGAGTCAACCCTACTATAGGAGGAAGGGCCTGTAGTAAGAACTTACCATTTTGCAAGAGCTGAGGGCGAATGCTGTTCTGCAAGAGCTGAGGGCGAACGCTGAGGGCGAATGCTGAGGGAAAATGCGGTTCTGCAAGAGCTGAGGGCGAATGCAGGGTGAATGCTGTTCTGAAAGAGCTGAGGGTGAATCCAGGGCGAATGATGTTCTACAAGAGCTCAGGGCGAATGCTGAGGGCGAATTTTGTTCTGCAAGAGCTCAGGGCGAATGCTGAAGGCGAATGCTGTTCTGCAAGAGCTGAGGGCGAATGCTGTTCTACAAGAGCGGAGGGCGAATGCGCGCGTGATATCAGACGTTAATGTAGCACACATATACATTTGAACACTAATAGATTTTTGTAGTTGAAATGCAATGCTTGTTTTCATTTAAATGTAGGGTTTTTAAAGCAGGGAGAAATAATGGCTGCCAAATTAATAAGCGTTTCTTTGGGAAAAATTTAAATCTTGTATTGGGTGATGAAGATAATAGAGGGTATTGAATCTTGATTCTTGACATCTAGAGAGAACCCTACAGCCTAACACAATCCAATGGAATTGACCAAAAAAACCCAAATAGAGTCAACCCTACTATAGGAGGAAGGGCCTGCAGTAAGAACTTACCATTTTGCAAGAGCTGAGGGTGAATGCTGTTCTACAAGAGCTGAGGGCAAATGCTGTTCTGCAAGAGCTGAGGGTGAACGCTGAGGGCGAATGCTGAGGGCAAATGCTGTTCTGCAAGAGCTGAGTGTGAATGGGAAAATGCTGTTCTGCAAGAGCAGAGGGTGAATGCGCGCGTGATATCAAACGTTAATGTAGCTATTGCGACAAATACGAAACAATAAAATAATTTTTATGTAGCGTGCATATAATTTTCGAATTTTTATGTAGCGCGCATATAGGTTTGGTATTTTTATGTAGCGCGAAATTAACTGTTGTTATATCGACGGCGGAAAAGGCATCGCTATTACGACTGATGCCTCCAAACGTCGCAATAGTGACACCTAGACATTGTGTCGCAGTTGCGACGTTTAGAGTCGTCTCAATAGCGATGCTTTGGGCCATGGTGTCGCAATTGCGACGTCTTCCTCTAAACATCGCAATTGCGACACTTTTTTAAGTGTCGGTATTGCGACACTTTTCTATAGATGTCGCTATAGCGACGGTTTCGGGCGGAATGGAAAAAATTTGGGAAAATTTCCGACATTTGGTCAAAAGCGTCGGAAACAAGTGTCGGAATTTCCGCCAAATGTAGTAGTGACAAAAATCCCCTAGTTAAACTACGTTATCTTGTTCCTGGCTCAAATGGAAAACATGTGCGGATAATGGGCCACTTTCAAATCTTCCTAGTTAGTCTATGTGAATAACTAAAGGGAGATGGAGAATTGAAAAAATAGAGCATTCATATGCTTGCCTAGGATCACTGAAGTGTGAAAAGGTAGCAGATATTACTTTCTCTAATATGCAATTCAATCCTAGTCCCGCAATTTCCTAAATGCAAAAATTGAAGTAAGATAATGAATTTTTACACTAGCTTATGCATGTGTGGTCTTGGGACACTTACTTGGACTAGTTAATCTAAGTGTGAATACCAATTTTTTCACAAAACATAAATTGTTCGAAATGAAATGGTTAATTTGGCCCCTACTTAAACTATGTGAATATTTTTGCAAAAAATCAACTTAAAGAGAAACTAACTCTATGCCTACAGAAAGTAGAAAAATGTGAGTTCTCAGAAGCTATGGGGTATCAACACAAGTGCTAGCAGATACATTAGGGGCTGCCCAACACACTACAAGCAAAAAAATGTTGAATATAGGGAGAAAAATCTCATTCTACCATTTGCGCGCAAAAATCCTTGATAGGTGCACCTTCCTATGCGTAGGCCAGAGCTGAACACACGCTCTGCGAATCTGTGAGGAAGAACTGTGCACAAAAATCTTGCAAGTAAAAAAAATTTAGGAGTTTCCTTCTTCATTCTGTTACTCCAGTGAATTTAGGGACTGTAAGATGGGTCAGAGGACTGTCAGCTCCACTCTAGCATAGACAAAGTGTCTCCTGCAAAATATGGCACAACCACATAAACTTGGAACTCCCCAGTGAAGTCGCCAATCCTGTTGTGTGGATTTTTCGCACGGGTGTACGAAATCGCACCAGTTTAAAGAGTGTGGTCTACTCTTTAAACTATTGGTAACAGGAAAAAGTGGTGGAGCTCAAAAGCATAAAAATTAGTGGAAACAGTATGCTAAAGTATGCTCTGTTTAAACTAAAACTAAAACAAAAATATATAAAAGCTATCAAAGAGAGTCAAAATGATAATAATACCAATGACAGCTCAAAGGCATGTTCTTATTAAATGTTTGAAATGGAGAAGAAATTTTACCCACTTGCCAAAGGGCACCTAGGAAATTTCTCTAGGTCCCGATGCAAGGATGTTGCCTTCCAAGATTTGCCTCTGATGTTGTCTCCCTCTCTCTCTCTGGTGTGGTGGACTAGGATTGTTGGGTGGCCAATGATTGAGTCCTCTTCAGCTCCAGCTTTGGGTCGCACACTTTTGGTGTTTCTTGGGAAAATTTGGCCAGCATAACAATGTGATCACGTTTTCTTCATCTCTTGGTGGCTTTATATATGGGAGTTTCAAATCCCCCTTCCCTCCCTTGGTACATGATGGATGGTGACCCAAGGGAGAGGTATCATTCCATTGTGTGCTTCAAATATTCCTTCGTGTGCTCACATGATGTATAGGGAGGAGCAGGTGGCTGTCCTTAGGCGGCTTCATATAAGGAGTAACTATCCTTTTCTTGGTATGTTCCCAGAAATAAACTTTTTGCCATTTCCAGGAATGCACGCTTATCGGGAAAAAAGTCATGCAGAAGGCACTCTTCTCGAAGGATTAAGTGCACAATATAGCATTTATGACTAGCTCAGATTTGATTTTCTCAAAACCTTAGAGATTTTAAATACTTTCTTGATTCCATAATGTGTTCCTGCTCTGTAAATCCTTAGGCTTGACATTAATTAATTCCATCTTCTGTTGTATGATTTTCCAGTGTTAAGATATGGAATTCAAGCAATACATGAACAGGTAAAGCAGTAGCTACAAGACAATAGCATAAAGTACAAAAACGGAGCAGATTTTAGAAAAGAGAAGTTAATTTTGAAGTTGGTGATTTGGTTTTAGCACACTTAAGAAAAGAAATATTTCCAAAGAGGAAGTATAACAAGTTAAAATTCAAAAAGATAGGACCATGCAGGATGTTGAGGAAGTTTTTTGAAAATTCTTACGAAATTGAATTACCATTTGATATTGGAATATCTCCAATACTTAATGTTGCTGATTTGTACAGATATGAAGATAGTGGCACAGATGAGAGACCAGAAGAAAGAGAAAAGATTGACTCGGTAAAACAATTACCCACAGCAAAGACATTACAGCTAGAGATTATATTAGATGGGAAAGTGTTTAAGAAAACCAGCGGACAGGAGTATTTTCAATATTTTATCAAGTGGAGGGATCAGCCAATTGAGGATGCTACCTGGATGACAGAAACCATGCTGCAGAAATTGGGCAGTTTTGTGGAGGAACTCATGGATAGGAGCCCATGAAGATTTTTGTCCTCAGGAGTCTAATGTAGGAGCATGAGGCTTAGAGACAAAAGGCTTCATTAATTATTCAAAAAATCCAAAAAAAAGTTACAAGCAAAGGTGTTGGTACCTTTAGCTGTCAATTTATAGTTGTACTAGATAGAGTTGAACTAGTATCTAGGAAGATTGAACAGTTTTAGATTAGATTCAACATATTTAGCTTTTAGTTGATAGAATTAGGGAAGATATTATGTAATTAGGATTTTATCTAAGTTAGTAGAATTCGATCCTCAAGAGGAAGTCAACTGTTATGTAAAAACCCTATAAAATTTAACCTCTGAGAAGGAGAAAATTGAATTGGGTCATAGAAGAATTAATTGAGAGGGTTTTTCCTCTGATTTAATAAAAGCGCAGAATTTAACTATATGTTGTATGCTTGGAAAATTCCCGAAGGGTTTCATCTCTTCGAATCCATTGGATTTATGAATTTCTGTGTAGAAATTGGGAGTGATTAGCTTCTTTGTGAAGAATAATTTACATGTAATTAACTTCTGTGTAAAGGATTCAGAGGAATTGAAGAAATTCTGGTTTCTTTGTTTGAGTGCGGATATTCGATAATTGATCTATGTTCATTGAGTTATGCAATGGAATTGAGGTTTCCAAGAGGAGTTGAAGTTAAACTATAACCCAGTAGTAAAATCCGTGTCGAACGCTATGGATAACGAAATTTTGCAGTCAAGTGGTTTTTGAAAAATCAACCACTGTTTTCGCACTTCTTTTAGCATGCGAGTGGTTTTTTTCTATTTGAACGCGATCGAATAGTAACGTGACATGTCATGGTGGTAAAACCACCAGTTTCACGTGAGTTTTGGTTGATAAGTCACCGAGGCTATTTTTACGCGATAGCCATCCGATCGTAAAAGTTGGAGATCCGATGGTGTTCACATTGAAAGTTGCATGGAGTCTTAACAAAAGGTATGGACCCGACAGTTATTTCAATAGAGCTTTATTAAGAGTTTGAAATCTTGAAATGCGATGCTGAAAGGTTTTAAACATTGTTTAAAGTGTATCATTATTTTTTCGAATGTATAAGGGGACCCGAAAGGTTTTAAATATTTTTTAAAGTGTATCATTATGTTTTCGAATGTATAAGGGGATTTGAAAGGTTTTAAACATTGTTTAAAGTATATCATTATGTTTCTAAAGGGTAAATGGGAATTTTTCTTCCGCATTTCATTTTATTATTTTTATCAAACAAATTTAATAAATTTTGATGACCGAGAGTGGAATAAAGGATCAGGAACAAATCCCTCCTGAACTAGAAAACATAGTAACAAAATTTGAACATCTCTTCTTAATGCCTGTACCCACATTGCCATCGTTTGTGGTATCAGAGCAGTATTCAAAGCATTTTCTAGACACTGAAAAAGCTTCCAAAAGTCAGAAAAAGAAATCCAACATGGCTGTCAGAATTGGTAGAGGAGGTGGTGCTGGTAGAATAACAGGTAGACCAGTTGCAAATGCGGAAGTACTAGAGAATATGTAGCAGATTCAAGCTAGATTGGAAGAAATGGAAGTAGGAAAATAGAGAGATCCTGAAGATGTCAGTGAACCTGAAGCTAAAGAAGAATAAGAAGGAAATGTTGAGCTTACTCCTGAGATGAGATTCTTTAAATCATTTTTAGGATCTACATCCAAACCTAGACTTTAAGTATCAGTTTTTGCAGGAGGATTCAATCCAGAAGAGTTGATAGACTAGATCAATGAAATGAATAAATGCTTTAATTATGAAGAGATGGGTGAAGAAAAAAGAGTTAAGGCTGCTATCACAAGGTTGAAAGGACATGCAACACTTTGGTGGGATCGAGTGCAAGCAGAAAGAAGGAGAGTTGGTAAGCAGCCAATCAAGAATTGGAACAGAATGGTAGCAAAGTTGAGAGGTTAGTTTTTTCCTAGTGATTATCAGTTTTCATTATTTAGACAAATTCAGAATCTTAGACAGAGATTAATGACAATAAAATAATACACAGAAGAATTTTACAAAGTGAGAGTAAGAGCAGGACAAATTCAAGATACAACAGAGAATATTTCCAGGTATATAAATGGTCTCAGAATGGAGATTCAAGATGAGATAAGTATATTGTCTCCTAAAATAGTAGAAGAGGCTTATCAGATGGCCTTAAAAGCTGAAGAAAAACTCATAAGAAAGAAATCTGCCAAAGGAAGAGGTACTTTCCGAGGAAGAGGAAGTCAAGGTGGTAGAGGAAGATCTACAGCACCAAGAGATGGAGCTAGTAGCAGCTCACCTCAGTATGCACCCACAGAAGGTGATACAAGTGATAGAAGGAGTCCTTATAGAGGAAGAGGAGGTAGAAACAGAGGAAGAGAAGTCAGATGTTACAGATGTAACAAATTAGGACATAGAGCCTATGAGTGTCTAGGGGTCAAACCAGAGAAATGAAATTGTTGCTCAGACAGAAGAAGAAGCAGCAAAGTTTCCTGTAACAGAGAAAGAAATTGTGCCAGAGAAAGGAGATTCTTTGGTGGTTAACAAGGTTTTGTTAAAAAAAAAACAAAATGAAGTTGCTAAACCAACACAAAGAAAGACTTTGTTCAGAAGTGTGTTCAAATTTCAAGGGAAATGTTGTGAATTGGTAATTGATAGTGGTAGTACAGATAATTTGGTCTCTACAGAGGTGATAGAGAAGTTGAAATTGAAGACAAGGGAACATCCAACACCCTACAAGGTGTCATGGCTTTAGAAAGGACATCAACTGATAGTAAAGGAACAATGTGAAATAGAATTGCAAATGGGCAGTTACAAAGATAAAATCATGTGTGATGTGATGCCTATGGATGTGTGTCACATATTGTTGGGTAGACCTTGGCAGTATGATAGAGCAGCAGTACATGATGGAAAGAGAAACACTTACAAGTTTTTCAAAGATGGTACGAATCAAACATTGTTACCTATGGAAGAAGAAGATGGATCAAGTAAAAAGTCTGATCCAAAGGCTTTATTGTTGATTGGAAAAGAATACCTACAACAGATTGAAGATGATGAGGTAAATTTTGCTTTAGTTTTCAAACCTAAGGTAGTATTTACTTCTACTAAAATTTCTGATTTGCCAATTGAAATTCAAGAAATGTTGGAGAATTATTGCGATATTATTGTGGATGATTTTCCTGATGAATTACCACTTGTAAGAAGAATTATCCATCAGATAGATTTGATTCCAGGATCAAATTTTCCAAAAAAATCAACTTACAGAATGACTCCTACAGAAAATGAAGAAATCTGAAAGCAAGTACAAGAATTGGTTGAAAAAGGTTTGATCAGATAAATTTTGAGTCCTTCTGTAGTACCTACAGTATTAAGTCCGAAGAAATATGGAGGTTGGAGAATGTGCACTGATTCAAGATCAATTAACAAGATAACAATCAGGTATAGATTTCCTTTACCTAGAATTGAAGATTTGATGGATTGTTTGAGTGGAGCAAGATATCTTTCAAAATTAGATTTGAAAAGTGGGTATCATCAAATTAGGATAAGGGAAGGAGATGAATGGAAAATAACATTTTAAAAAAATGAGGGATTGTTGAATGGATGGTAAGGCCTTTTGGTTTATCAAATGCACCTAGTACATTTATGAGGCTTATGAATGAAGTATTAAAGGAATTTACTGGTAAATTTGCAATAGTATATCTAGATGATATATTAATTTACAAAAAAACAAAGGAAGAACACCTAAGACATCTTGATTATGTCTTAAGGAAGTTACATCAAGAGAAGTTACTGATAAATTTAAAGAAATTTTCATTCATGAAAGAAAAATTGGTATATCTAGGTTTTTTTGTTTCTTCTGAAGGATTAAAAACGGGTCCAGAGAAGATAAAGGCAATTGTGGAGTGGACTTCACCTAAAAGTGTTTTTGAGGTAAGAAGGTTTCATGGTCTTGCTAGTTTTTCTAAAAAAATCATAAGGATTTTTAGTAAGATCAATGCACCTATCATTGAAACCATAAATAAGGACAAACAACAATTCAAGTGGACTGCTGAAGCTGAAAGGAATTTTCAGTTCTTGAAGCAAAAGGTAACTGAGAAACTTGTCTTAGTTTTGCCTGATTTTAATAAACCATTTCAAGTAAAATGTGATGCCAGTGGGGAAGCTATTGGAGCTGTATTAATTCAAGAAGATAGACATGTAGCATATTTTAGTGAGAATCTAAATGAGACAAGGAGGAAGTACTCTTCTTATGACAAGTAATTTTATGCAATTGTACAGTCATTGAAGAAGTGGAGACATTATTTAATGTCTAAGAAATTTGTGCTATATTCAGATAATCATGCTTTATAGTATATTATGAACAACCTAAATTGAATCAAAAAAATGCAAAATGGATTGAATATATTCAAATTTTTAACTTTGTATTGAAGCATATAAGTGTTCAAGCAAACAAGGTAGCTGATGCCTTGAGTAGAAAAAGAATTATTGTTCAAGAAAGTCAAATTCAAGTGTTAGGTTTTGATTTTCTTAAAGAAATCTATAAGACAGATTTTGATTTCAAAGAAGCATTTGAAGCATGTTGTAATCCTGTTTTGATAGACAGAAGTCAGTGGTTAGTTTATTTCTTGCAAGAGGGTTTATTGTTCAAAAGAAATCAGTTGTGCATACCAAATTTTTCTATGAGAGAAAATTTAATCAGGGAGAAACATAGTGGTGGACTTGCTGGACATTTTGGTGTTGATAAGACTTATGAGCAACTAAGTCATTTTTATTTTGGCCAAAGCTGATATCTGAAGTGGAAAAGTATGTGAAGAATTGTAAAATTTGTCAATATGCAAAGGGAAAATTCAAAATGTAGTTTTGTACATTCCATTACCTATTCCAGATAGACCTTGTGATATGGTAAGTATGGATTTTGTTTTAGGATTGCCTAAGACACAGAGAGGGAATGATGCAATTTATGTTGTAGTTGACAGATTTTCAAAAATGGCACATTTTATTCCATGTTATAAAACCAGTAATGCTACTCATGTTGCCAATTTGTTTTTCAAGGAGATTTTCAGATTACATGGGTTACCTAAAAGTATTGTCTTTGATAGAGACACCAGATTTGTTGGTCATTTTTGGAGGACATTGTGGAAGAAGCTTGGTACTAAACTATGTTTTAGCTCAGCTTATCACCCTCAGACTGATGGGCAGACTGAAGTAGTGAACAGGATTTTGGGTAATCTTTTGAGAAGTCTTGTAGGAGAACATCCTAAACAGTGGGATCATATTTTACCACAGGCAAAGTATGCATATAATGATTCACCTAAAAAAAGTACAAGATAGAGTCAATTCCATATAGTTTACGGGATGCACCCAATAGGAGTATCTGAATTGAGGAACTTGGGAAAAGAAGAAATGAGAAGTGCTGAAGGAGAGGAGTTTGCTTCAGAAATTCAAGCAATACATGAAAAGGTAAATCAGCAGCTACAAGGCAACAGCAACAAATACAAAAAAAGAGAATATTTGAGAAAAAAAGAAGTTAATTTTGAAGTTGGTGATTTGGTTTTAGCACACTTAAGAAAAGAAAGATTTCCAAAGAGGAAGTATAACAAGTTAAAATTCAAAAAGATAGGACCATGCAGGATATTTAGAAATTTTTCTGCAAATTTTTATGAAATTGAATTACCATCTGATATTGGAATATCTCCAATATTTAATGTTGCTGATTTTTACAGATATGAAGATAGTGGCACAGATGATAGACCAGAAGACAGGGAAAATATTGACTGGGTAAAATAGTTATCCATATCAAAAACATTATAGAAAGAGAGGATCTTAGATAGGAAAGTGTTTAAGAAAACCAGGGGATAGGAGTATTTTCAATATTTGATCAAGTGGAGGGATTAGCCAGTTGAGGATGCTACCTGGATGACAGAAACCATGCTGCAGAAATTGGGCAGTTATGTGGAGGAACTCATGGATAGGAGCCCATGAATATTTTTGTCCTCAGGAGTCTGATGAAGGAGCATCAGGTGTAGAGACAAAAGGCTTCACTAATTATTCCAAAAATCCAAAAAAAAGTTACAAGAAAAGGTGTTGGTACCTGTTGTACCTTAAGTGACAATTCCTTAGTTGTGAAAAGGATTGTGCTTAAGACATTATCTGTTTGTGTCACAAGTGATTATATGTATGCGTCTGTATTATAAACCCTAAACGGTGATTATGTAACACCCAAGTATCAAATCAATGAACGTTCTGCAATGCTATTTATCACTTATGCTAAATTGAAAACGGAAGAAAATAGAAGAGAATTTCAATCTGATATGCTGTCAAGAACAGAATCTATCATTTTAAAATATTGAAGAATTAGAATAAGATAAAGTTAAAACAGAGGAGCGTCGATTAAGGTTTGTTTAAATCTTAAATACATATGTATAAAGAGACCTGCAACTTGTACTCCATTTTAGTCATAGAAAGGAAAACATCATGTAAACAGGAAAACTTTTCAACATAAACAAATGGTAGAAACTTGCATACTTGTTCATTAATTTTTCATTCTTGAGTACAAAATTTTGGCTTCAAGGTTCAAAAACTTGGAACCTTCATCTTTCTTGAAATTGTCTTTAAATACAGTATCACAAGACAGTTTCCAATAATGAAACTGATTCTAACTGCCCTAACTAATTCTAATTGCTTAAACTACTGACTGTTATGGAGGCACATGCCTCAAAAAGGTTCTATTAAATTTACATGATTTTGAGAAATAACATAATGAGAATTTGAAAACTTATAATCTATGAGAACAGCTGCTCCTGAAGTGGTTGTTGAATCAACGGCTACTTTTGGTTGAGCCGTTGGGACCTCTTTTGTTGAGTCCATTAAAAATTTCTTGCACTTCTTCCATAGCTTATTTTGAGTTGTCAAGGAATTTTTGAAACTTTGATATTCTATCCTAAACACCACAATTTGACTGTGTGTAGGTTTTCCTGTAAAGAGAGTCTTCACCATCCATAGCAAATTGAAATTCCTATGCAAGAAGTTAAGCACAATTTCTCCTTTTAAGACCTGTGTCTTTTCGTGCCTATTATCTGCCTTACTTTTTGCTAATGTTAACTGATCTTCATAAAACTTCCATGACATGATATTTCCTTTCTCAGTCTAGCATGAAGGTAAACCTGTTCTGGTCAATTTTTCAAATGATATATCAAACTTCTTTACTGTCTCCTTGATTCCCAGTAACCTTTTCTCTGCAACCTTCTGAAGATCATTCTTAATTATCATCTTATTAACTTCCTCAGCATAAAAATATCTGTCTTGTATTCCAATATCTTCTAATTCTTCGTCTGATTTGGAATTGATAAAATTTATAAACTTCCTAGCCCAATTTTCTCTTTTAATGGTCATCTTCTTTTTAGATAATATCTCATCTTCATGTTCTGAGATGAGGCTTTTCTCTTTAGCAACTATATTCAGGGAATTCCAATTTGACTTCACTTCTAAAATATTCTCACCCTAAATGATATCTTTAGCTTTTATAAGTGATATATTACCTTTTAACTTCTCCTTGAGATCTTTAATTTCATCTTCAGCCTTCTGTAATTTCTGCTTATTCTCATCCGCTTTATCTTCTAGTGCCCGCATGATCTTGGTGGCCGTTTCTAACTCTGATTGAGCCTACTTTCAATCTCGTTTTGCCATCTTCATTTATGTACTGAGCTGAACAATCTGTGCTTGAGGGTCTGCATTACCTGTAGGAAAAACAAATGTACAAGTATGATTTTCAATATGGTTTTGTAATGAAATAGCAGTCTACTTTACTTTAGTCAATTCTTCATCTTTCTGCAACAATTGCTGACGCAATTCTTCTTTCTCTTTTTCCACCTCTGCTACTTCTGCAGCCATTGAATATTATGCACCAGGTAACTTCAGCTTTCTTCTTAGGGTGGATATCTCTATTTCTGCACTCTTCATGAGCTTCTGCACTGCAACCTTGTCACTCGGATCCACACCAATCTTCATGATAATCTTTTCTAACTCTTCGTTTTGAACTGATAAGGCCCTTGAATTTGCCTTCTCCATCCTGAACGGTTTGATAACTTTTGTAAGCATGTTTTCATCTTTAACCACTGTGGCATTGGTCTTGGTTAAATCATTAACAATTAACTGTCCAGTTTGCATATGAAGATTCATATTATCCCATAGTGGGATCTTCTTAACGTCCATAGTTATATTTACCTCATTGAAACTACTTGAAGATCCAAGGGACATCCCTGTTGGATGTGTTAGAGCCATTCTGAATTGATCCTTTTCAAGGTCCATTACAGTCAACAACCTAGTCTGATCAGCAGCTATATGATGCTCCGCCTGAGCCTCTACATTAGCTTTTATTCTATGATTTCTTTCTTCAATCTGTGTAAATATTTGTTTGACTGAAGGCATCTTCTCTGAGTAAAGCTCATGGCCTCTAGGAGAAGAGGGGAAATTTTTTTCTTCATTGATATGGAAGGTAAAACTAGGTGAGTTTGAAGAATGATTTTTGGCCAATTTAGTTCTCTTTTCCTCTCTCAGCTCTTCATCATCTACTTCAAAAAAATCATCCCTACCTCTTTTATTTGCCCTTTCAGTTATAACAGGTGTTTAAATACTCGTTTTTGATGTATTTAATTCGCCTGGGTTTGCTAGCTTCTCCTGATCAGGTATGCTTACGTGAGAAAACGTATAATATCCATTCTCAATTCTTCTCTTGGAAATCACTCCATGCGGATCATATGACCATTTTTCTCCTAGTAGCAAATGTTTCTCTTCCAACATTTTAGAAACTTCATCAAAATCTTGCCTCATATTGACCACGAAAGGTCCCACACTCATAGGAAATTTATACATAAAACCTTTCTTCATGGGAAGAAAGTGCACCTGATCCACATTAAGGCTCTGTCTTATGAATTCCAATGCAAAAAGCCGCATAGGTACAAAAGTAGGGAGCCTATAAGGCTCGATACTAGCTCCATACAATCTTGTCTCTGAATATTCTTCAAACAAAAACCAATCTCTGAATCTGCAACTAGGTCCTAACTGTAGAAACTCCCGGGCTTTTGGTAGAAAACATGGAGGAGGAAATCCATTCAAAATTCTATAAGCAATAGACATATAATGACTAGCAAACTCAAATAACCCTGCTTCATTTCCTTATTTTCTAGTCATGTCAGTCCAAAATAAAACTGATTTCTTTTGCTTGTTAACATCAACTATATTCAACCCCAAACTCATAAATTCTTCAACATTTTGATATAAAAATAAATACACAATCAATGACGAAAATTTAAAGAAACCTGTAAGAGGAAAGGTCATCAACTGAGAATTTACAATCTCCTGCCAGAAAGATGGAATGTCGAGAACAACCCCTGGTTTCATCATCAGCGCGTACATTCCCAATACTGATTTATCAACTGTATGGTCATTGTCTTTGCCCAAAATCTCTGCAATGCAACTCAGAATTGGTCTATACTCAGCATCGAACACTTCCAAACTAAATTCTTCTCCTTCTAGTTGAGCTTCCTTTGAATTTGATCTCAAGTAGGACATACATTGATCTAATTCTTCATTTGAAAGGTCCTCAAAATAACGAGCCAATGAATCTTCAGAGAATTGCAGTGGTGACTCGTTTTCAAGAAAGCATAATGCTTCGCGAATTAACTGCGTCGATACCTGCAAAACGTTGTCTCCATGCGAATTGATTATGAAGCACTTACCAGGATACATTGAAGAGACCAGCCATGAGATAAAATCGGGAAAGAAATGGGCTTTTGGGATACAGGCGGACAATATACCGGAATTCTTCATGGCGGAAAAAACTAGGGATTTCTCAGCGTTTAGGGTCACTTGATGATACAATAAGGGATGATTTACAGAAGACATGGTATCCTAGACGTCATTTTCACTGTCCATGAGGGAATTGAGGCTTGACGAACCAGATAAAGAGACTCGTTTTGCCATGGCTTAATGGAAAACATATGGCGAATGGAAAGGTGACGGCGACACGGCTCAAAAGGAAAAGGACTGCAAGTGATTTGAAAACGGGATACAAAATTATTTAACAGTTGCGGAAAACCCATATTAAATGACCAAGATGACGTGTAAAGCCACTGACGTGGGGTACAACTGTCTTCCACCTTGCTTTATGACATCACTGCGGGGGCTCCTGGAGTATGGCGGTGAACTTCAACTTGCACCCCCCGCAATGAATCCAAGTCGTTGATCACGGCTCACCCGCGATCAAACCAGTCAACTGCGGGGGCATTGTATTTGGTAATTAACAAGCTCTTTGCGCCCCTGCATTAACTCATCCAATTTCAATCTTAAACGATCACTACTCCCGCTTGGAGAGTTGCTCGAACCTTAAACATGAAGTAACATACATTCAAATAAAGCTTAACAAGCAACTTTAATCTGCAGCGAGCTCGAAGAAACATTTCATTTTTTATGATACAGTATAAATACATTATACTATAGCATATGCTTTTTGAAATTTCAGATTTTTTTGCTATTTTTCGATTTTCAAAATAAAATAAAAAAGGATATGCAGATGATCCACAACAGTACCTTTAGCTGTCAATTTATAGTTGTACTAGATAGGGTTGAACTAGTATCTAGGAAGATTGAACAGTTTTAGATTAGATTCAGCATATTTAGCTTTCAGTTGATAGAATTAGGGAAGATATTATGTAATTAGGATTTTATCTAAGTTAGTAGAATTCGATCCTCAAGAGGAGGTCGACTGTTATGTAAAAACCCTATAAAATGTAACCTCTGAGAAGGAGAAAATCAAATTGGGCTGTAGAAGAATTGATTGAGAGGGTTTTACCTATGATTTAATAAAAGTACAGAATTTAACTATCTGTTGTATGCTTGGAAAATTCCCGGAGGGTTTCATCTCTTTGGATCCATTGGATTTATGAATTTCTGTGTATAAATTGAGAGTGATTAGCTTCTGTGTGAAGAAGAATTTACATGTCATTAACTTTTGTGTAAAGGATTCAGAGGAATTGAAGAAATTCTGGTTTCTTTGTTTGAGAGTGGATATTCGATAATTGATCTATGTTCATTGAGTTACACAGCGAAATGGAGGTTTCCAAGAGGATTTGAAGTTAAACTGTAATCCAGTAGGAAAATCCGTGTTGAATGCTATCGATAATGAAAGTTTGCAGTCAAGTAGTTTTTGAAAAACCAACCACTGTTTTCGCACTGCATTTGGCATGCGAGTGGTTTTGTTCTATTTTAACGCGATCGAATAGTAACGTGACATGTCACAGTGGTAAAACCACCAGTTTTGCATGACTTTTGGTTGATAAGTCACCGGGGCTATTTTTACACAATAGCCGTCCGATCGTAAAATTCAGAGATCCGATGATGTTCACATTGAAAGTCGCATGTAGACTTAACAAAAGGTATGGACCTAACATTTATTTCAATAGAGCTTTATTAAGAGTTTGAAATCCAGAAATGTGATGCCGAAAGGTTTTAAACATTGTTTAAAGTGTATCATTATGTTTTTGAATTTATAAGGGGACCCGAAAGGTTTTAAACATTTTTTAAAGTGTATCATTATGTTTTCGAATGTATAAGGGGACCCGAAAGGTTTTAAACATTGTTTAAAGTGTATTATTATGTTTTCGAAGGGTAAAGGGGACTTTTGCTTCCGCATGTAATTTCATTAGTTTTATCAAATAAATTTAATAAATTTTGATGACCGAGAGTGGAATAAAGGATCAAGAACAAATTCCTCCTGAACTAGAAAAAATAGTAACAAAATTTGAACAGCTCTCCTTAAAGCCTGCACCCACACTGCCATCATTTGTGGTATCAGAGCAGTCTTTAGGGCATTTTCCAGACACTGAACAAGCTTCCAAAAGTCAGAAAAAGAAATCCAACATGGCTGTCTGAATTGGTAGAGGAGGTGGTGTTGGTAGAAGAACAGGTAGACCAGTTGCAAATGCTGAAGTATTAGAGACTATGTAGCAGATTCAAGCTAGATTGGAAGCAATGGAAGTAGGACAATAGAGAGATCCTGAAGATGTAAGTGAACCTGAAGCTGAAGAAGAAGAAGAAGGAAATTTTGAGCTTACTCCTGAGATGAGATTCTTTAAATCGGAGTTAGGATCTACATCCAAACCTAGACTTGAAGTATCAGATTTTGTAGGAGGATTGAATCCAGAAGAGTTGATAGACTAGATCAATGAAATGAATAAATGATCTGATTGTGAAGAGATGGGTGAAGAAAAAAGAATTAATTTTTTTTTTCACAAGGTTTAAAGGACATGCAACACTTTGCTGGGATGGAGTGCAAGCAGAAAGAAGGAGAGTTGGTAAGCAACCAATAAAGAATTGGAACGGAATGGTAGAAAAGTTGAGAGGTAATTTTTTGCCTGGTGATTATCAGCTTTCATTATTTAGACAAATGCAGAATCTTAGACAGAGATTAATGACAGTAAAATAATACACAAAAGAATTTTACAAAGTGAGCATAAGAGCAGGACAAATTCAAGATACAGCAGAGAAGATTGCCAGGTACATAAATGGTCTCGAAATGGAGATTCAAGATGAGATAAGTATATTGTCTCCTAAAACAGTAGAAGAGGCTTATCAGATGGGCTTAAAAGCTAAAGAAAAACTCATAAGGAAGCAATCTGCCAATGGAAGAGGTACTTTCCGAGGAAGAGGAAGTCAAGGTGGTAGAGGAAGATCTACATCACCAAGAGATGGAGCTAGTAGCAGCTCACCTCAGTATGCACCCACAGAAGGTGATACAAGTGGCAGAAGGAGTCCTTATAGAGGAAGAGGAGGCAGAAATAGAGGAAGAGAAGTGAGATGTTATAGATGTAAAAAATTAGGACATAGAGCCTATGAGTGTCCAGAGAATGTGGGGTCAAACCAGAGAAATGAAATTTTTTCTCAGACTGAAGAAGAAGCAGCAAAGTTGCCTGTAACAGAGAAAGAAATTGTGCCAGAGAAAGGAGAATCTTTGGTGGTTAACAAGGTTTTGTTAAAACAAACAAAGGAAGTTGTTGAACCAACACAAATAAAGACTTTGTTTAGAAGTGTGTGAAAATTTCAAGGGAAATGTTGTAAATTGGTAATTGATAGTGGCAGTAGAGATAATTTGGTCTCTAAAGAGGTGATATAGAATTTGAAAATGAAGACAAGGGAACATCTAACACCATACAAGGTGTCATGGCTTCAGAAAGGACATCAACTGATAGTAAAGGAAAAATGTGAAATAGAATTTCAAATGGGCAGTTACAAATATAAAATCATGTGTCATGTCATGCCTATGGATGTATGTCACATTTTGCTTGGTAGACCTTGGTAGTATGACAGAGCAGCAGTACATGAAGGAAAGAGAAACACTTACAAGTTTTTCAAAGATGGTGTGAATCAAACATTGTTACCTATGGAAGAAGAAGATGCATCAAGTAAAAAGTCTGATCCAAAGGCTTTATTGTTGAGTGGAAAAGAATACCTGGAGCAGATTGAAGATGATGAGGTAAATTTTGCTTTAGTTTGCAAAACTGAGGTAGTATTTACTTCTACTAAAATTTCTGATTTGCCAATTGAAATTCAAGAAATGTTAGAGAATTATTGTGATATTATTATGGATGATTTGCCTGATGAATTACCACCTGTAAGAAGAATCAACCATCAGATAGATTTGATTCCAGGATCAAATTTTCCAAACAAAGCAGCTTACAGAATGACTCCTACAGAAAATGAAGAAATCAGAATGCAAGTACATGAATTGGTTGACAAAGTTTGATCAAAGAAAGTTTGAGTCCTTGTGCAGTAACTACAGTATTATGTCCGAAGAAAAATGGAGGTTGGAGAATTTGCACTGATTCAAGAGAAATTAACAAGATAACAATCAGGTATCGATTTCCTTTACCTAGAATTGAAGATTTGATGGATTGTTTGAGTGGAGAAAGATATTTTTCAAAATTAGATTTGAAAAGTGGGTATCATCAAATTAGGATAAGGGAAGGAGATGAATGGAAAACAGCCTTTAAAAAAAATGAGGGATTTTATGAATGGATGGTAATGCCTTTTGGTTTATCAAATGCACCTAGTACATTTATGAGGATTATGAATGAAGTATCAAAGGAATTTATTGGTAAATTTGCAATAGTATATCTGGATGATATATTAATTTATAGAAAAACAAAGGAAGAACACCTGAGACATCTTAATTATGTCTTAAGGAAGTTACATCAAGAGAAGTTACTAATAAATTTAAAGAAATGTTCATTCATGAAAGAAGAATTGGTATATCTAGGTTTTGTTGTTTCTTCTGAATGATTAAAAATGGATCCAGAGAAGATAAAGGAAATTGTGGAGTGGCCTTCACCTAAAAGTGTTTTTGAGGTAAGAAGTTTTCATGGTCTTGCTAGTTAGTATAGAAAATTCATAAGGAATTTTAGTAAGATCAATGCACCTATCATTGAAACCATAAAGGAGGACAAAAAACCATTCAAGTGGACTACTGAAGCTGAAATGAATTTTCAGTTCTTGAAGCAAAAGATAACTGAGAAACCTGTCTTAGTTTTTCCTGATTTTAGTAAACCATTTCAAGTAAAATGTGATGCTAGTGGGGAAGCTATTGGAGCTGTATTAAGTCAAGAAGATAGACCTGTAGCATAGTTTAGTGAGAAGCTGATTGAGATAAGGAGGAAGTACTCTTCTTATGACAAGGAATTTTATGCAATTGTACAGTCATTGAAGAAGTGGAGACATTATTTAATGTCTAAATAATTTGTGCTATATTCAGATAATCATGATTTACAGTATATTATGCAACAGCCTAAATTGAATCAAAAACATGCAAAATGGATTGAATATCTTCAAAGTTTTAACTTTGTATTGAAGCATATAAGTGGTCAAGCAAACAAGGTAGCTGATGCCTTGAGTGGAAAAAGCATTCTTGTTCAAGAAAGTCAAATTCAAGTGTTAGGTTTCGATTTTCTTAAAGAACTCTATAAGACAGATTTGGATTTCAAAGAAGCATTTGAAGCATGTTGTAGTCCTGTTTTGATAGACATAAGTCAATGTTTAGATTATTTCTTGCAAGTGGGTTTATTGTTCAAAATAAATCAGTTGTGCATACAAAATTGTTCTATGAGAGAAAATTTAATCAGGGAGAAACATAGTGGTGGACTTGCTAGACATTTTTGTGTTGATAAGACTTATGAGCAACTAAGTCATTTTTATTTTTGGCCAAAGCTGAGATCTGAAGTGGAAAAGTATGTGAAGAATTGTAAAATTTGTCAATATGCAAAAGGGAAAAGTCAAAATGCAGGTTTGTACATTCCATTACCTATTCCAGACAGACCTTGGGATATGGTAAGTATGGATTTTGTTTTAGGATTGCCTAAGACACAGAAATGGAATGATGCAATTTATGTTGAAGTTGATAGATTTTCAAAAATGGCACATTTTATTCCATGTTATAAAACCAATGATGCTACTCATGTTGCCAATTTGTTTCTCAAGGAGATTGTCAGATTACATGGGTTACCTAAAAGTATTGTCTCTGATAGAGACACCAGATTTTTTGGTCATTTTTGGAGGACATTGTGGATGAAGCTTGGTACTAAACTAAGTTTCATCTCAACTTATCACCCTTAGACTAATGGGAAGATTTAAGTAATGAACAGGAGTTTGGGTAATATTTTGAGAAGTCTTGTAGGAGAACATCCTAAACAATGGGATCATATTTTACCACATGCATAGTATGCATATAATGATTCACCTAACAGAGGTATAGGATAGAGTCCATTCCAAATAGTTTATGGGATGCACCCAAGAGGAGTATCTGAATTGAGGAACTTGGGGAAAAGCAGAAATGAGAAGTGCTGAAGGAGAGGAGTTTGCCTCAGAAATTTAAGCAATATATGAAAAGGTAAAGAAGTAGCTACAAGACAGCAGCATCAAGTAAAAAAACAAAGTAGATTTGAGAAAAATAGAAGTTAATTTTGAAGTTGGTGATTTTGTTTTAGCACACTTAAGAAAATAAATATTTCCAAAGAGGAAGTATAACAAGTTAAAATTCAAAAAGATAGGACCATGTAGGATATTGAGGAAGTTTTCTGAAAATTCTTATGAAATTGAATTACCATATGATATTGGAATATCTCCAATATTCAATGTTGTTGATTTGTACAGATATGAAGATAGTGGCACAGATGACAGACCAGAAGACAAAGAAAATATTGACTGGGTAAAATAGTTACCCACAGCAAAGACATTACAGCCAGAGATGATCTTAGACAGGAAAGTGTTTAAGAAAACTAGGGGACAGGATTATTTTCAATATTTGATCAAGTGGAGGGATCAACCAATTGAGGATGCTACCTGGATGATAGAAACCATGCTGCAGAAATTAGGCGGTTATGTGGAGGAACTCATGGACAAGATCCCATGAAGATTTTTGTCCTCAGGAGTTTGATGCAGGAGCATGAGGCTTAGAGACAAAAGGCTTCATCAATTATTCCAAAAATCCAAAAAAAAGTTACAAGAAAAGGTGTTGGTACCTTTAGCTGTCAATTTACAGTTGTACTAGATATGGTTGAACTAATACCTAGGAAGATTGAACAGTTTTAGATTAGATTCAGTATATTTAGCTTTCAATTGATAGAGTTAGGGAAGATATTATGTAATTAGGATTTTATCTAAGTTAGGAGAATTCGATCCTCAAGAGGAGGTCGACTGTTATGTAAAAACCCTATAAAATGTAACCTCTGAGAAGGAGAAAATCGAATTGGGCCATAGAAAAATTGATTGAGAGGGTTTTGCCTTTGATTTAATAAAAGTGTAGAATTTAAATATCTGTTGTATGCTTGGAAAATTCCCGGAGGGTTTCATCTCTTCGAATCCATTGGATTTATGAATTTCTGTGTAGAAAGAGTGATTAGCTTCTGTGTGAAGAATAATTTACATGTAATTAACTTCTATGTAAAGGATTCATAGGAATTGAAGAAATTCTAGTTTCTTTGTTTTGAGAGTGAATATTCGATAATTGATCTATCTTCATTGAGTTACGTAGTG
Organism: Pinus albicaulis; assembly: GCA_034641835.2. Taxonomy (NCBI): domain Eukaryota; kingdom Viridiplantae; phylum Streptophyta; class Pinopsida; order Pinales; family Pinaceae; genus Pinus; species Pinus albicaulis. The sequence continues at coordinate 868,648 of MU968382.1, read as the reverse complement.
GAATGGAGGTTTCCAAGAGGATTTGAAGTTAAACTGTAACCCAGTAGGAAAATCCATGTCGAATGCTATGGATAATGAAATTTTGCAGTCAAGTGGTTTTCGAAAAACCAACCACTGTTTTCTCACTGTTTTTTGCATGCGAGTGGTTTTGTTCTATTTGAATGTGATCAAATAGTAACGTGACAGTTCACGGTGGTAAAACCACCAGTTTCGCGTGACTTTTGGTTGATAATTCATTGGGGCTATTTTTACGCAATAGCCATCTAATCGTAAAATTCAGAGATTCGACAGTGTTTGCATTGAAAGTTGTGTGGAGACTTAACAAAAGGTATGGACCCGACAGTTATTTCAATAGAGCTTTATTAAGAGTTTTAAATCCGAAAATGTGATGCCAAAAGGTTTTAACATTGTTTAAATTGTATCATTATTATTTCAAATGTATAAGGGGACCCGAAAGGTTTTAAACATTGTTTAAAGTGTATCATTATGTTTTCGAATGTATAAGGGGACCCGAAAGGTTTTAAACATTGTTTACAGTGTATCATTATGTTTCCGAAGGGTAAAGGGGACTTTTTCTTCTGCATGTCATTTTATTAGTATTATCAAACAAATTTAATAAAGTTTGATGACCGAGAGTGGAACAAAGGATCAGGAACAAATTCCTCCTGAACTAGAAAACATAGTAAAAAAATTTGAATAGCTCTCCTTAATGCCTGCACCCACACTGCCATCATTATTTGTGATTGTGATAGTGGCTTCCATCCAACGAGTGCCACGAGAAACAACAACCATGAATAACGAAACAACTTCCTGTAGAAATTATATAACTGATATGTTATATGTCTAATATTCTCCTGATCACACACTATTTTAACTTCATGCACAATACAGAATCTATTCTACCATTGATCATCACATGCAGAAATAAACACAATTGCAATGCACACATGAAACCATAAAAATTCACACATATTAACACAGTTGTTTTCACAGGAAAGCCTGAAGCTAAAAACCCCAACTATCTGTATATAATATATGTCATAGAGATCATGTAACAATCCTCATACAAAGCTTATCACAAGCTCTCAGTACAATCTAATCTCTACACACTAATCAGGTCTTGATCTAGCAAATCCATGCACCGATCCTCTGCCACCTACTAGCCTGCCTCTACTACGCAATCATTGCTGAAGAATGGATCATAATGAACTCAAATCCATCCTATATTAACTGCGCAATCCTCATTGGCATCTCCATCAATGTGTGGTGCAAACTCATGCAACACTATAGTCACAACTGATAGTCACACTTGCTCTTTCACCTACCTCTCCACTGGTCTCCACTGAAACTGCCATGCACTGTAGTTAACTGATTTATTCTTCAGTTGACTAATGAGTTATTATTTAGTGAATTAATTATTAATTAATTCACACCTCTCACTAGTTTATCAATCATTTAGAATAGATACAACTAGCTCAACTGTGTCTAACTGAGTTAAACTGAACACAACTCCACCAACTACTTCTACAACTCCACCAAACTCTGTCACATGAGTTCTAACTGAAGTCCTCAATTCAATAGCTCCACTTAAACCTCAGGAATAGAATAATTCCTTCTGTCAGTTGTTGTGCCACATCTGTGCACTTAACTGAAGTGCTCCAAGAGAATAAGATAATGTTTAGAGTCCAAATATTATTAAGAGCTAATAATATTCAACATATCTATTTTTAGACTGGCAATCTAAAAATAGATTCTGCCCAATATGTCTAAAAATATAAATCCATCTATTTTTCCAACTTGACCAACCATCCACAAATAGCATCCTGAAACTCATAGAATATGATCGACATGTCTAAAAATAGACTTTGCGCCAAAAATCACCTGTGTGGGCCCCACCTATTTTAGGTGATCACTTTCCAAATAGGATCAGGAATGATGTTTCAAGATGCCTCCTTCACTGTTTCTTGTTGCAATCTTCAACACTCCCTCTCAAAAATAAAGGAATGTCTTTGCATGCGACATGCAACTCCATGCATTCACCTTGTAACCTTTTCAAGCACCATGCAACTCCATGCATCTCCTCTGCAACTCTTCTGAAACTGAATAGCCTCCAAACAACTCAATAAATATAATTCATCTATCAAAGTCTTCGACTTCTACTTAGCTAATGCACATGTCTTCAGGAACCACTGCACTATTCAATTCTGCACCCATGCACTCTGCACATGCTGTCAACTCTGAACCGTGCTCCAGTATCTAACAGTGTCACTTTGATCTGCCTGCGTCAATCCAACTGATCATGCAACTGCTACTCTATGGGAACCTCATAACCAGGTTCAATTCATGATATCCACACCATCTCAATGAATCCTACCTAGAAATCTCCTATTGGGATTACTCATGCATGTCGCCCCACCTCTCACCTGGTGGTATAGTTGCATGCACTCCCTCTGCCCATCTGGCACGAAATTTATTTGCATGAGGGGTTTCTGCCACTCCATGATCCTCATCTTGTGGTTGCTCCACATATTGAGGTTCACTATTACCTGCATGCAAAAATTTCTCCCTCTCAAGCTTCAGTTGCATGTATTTCTTGCACTTCCCAACAGTAGGAAGCCCTGTAGAAATCCCATCTACTTCAAGTCTGTAGAGATTCTTGGCTCGAATCCAAACCTTCTTGACTTTTCCTATTGCTTTGTACCGAAGGAAATCTTTTCCTTCACTAAAGACAACATCATACCCTTTATCCTCTAACATTGCGACTGATATTAAATTCTTCTTTAAACCTGGAACATGCACAAAATCTTGTAAAAGAATGAGTTTACCTGACTCTCTTTGAAAGTTAATGGTACCAATGTTGGTTGCATTGTATCCTCCATTTTTTCCCAACTCAACATGCAACTAGAGATCTTTCTCCACCAAGTCACTGAAAAGATTCACATCTCTTGTCATGTGAAAGGAAGTGCCACTATCAAAATACCACCCCGATCCCAATGTACTAGACACCATGCATGAGATCAATGAGAAGTCCAGCTCAAATTGCAAGGCAAGAGCCTCACCAGCTGCAGCTCCAGCAACCTACTTGTTCTTCTTCTTCTGTGGACAATGCGAGGCAAAATTCCCATGCTCGTGACAGTGAAAACACTTCACTTTGGACATGTCGCGCTCTTTGCCATCCACACCGGATTGAGAAGGAGTTTTCTTCCCATTTCCTTTCCTTTCTTTGGCAGCCAAAGTGAAATCCTCTTCATCATCATTCTTTGATGAAGAGCCATCCATGGTACTCTACCTTATCTCCTCCTGCACAAGATATAACCAAAGTCGCTCCCATCCTAGCAGTTTCTCCCGACCATTAACAGAGTCCTCGTAGCTATGCCAACTCTTCGGAAACCCAAGGAGAGCCAAGCTCACCAAGTATTCTTCATCCACACTAACTCCTACACTCCCAAGCTCATCCCTTTAGTGGACAAAATTTTTCAAGTATATCGGAATAGTGTCATTCTTCTCCATTTTTATTTTCCTGAGCTTGTCTTTAAGCGCCAACTTGCTCTGGTCACTTCTGCTTTGGAACAATTCTGTCAAAGCCTTCCACATCAAGAATGGAGTGGCTTTACTGTGAAGGCTGGACACAATGTGATCCTTCATACCTTCCAATAGAATCCTTCGACACCTTGCTACCTTATTTTTCCATGCATCAAGTGTGGCTGCATCGCTAGAACCCGGTTTAGGAATATCAGCATCTATGAACTCCTTCAACCCATTATCCTCTAGCACCGCCTCCATCCTATCCTTCCATGAAATAAAATTTGAGCTGCACTCAATGGCATACTCCAATCATAATCTGTTGAAAGACATTTCAATGAATGCTCAACTTCGACACCAAGAAAACACTGTAGCAATTTTGAATTCCACCAGCACAAAACTCAACTGTTTCAATAATTGCAATCTGCTCCAATGATCAACGCTCCGATACCATGTAGAAATTATATAACTGATATGTTATATGTCTAATATTCTCCTGATCACACACTATTTTAACTTCATGCACAATACATAATCTATTCCACCATTTATCATCACATGCGGAAATAAACACAATTGCAATGCACACATGAAACCATAAAAATTCACACACATTAACACAGTTTTTTTCACGGGAAAGCCTGAAGCTAAAAACCCCAACTATTTTTATATAATATATGTCATAGAGATCATGTAAAAATCCTCATACAAAGCTTATCACAAGCTCTCAGTACAATCCAAACGCTACACACTAATCAGGTCTTGATTTAGAAAATCCATGCACCGATCCTCTGCCACCTGCGAGCCTGCCTCTACTGTGCAATCCTTGTTGAATAATGGCACATAATGAGCTCAAATCCATCCTATATTGACTATGTAATCCTCATTGGCATCTCCATCAATGTGTGGTGCAAACTCATGCAACACTATAGTCACAACTGATAGTCACACTTGCTCTTTCACCTACCTCTCCACTGGTCTCCACTGAAACTGCCATGCACTGTAGTTAACTGATGTATTCTTCAGTTTATTAATGAGTTATTATTTAGTGAAGTAATTATTAATTAATTCACACCACTCTCACTAGTGTATCAATCAATTAGACTAGATACAACTAGCTCAACTGTGTCTAACCGAGTTAAACTGAACACAACTCCACCAACTACTTCTACAACTCCACCAAAATTTGTCACATGAGTTCTAACTGAAGTCATCCATGCAATAGGTCCACTTAGCTCTCAGGAATAGCGTAATTCATTTTTTCAACTACTGTGCCACATCTGTGCACTTAACTGAAATGCTCCAAGAGAATAAGATAATGTTTAGAGTCCAAATACTATTAAGAGCTAATAGTATTCGACATATCTATTTTTAGACTGGAAATCTAAAAATAGATTCCGCCCAATATGTCTAAAAATAGAAATCCATCTATTTTTCCGAATTGACCAAACATACACAAATAGCATCTTGCAACTCATAGAATATGATCGACATGTCTAAAAATATACATAGTCTAAAAATAGATTTTGCGCCAAAAATCACCTGTGTGGGCCCCACCTAGTTTAGGTGATCACTTTCCAAATAGGATCAAGAATGATGTTTCAGGATGCCTCCTTCACTGTTTCTTGTTTAAATCTTCAACACTTCCCTTCTTCCTGCACCTCCCGGACATCCTCCAAAAAATGTTGGCATGGATACTTTTCCCAGTTCTACTAGATGCCTTTGACACATTGCATAGCTAATGCAATGATTGGTACCAGAACCTCTTTTGTGTGACACTTCCTCATCAGTTTTCATGCCAATATATATGTAGAAAGTCTGACCGGGGGGTCTTTAATGGTGCTAAGAGAAAATCCCCTTGTATTTCTTACCACTCCATATTTCTGCTTCATGTTGTCTGCGACTTTCTTCTCCTAGCCCTTCCCTCTAAAGGCTTCTGTGGGGTCTTCTCCTTGGTATGGAAACCATGTAATGCGGTGGATGAGAATATCATTAATGGGAATTTTCATTCCCATCCAAAGGTAATTATCATGCACCAAAGTCAGAAACTCATGCAAATAGATATCATTGATGGTGTTGCGACCAAAGTGGGGAACATGTAACAGGCTGAATAGCCCAGCCTTCTACAGTCCCAAAGTCCATTGCATTGGCTCTACCTTGATTAATCCAATTTCTTCATACAAGACTTACTCCAAATACTATGACAATGAAAGATCAGGAAAATTTTTATGGTCCACCAAATCCCAATCCTCAAACTTCATAGAGGTGACTCATCCCAGTATTTCACCCTCAATTGGAGCATTCTTAGGCAACAGGGGTGTATAGATGTGTGATTTTACCTTATCAGGATCCCTAGGAACATCTACTAACATCTTCCGCGGGGTCATTTATGAAGGCAGCTATGATATTGGCTCCACTTCCTCTACAAATCCTTCCTTTGACGTAGTTACCTCTAGTTCTTCTTCCATTAGTTGCTTCTACTTATCCACGCAAGGAGTTAGTTTATACTTTGGGGTCAACTTACGTGGATACATCTTGGTACCTGATGTTTGATGTTTCTTCAGCTTCTATGTACCATTGGCACCAGATGCTTGCGGCACATTAGGGGTAGGCTTAGTTGCAGTCATGGTTTCTGGAATTAAATAGCCTAAGCCTTGTTGGTGCAGCATCTCTTCAAGTGGTTCCCACTCTGCAGACATAAGAATCAACAAAGGGAGCAAGATCAGAGAGAAAAATTTGATCAAATAACTCATAAAGAAAAGGGGACTTATGCATACCTTCATTCCATATTTATGGCGATGTCGCGGCCTAAATGGCCTTATGCTCATTGATGCAGCCTCATTAATTCTAAAATGGCCTCAAATCTAGTGTAATATCCTCATTAAATGCAAGTTACCCACTCCTCCTAATGGTAATAAAGTTTTCATGTTTAGATTTAGTGTTCCAACGACTAGCTTCTGGCCTTTTTGTGACTATAACATTCTCCCAGTGCGGCTTTTGCACTGGCTTCGTAGATACCTATGCTCCCTCAAAATTCATCGCACTAAAGCTTGGAAATATTTTTTATAAAATCTGATAGACTTCTTTAAACTCCTATGCCCTCTCTCAAATGACTGGAGCACTCAGACATTCTTCTGGCCATATGGTCATTTAGCACACGTAGGGATGGGGTCATCCCTATAAGTTTTTAGGCGACTACCATTAGTATATCTGGGAAGTAATTCACCAATTAAATTATCCAATCACATTGCACCTCCCTATGTCATTTCCTTGATAATATAGGGTATGAGCGAGTGCATATTGAACTTCCTTGGAAAGCACACAAACTTACTGTCGTGGAGCAACACGAAATTGTCATTCTTGAAAGCCTTATATCTGATATGTAGATCATGCCAATACTTCTCGTGCACCTTGTGCACCTACTAGTGAAAACTAGCAATGAATCTATCTTCCTCCAGCGCAACAAGTTGCAATAGAGGCTCTTTCATAATTTCCTAGTTAGCCATGTTGTTTATGGCTACGATGTGCAGACTAGGGACAATGTATTCCATAGGCATAATGAACCCTTATTGGTAGACCATCCTAAAAGGTGTTTGTACTGTCAACTTCTTTCACAGAGTCCTGTATGCCCATAGAACAACAAGTACATGCACATCCCAGTCATTATGATTAGCGTTGCAGATCTTTGTGAGCGCATTCTCCAGAATCTTGTTGAATTCTTCTATAGTTCCATTTGCCCAGGGATGATAGGGCATACTCTTCTGATGATGTATCCTAAATTATTTTTTCAATGCTTGAATTGTCTCATTTAGGAAATGCATACCCTAGTCACTCATCACGATTTTGGGACATCCAAACCTTGTCAAAATATTCTCAAAAATAAAGTGCGCAGTCCCTCTACGTTACAATCTTTCATAGGTTGGACCTCTGCGTACCTAGTTAAGTAATTTGTAGCAGTGATGATGTATCATGCTCCAATATTATTCCCTAGGGGGTTAATCTGACTGAAAAAATCAATGGCCCATTTATCGAAGGCCTACAAAGTAACCTATGGTTGTAGTGGCATCTTGTCTCTGCATGAGGGTCTTCTAGTCCTCTTACCTACATCACAAGCGTGACAATATACCTTAGAACCATTATGTATGTAGGCCACCATAAACCATCCCTTAAGATCTTTTGCATGGTAATTTTACCAGCGTAATGACTTCCTACAAAACCTCCATGTGCTATTGCCAAAATGCTCGGCCTCTCGAACTCGGGAACATATCGCTTCAAAAATTCATCAGCTCCCATTTTGTATAATTGACCTACAATGAAACTAAAATATATTGCATGCAGTACCAATTATTTCTTCTGATTAACCATATATTCTACAAGCATACTCCCACTGGTTAGAAAACGGATGATATCGGAAAAATGATCATCATCTATCTTAGTAGAGAACAACTACGCATATGGTAACCCGTCATCCAAATGAGTTGTTTCTTCACAATTTTCAATGCACGATAAGTGGTCTAGTCCTACATTAAACCTTCCAGCCTTCACAATCACCTCAAAATAATATTCCTAGAAGAACATGAGCCACCTACATATCTTTCCCCTAAACACAGGCTTGTTCACCGAGTATTTCAAAGCAGAATGATCTATGAACATGTTGAAATGAATTCCAAGCATATAATAACGAAACTTTTGTAGAGCATACACCATGGTTAGCCCTTTTATTTTTGTGGTTGAATAATTACGCTCATCATTTTACATCTCCCGACTTGCAAATGCAGTTGAATGATCAATATCTCCAAGACTAGACTGCACTAATACAGCTCCTAGCACGATACATGAAGCATCAACATGTACATGGAATTCCTTTGACCAGTATACGAATACCAAGATGAGCGTAGTCACCATATTTTCCTTAAGTATGTCGAGACTCTTCTTACAGTCCTCATCCCAATAGAAAGTGGTGTCCTTCTTCAACAACTTCTCCATCGGCGCAGTGATCTACGCACAAGCCTAAATAAACTTCCAATAATATCCGGTATGTCCCAATATCGAGTGCGACTGCTTGACACTCTTAGGAGGATCCAAATTAATAATTACAAAAATTTTCGTTGGATCGACCATCAGTCCCTGTTTAAAAAAAATATGTCCCAACAAGATACCAAAAGGGACGCAAAATACACACTTTCGACAAGCATCGAGCATTAAGCACGAGCTGGATACATCTTTCTTCAAAAGTCCTGTTATCGTTCTATAATTTATAATATTGGAAAGACTAAATTATAAAGAACAACATCAAAACCACTTTGGAGCCTAGGATATAGCCCTCCTAGACTCAGAGAGGGATCTCACTTTAAGATTTAGATTTGTTTTAACCCTTCTGATATTAGGATAGTGAGAGTTGTTTTTGATTGATTTTTTTTGGTTGGATTTATTGGATTTCATTAAAAATTTTCCATTGGTCTATGGAATAAACACAGCTTGGGTGTATGCATCAATTTTCCAAAGCAAATGCAAGGAAAGCTAGCTATATATTCGGGTGTTTTATAACAGAGTGAAATTATGAAATGAAGAAAAGCGATTTCGGTAGTGATTTAAGAGTAATTAAGATTTATTAAACCAGACATTAGAAGAAAACATTAAAATTTTAAAAGAACAGTAAAAATAAGGTGCTATATGGTAGCAACTCTTAATCTAAATTTCCTGTTTTACAATTAGAATTTAAATGATACATATGAAGAGATGACAATGGAAAACATTAAACATGATAAAGGAAAAACATCATTGGGATAACACAGCACATGAATCTTACAAATTGGTCTTTTTATTGATGTTCCAGCTTCAAAATTACAAATACTCCAATGAAAACTGCCTACAATCAAGGTTCCAACCCCTAATACTGAATAAAATGCTATATTTAAACTATTTCCTACTGATTTCTGTGTCAAAAGAGGCAATCTGCTCATTTATTACAAAATAACTGAATTTTGATGATTGTGGCGATTGCATGGACACGTTGTAATGGCTTTTTGACAGATGGATAAAGTCTCCATAAAGGCGTTATTGAGTGTTGTAGTGGTTTGTTGTGCTAGAAAATTCGATTTGTTGTGTTGTACTGATACACTAGATATGTTGATGTGGATAATTAACTGAGTTGGCTATTATGTCATCATGCTGAGCTATCCTTATTCTTGCAAGTACATAATTTCTCCCAATCTTCTGGACTCAAAATATTGATCCTGATCAATCTTCCGTATATCTTGTCAGTTTCTGTGTACTTCATAAATGTTGGCTTCACCTAAAATATGTGCTTAATTTCATATTGTATGAAGATATCATTACTGAGAACTTCATAAAAATCCCTCCCTGTCATTGTGTTCTTCATATTTTCATGTTTGGATGAATCCTTGGAGATGCCAATGAGCTTCTTTACATAATCCGGCTTTGCCATAAATTTTTGATTAATTACAAATAATGAAGGCAATCCTTTCTTGTTCAGAGGTTCCATCCTGTTGAAGAACCTGCTCGCTCCAATCTGAAGCTGATTACACTTCTCTTCAACTTGTGAAACTAAATTATTTTTTTTCAACACTTTTTTAACTTCAAGTATAGTTGTTGTCCTATCTTCTACTCCCAGAGGTTCCAACTCGCAACTGATTTTGGAATTAAGAAATTTAATAATGTTATTGGCAATTGTAGGCTTATCACCAATTTCTTCATTTTCTTTTTCTATTGCAACACTTACCAAATGAATCAAATCCCTCTACTCAAATATTATCTAGATAGATGTCCAGATCTCATTCATGGAGTCAATTATATTTTTCCAGATAATTTTTTTAACTCTTCCTACCATGTTCCCAATTGAGGAATCCTAAAGGGACTTCTACAAAATTTCATTTAACCTTTTTTTGATCTGCAACTCTGTAGCATGTGTTGAAAATTTCCTTTTTAACTGATCTTCTAGGTCACTGACTTGATCTTAAAACTTTTTAATTTCTGTTGTCTGTAGATACATGTTTTCCATTTCCTTAGCTAGTTGTTCAGTGCCTTCTCCTGGTGTACTTGTAGTTGTAAGAGTTTCTAAATAAATGACAGCAAGAGGGGTTGCTTGCAGTGGAATCATGACCTTGGCTGCTTCTTTTTCTACTTCTTTCACTGCATCTCTCATTGCTTTTTGTCTCTATTTTACCATCTTCTCCATTTCATTCTCCATTTTATTATTCTGCTCAACTTTTTCAATGATTAGTTGCATCATTTCTACCTTTTGTGTCTCATTTTCTTATATCTCCTTTGTCATAGGATCTTCTGTTGCTGGCATCTTGAGTTGCCTCCTCAAAGAAGCTATGTCTCCATTTTTATTCTTTACAAGTGCTTCTGCCATTGCTAGGTTTGATGGATTGTACCCAATTTTCATTACTAAATCCTCTAGTGATTTGATCCTTGAGTCTTTGGCCATGGAGGAAATATTTTCCATGTAACCTGCAACTTTGAGAGACTCATGGTTTTACTAGTTAATGTGGAGGAGATCATTTCTCCTGTCTACTTATGCATATCCATTTCATCTATTGGGTGAATATTCTTTACATCAAACTCAAAAGAGTTGTTCTTGTAGTTTGCTATAGTTTTGGGCTAAGGGATTTGTGCTTCTAAGAAGTTCATCTTCATTCTTCCCTTTTCAGAGTCAAAAGCTGACAGAAGCTTGCTTTGGGAGCTGCTTTTCTGTCTGCAAAACTGATTATAAGTGTTGGCTTTAAGAATCTCATTCCTTATTTTTATTTCTTTAAATGTATCATATATATCATCCTCCTTTTGGCATGTATTGGTAGTAGATGTTGGAGTCTGCACATTTTTTTGTTGGAAAGGAACGGTGGCAGAAGATGTGGATAAAAATGTTTGACCACGTGTTGGAGAGAAGCTTGGTGAATCTCTGATTGTAATAATAGTTTGTTGATCTTTCTCACTACCTTGGTCAATGTCCATGTGGAATTTGGCTCTCTTCCTTTATTTCATCTTGAATTCCTTGGTAGATGTATGAATATCCATGTCTGTTTAGTCACCCCTTGTCCTTTTGCTTCCTGTTTCATTTTCTGGTTGCTTTCCTTTGTCATATTTTGATGTTGCAAATTTCCTTTCTTGTGGAGTTGGTATTTGTATTCCTGAAGTGGAAATGACCTGCTCTTCTACCTCCTGGAGTGTGTTTGTTTCCCATTCTTCTTGATTCATATACTTTTATATTTCTAATCTGTGGGTATGAATGTAGGGTGTGGATTTATTCTCCACCCTCTTCCTTGAGATAATTCCCATTGGATGATATGACCATGTGAAGCTATGATTTAACTTCATTTATTTCAATATTCTATCTACATCCTCCCCTACTTCTCTGTTGTTGCAAATGAATGGACCAATCTATGATTTGATCATGAATTGAGACTTCTTCTTTGCAGAGACAAAATGTACCTCATCTTCATTTTTCATTTTTCTGATATATTCAAGTGCAAAAATTCTCATAGAGAGGTACTTGGGTAGCTTGTATGGGGCCAATTCACTGCCATAAACTTTGATCTCTGTGTAGTTTTGGTATAGGTACCAATATGTTGTTCTGATCTGATCTATCAAGTGCATCACCTTTTTTATCTCCTCACTAGCCCTTGGCTCTGTTTCACTGCTGAGTACACTGATTGTTGGATATATAAATAAGTCTACAAATATCTTGTAGGAGTAATTTTTCTGCTCCTTCATCGATAAGGTAGTCTAGAAAATCATTGATTGGGGTTGAGAATCATCATTTAGCTTCATCATATCAAATTGAATCATGTTGGATTGAAAATAGACAAACATGTACACCAACACATAGGTGTATTTGAATACTTCTTCTGTCTAAAACTTTAGGAACTATTCATGAATAGAATCAAAAAGAAACTATGCATAGTTAAACATGATTGTGGGTTTGGCATCTGAGGAAATAATCGACAAGAAACCAATCATGGATTCATCTACCCACTTATCAGTGTGATACCCTAATAAATAAGATAAAACAGTAATAATGTGTTGGGTTATGTCAGGAAAAATAGATGAAGGATAGGGTGGATTTTTGGCAGGCATTGGGGCATTGGTTGCCATGAAAAATTCTAAGGTTTTAGCCCTGCTGGTGAAATCTAGTTTCTGTTATAACTCTTTTAGGGCCTCATATGAAAAAGGAATGGTGTTCTCAACAATGGGGGCTTGCATCATCTTTTGGATAGATTGTGCATCAATAGAATACAATATTTCTCCTGTTGGATTAACTATGGCTCTTTGGTTAATGTCATAACAAGACTAAAATTTTCTGATGAACTTTGGGCAACTATGAGTTTTAGGAAATATGTAAAAAGGAAATTTGATCTCCCAAAGGCATATATCATCAACTTCTTCAAGGAATGTTTCCTCGAACCAGCAGTAGACATCGAATAAATCGAATTCTGACTCGTGGATTTTATAATCTCTGCTGCCAGGTTTATATGATATAGGTATACCTGAGGGTAGACCATAGGGTTGAAAGGCTCCTGGTATTTCTTAGTAGGCATGATTTGTCTTATGTGGCTTATTTCTCTCTGTACAATGAAGAATGGGATGAAAGAAAAAGGGAGCAGAGAAAGGGAATTGCGACAGATCAACACTGGGGAAGGGAGATAATAGAAGGGGATTGCGATCAGAATTGAACAGTTTTGAGAAAACTGTAATCTGAGTTGTAGAGAAAAAATATCTCCTTTGACGAACAATGTTTGATCGTGATTTCTTTGCAAATTTCTGTAAATATCTGCAAATCCAATACCTTCAAATTTTTAACGAAATAATCAAGGTAAATCTTACTCCCAGGCATGGATTCAATCTTTAAATCGTGATTGGTGGACAGTTGAGTTGGAGCGGGCCCTTTGGATAACGGCCTGGCCATTTATGGTGCAACAGGTTGTTGGTGGGAATGTATGTGATAGGGTGGACTGGACAGGTTATCGTGGACATGGCACAATAGCATTTGCAATGGTCTTGTGAACATTCAACATCACAACGGTTTAGTGTACGATAGAAATCATTTTCGGAGGGGGGTGATGGCAGTGAATGGTATCGGAGGGGGGGGGGGGTGCGAAGTAATCTGGGAATGACACGTTGCTATCTCAGCGGTATTGAATACTACCCATTTCAGACCTCCCCTCCCCCTGTTGTTAAAGTTCGGAGGCTGAGAGGGGGCTGATAGGCATTAAGGACCATCAGATGTGGAGCGATGTGCAGGGATGACAAAGAGATGGGGGTTAATTTACATTGAATGGATGTGCAATGTGACATTGGGGTCAGGAAGTAATGTATGTCGAGGGTTGTGTAGAACTTAGGATAAAATTAAAATACGATTATTTAGGGGGCCAGGATGAGGGAATAATAATATTTTCGGAACTTAGGGTGAAAATAGAGACATAAAGTTTGTCCAAATGATATTGGAGTATAATTTAGTTCCCAAACTTTAGAAAATAATCCCTTTCCAAAATTTTGAGTGTAAATACCCTCTATTTTGATCTTCTTCTTCCGCCATAGGAGAAATGAAATTTTGATGTTGTACCTTGTACAATAAAATTCACATTTTCCTTTCATTTTTTCTCCTTAGCCTCTCTACCTACCCAAACTACAAATCTAGCATTTTTTCTTCTTTTTACAAGGTGAATTTGGACTTGCAAACCCTTAAATCATATTTTATTTTTAAATTTATAACCTAACATATATCCTTATTTTAGCCATTGACTCGTTTTAAACTATTCAGCCAATTTCATTCTCTACCTATCTACTGATATGCCAAGATAAAACAGTTTGGAAGATCTTTATTTTCTAACCTACCAACAGAAATTGAAAATTTTCCAATCAAGATTAAACTGTATGATTGAAAAAACCTATCTAATGAGTAGTGGTATTTGAATTTGCAGCGCTTTTAGTGTTATTTCTTTTTGGGGTTTTTCTTTCTTTTTTCCCTTTTTTTCATATTTGTTTTGTGGGAAATCATTTGAATATTGAAAAAAAATTCAATATGAAATTGTAGAGAATATGAAATATCCAATCACCTTGAGATCCTATGATTTATAGGTTACTAACAGTGGCTCCAACTGGCAATGACACTTCTCCAAACGAAGTGTCAAGAACCTGAGACCATTAGCTTCGAATGCTCCATTTTCTGCAACATATTCAATTGATTTATTTTCTTTTTTTATATCTGCTCATTAAACTAGGCCTAGGGCCTTCACTTCAGACTTCAACCTTGTCCAATGAAGTATTAAAAACTGTAAGGCTGTGGTACTTACAATGATGAAAATTCAACCTGAATTTTTAAAATAAATAATGTTTCAGCATCCTGCCATTGATAGGATCTCCATATAATTTTGTACCATCCAACTCTTTGAGAAAATAAGCATTGTTTCCCCTAAAAGAATCAATGATGTATGGCCCTTGCCAAATATTATCAAACTTTCCATTCTTGCCTTTATCCTCTCTTCTAGAATCCCATTTCAGAACTTTGTCTCCTAAGTTGAAATCATTGTCCTTTTTATCTTGTCAAATATATTTTTGATGTTCTCTTGAATTACTTGAGTTCTGTTTTAAACTTCCTCTCTGGACTGTTGTAATTGAATGGTTTCATTTATCCTTCTCTGAATTTCATTTGGTTCAGCTTGAATCTGTTGGATTATTTTCATAACTAGAACTCCTAAGGAAGAAGGAAACGTTACATCCATTCCATAAACCAATTGGTACAAAGACATTCCAATTGATTTCTTTGCAGCAAGCCTATAAGCGCAAAGAAAATTGATCAATTTATTGTGCCATGATTTCTTATTCTCCTCCAAAATATTTTTAATGATCACCAGGATTTTATTTCAAGACTCATCCAATCCATTACCTTGAGGGTAATAGGTTGTTAAATGTCCCAAATTTATATGATACTTGTTACAAGAATCAATCATCTTTTTGGACTTAAAGGCTATAGCATTGTCTGTAATTATTTTTATAGGACAACCAAATCTTGAAAGGATATTGGTTTCTAGGAATTTTATTATGAAAAAGTAAGTGGCATTTCTAGAAGGAGTGACCTCTATCCATTTTGTGAAATAATATGTGGCATTAAGGATCCATTTATGTTTGGAAGAGGATGGGTGATGAATTTATCCATTGAAGTCTAATCCCCATTATTGGAAAGGGCTCTCTACAGAAAAAGGTTTCAAGGGTAAGGGCAGTAGCTTTCTCTTTCCTTCAAATATTTGACATTTATGACAAGTAGTGACCATCTTATGGACATCAGGAAAAATGGTAGGCCAATGAAAACCAGCTCTCATGATCTTGTTAGTAGTGGTTTTCCAATAGATATGGCCACCACAGTCACCTCCAAATAATTCCTGCATAATTCTATCTACATCATCCTTCAACAAAAATTTAAGCAAAATACCTCCAATATCTTTCCAATACAAAACATTGTCCAAAATGCAGAATTTAACAACTTTAAGTTTTAAAAATATAGCCTTTGTTTTAGATAAACTAGGAGGATCATTCAAATCTGACACTACATACAAAATATCATCATACCAGGGGGAATTCAGGAATTCTTCATCAATCGATGGAGTCGCCAATTCCTCTTGGTCATCCAAATAATTTACCATGTTAACATCCAATGCATGAAAGTTGGATTCTACCATAAATTTAGCTAATCCTTGGTGTTTAATCAACTTGGTAGGATTTATTTCCAAATCATATTCTAAGATCATTGCAATCCATTTTCCTCTTTTTCCATCCGGACCATTTTGTGTTAAGATATCTTTGACAACTGCATTTGGAACATAATCAATGATATGTGAATGTATAATGTAGACTCTAAAATATTTCAGTGTTTTAACCAAATAAAAATCCTATTTTTCCATGATATTATATTTCAATGATGAATCTCTTAATGTCTTGCTGAAAAAAAGCTATTGGTTGCTCATGTCCTTCACTATTTTTCTGCAATAAAACAACAACAATAGTATGTTCAGAAGCAAAAGAAAAAATCATGAAATCTTTAGTAAAATATGGACTGATTAGGACTGGGGCTTTTCTCAATGCTAACTTGACTAAATAAAAAGACTATTTTGCTTCTATGGTCCATTTTATTTCTGAGTATTTCTTGAGCATATTGGTAATGTTCCTTAAAATGTCTGCTAGGTTTCGTATAAATCCCCTCAAAAAGTTGATTTTATCAATGAATGGGAGTTCTTTAAGATTTCTAGGATGACTGATTTTTACTATTCCATCAATTCTTCTAGGATCAATTCTAATTCCATCTTGAGAAATAATGTGACCTAATAGTTTTCCTTCTTCTAGTCCAAATAATGTCTTCTTAGGATTCAGTGAAATTCCAAATTTTATGGATTTTTCAAAAACACTTCTCAAGTGTGCTAAATGATCTTCATCATTTTTAGAATACATAGTGATGTCATCCAAAGAAATTACAATAAAGTGGCCTATTTCATCAGAAAATTCAATGTCCATATCCCTTTGAAAGGTGGCTCCTGCATTCATTAATCCAAAGGGAATTTTCACATACATGAAAGTCCCCCAAGGAGTTGTAAAAGTTTTCTTATCTTGATCATCAGGGTGTACTAAAACTTCATTATAACTAGAAAAGACATCTAACAAAGATATCATACTGGAACCTACTACCCTTTGCAATATGTGATCCATTTTTGGTAAAGGGTAATTATCCTTAAGAGATACTCTATTAAGTTTTCTAAAGTCAATACAGAGCCTAATTTCACCTGTTTTCTTTCTAGTTGGCACAATATTGGACACCCATTTGGAATATACATGAGTGGTACTATGATTTTTGATTCATACATCTTCTTAATTTCTTTCTCAACCAAAGGCATCAAAACATGATTTATTCTACGCAATTTCTGTTTGAAATGTTTTTGATCCTCTTTAATTGGAATCTTATGTTGTATGATGCTTGTATCATAAGACTTTAAATCCTTATAGATCCATGCAAACACATCGATGAATTCTTTGAATAGGGATATATACCTTTGTTTTGTAATAATAGGCAGTGATTTTGACAATTTGATGATTTTGGGGTTCTGTTTAGGGCCTATATCACATTCTTCAATATTTGCTCTAGTTGGTTCCATTTTGGGTTTCTTTTCCACATTATTAAAGTAAAATAATTCCTCTAAAGGGACCATCCCTCTAGGTAGAGTATTATCTTTGAGTCAGAGCATTTCAAATTATTTTTTTTCTATGTCTTTTTTATTTTTTGTGCTATGTATAGTTTTGTTAGCTGGAATATTTACACTTGTATTTACATCAAAAACAACAGTTTGTTTTTCTACATTATTTTGTGAATCAACAAGACTATCTTCCTCAGAATCTAGGTCTATATTGTTGTCTTGAAATTCATCTTTAGATTGTAGGAAACTTTCAATTTGTTTGTCACTACCAAAAACTTGTCACTACCTCATGTTATCTGACGCATAAGGATGATGTTTGGCCTCAATTGTGTACTATTTGTTTGGGTGAGGAAATTTATAGGTACTTGATTAAAAAACTAGGCCATTTGCTAGGATATTTTTATTTCTAGGAATTACTACTAAATCTTATTCATTAAATGTTCTCAAGAAATCAGGGACCGCATTTATATAAGCTCTTAATCTGGGATGTTTTGTTTCATATTGTCCTTTTATTTGTTTTATGACCAACTCAAAATCACCATGTATAGAGATCCCTTTTTCTCCTAATATTTTCAACATCTCTAATCCTAGGAGTAGGGCTTCATATTTTGCAATGTTATTTGTGCACTGAAAATTTAACTTGTATGAATGACCTTGTGCACTATTGTTTCCTGCATTATACACCAAAATACCTACCCCTGAGCCATATTTGCCACATTAACCATCAAAAATCATGTTCCAAAGAGGTTCATTTGCTAGATCTGGTCGTTCCGTTTGTATTTGACTATCACCATTTTCTTTAGAATCATTTTCTATATGGGAAACTTGCGAATCAATGGCTCCATCATTATACAAAATGAAAGAATAAAGGTCAGTGTGAACATAGTATAGAGGGTGATTTTGAGGTTTTTCTTGGCCACTTACCATGTACTTCATTAATGTTTCCCTATATAGTCTCCTTGATTTCCCAAACACCGGTATTGTAGCATATGTCATGTCCATTTGCAGGGTCCCTTGTAATTTTGTTCCCCATGAGCGAGACAAAATAATTCCATACTTAGGGGGTATGTCAATGACAACTATATCCATCATTAAAATCTTTTCAAATATCTGAGCTAGAGTGACACAAAGGTATTTAATAAGACCTAGAAACCTAACTTTACTAGAGTCAAAAGAGTAGAAATATTTATAGGGTTTGGTGACTTCAAGGCCAAGCTTCTCCATGCCAGCCTTTGGCATAAGGTTGTTGGATGCACCCCAATCCAACATGGCGTTATGAAGAATCTTGGCATGAACATTTAAACTGACATAAAAATGAGGGACACCTACTTCCTGGTGTTTGCCATCAACCTCTGCCCAAAAAAAAATTCAGGATGATCATCACTTAAATTGAAAGTATTAGCAACCTCCCATATATTTAATACTTTTAGGACATGAGACCTATAAATATTTTTGTTGATCAATTCGGTGAGAGGGATAGATATCTTCAATTTCGTAAGTTCACTCTCGATATTGAATGGTGTTTGAGTTTTTTTCATATTTGACTAATCATTTCTTTTAGCCACTACCTTCTATGTAATTTCAGTTTGTTTTCTTGTACTAGGAATGTTTGTCTGAGAATTTCTGGCAGGAATATATACTATTTTTTTGGTACTATTTTTCAGTGTTTTTATTTTCTAAATTATTTACATTTTTCTTTGTGTTTTCTGTTATTTTCTTAACCTTGTATTCAGATACTTTCTTGGAAAAAATTTCTGAATTATTTTTATTAGAATTATCTAAATTTTTCTTGCTTCTTAAATTGTATTATCTGTGAACGTCCATAATGGCATTCTAAAAACCCAGTTTGTAATCATCAAATTCTTCAGATTCGAGCTCTGTTTGGGTTGGTGAAAACAATTATTGTTCTTCTTCTGTGAGAAAAATAGAATCACCTTCATTAATCCCCATCAAATTAATCTCATTTTCCTCAACTTCCTCCACTATTCCTTCATCTTCATCAACATAGTTTTCTTGAAAAGGAGGCCTAATATGCTGATTAGGGCCTCTTTGGTCTCTTTTTCTAACGTGAGGAGGATTTCTTCTTGGGTTCTGATTTCTTCTTTGGGGAGCTGGTTGATTTTCTCTAGGTATAGCTATTTCATTTAGACTAATCCTCTCCATCATCATTTCCATAGTCCTTACCAAATTGTCAATTTTGGCATCAGATGTAGAGGCTACATGTTCTTCTCTTATTGTAACTCTCCTCTTAGTCCTCATCCTAGCCCTTTTTTCTAATAAATTTGCTTCTACACTCACAGCATCTCTTTCCATTTCCTCTAAAGTTGATGAGTCTCTTTCCCTAAGCTGATAGGCCATATTTGGGTCAAAACCATCTGGGAATTTAACCAGGAATAACCCTTGAGGTGGTTTCATGTGGGTAGGAAGGGTGTTGTATATGTTGTTAAATCTAGTGCAGTAGTCTTGTACACTCTGTCCTGGAGACCTCTTAATACTCTCATATTCTGATAAAATGATCTGTAGTGGATTTTTCTTGATTTCTTATCTATTAATAAATGTTTGGTGAAAATCAGGGAGATCATGAATACTATTAGCAGTTAAACCCTTAAACCATTTTCTAACTTCAACTCCTAAAATATGAGCAAACATCCTCTATTTGAAACTGTCATCATCAATTTCTTGTAGATCAAAACAATCATTCATTTTATCTATATGTTACTCAGCAGTCACAGGACCAGTCCCATCAAATTGTGGAATCTTAGATTGGTAATCTTGGGGCATAGGAGGTAAAGGTGCTGGTAGCACCAAAGGGGCATATCTGGGCACCATGATTGGTGGAGGTGGTGGAGGGAGGTGAAAAGTGGATGAAGTAGGATGGTTACAGGTAGTGAGAGAAGATGTTTGTGTAATTATTTGAGTGTGGGGATGAACAATATTAGTGGTAGGGATTATGGAGGCAATAGGACTAATTGACCTAAGATGGACTGTTTGATATGTAATTGAATAAGTTGCTATAGTCAAGGCAGTTAATTCTATATATTTTTTTAGGTAGGCATCATCAACAGTTGAGGTAAAGTCAGTCACCAGATCTTGGAGAGTATCAAAATCCTGGAGAAGCTGGATATCATATTGATGTTGGGAGTAGGTTTCTCCCACTGGAATTTCATGTAGGATGGATGGATCAAAAATTGTATGGTCAGTCCAATTCTCAGTTTTGGCTCTGAATAGACCTTATTCAAAATGCAAATCAAATTGAATGTCTTGCAGAGTGACAAATTTTTCAAGTAGGGAGTTAGATCTGTGGAGAACTCTACTACTGGTTTGAATTTTAGTTCTGGGAGTTTTCCTCAAGACCTTCTCAGGATTTTCTACAATGGGAGGAGGATTTGGATCTAGATGGGATCCGGTGGATATTCTTTTGGGAGCCAAAATTAAATCATAATCACAGACAAACTGATTATTTCAAAATTTAAAGAAACCAATCTTAAAGAAAATTGTATCATACACTGCTTTTAACTGGCTTTTCTGAATTTGGATGAGAATTGAAAATTTTCAGTTAAGTCCCCAGTATGGTCGCCACTATGTTATCGCTCTATAATTTATAATATTGGCAAGACTAAATTATAAATAACAACATCAAAACCACTTTGGAGCCTAGGATCTAGCCCTCCTAGACTCAGAGAGGGATCTCTATATAATATTTATATTTGTTTTAAGATTTCTAATATTAGGCTAGTTAAATTAAATGTGAGAGTTTTTTTTTATTGATTTTTTTTGGTTGGATTTAATGGATTTCATTAAAATTTTTCTATTGGGCTATGGAGTCAACATAAGCTGGGTGTATGCATCAATTTTCCAGAGCAAATGCAAGGCAAGCTAGCTGTATATTCAAGTGTTTTACAATAGAGTGAAATTATGAAATGAAGAAAATTGATTTCAGTAGTGATTTAATAGAAATTAAGAATTCTTAAACCATACATCAGAAGAAAACATTAAAATTGTAAAAAAAACAGTTAGAATTAAGGTGCTTTATGGCAACAAATCTTAATCTAAATTTCTTGTTTTACAATTAGAACTTAAATGATACATATGAAGAGATGACAGTGGAAAAAATTAAACATGATAAAGGAAAAACATCACCAGGATAACACAACACATGAATCTTGGAAATTGGTCTTTTTATTAATGCTCCAACTCCAAAATTACAAATAATCCAATGAAAAATGCTTACAATCAAGGGTCCAACCCCTAATACTGAATAAAATGCTATATTTAAACTATTTCCTACTGATTGTCATATCAAAAGAGGCAATATGCTCATTTATTACAAAATAACTTAATTTTGATAATTGTGGCCTGTTGTGGCTCATTTGCATTTACCTTTATTTTATTTTCAAAAATAAAATAAAAAACATATATGACAAAATGAAAATCCTTCATATGTGTGAAAATCATTTCATATTCGCATATTGATCCATTAATATGTTTTCGGAGCTTCTGAAGGTGGGACCGAGTGTTCCCACTAACATCCGTGCAAGTTGGTGAGCAGGGTTAAAGCTATTTTCATTTTATATAGATATGTGAGAACCAGCGGGCACAAATAGCCCGCAGGTTAGAAGAATATGTCCCTCCGCAGTTGACCCTGATAACTATTAGCAGATCAAGAATTAATGGTTATCATCCCCTGTGAAGGTAGGACCCCGATGAATGCTTCATACCACCAAGCACCCCCGCAATAACGTATGCATCTAGTTAGTGAAAACTCATCTTTCATGTCATATGTATCGTTACTTGTCCATTCAAGAATTAATTCAAAATTAATGTTTGAACTCCTTGCCATCTTTTTAAAGGTTCAAGTATTTATTTCTCCTATCATTCTCTCATTCTCAGTCATCCACGAAGTCATCCTAGTCATTTTATTTTCTTATCTCCTCATACCATTGTCCACCACCCTGCATTATTCCATGGCTAATAAATCTTCCTTGTCTGGCTCTTCTAGCCATATCCCTCTCATGGATGCTGAGCAAGATATTAGGAATATCGTCTGCACCATTGAGCATTTTCCCTTCTACCAAAAATTTCTCTTGAATTAGAAAAGTTTCCCCATCTATTCATTCATGGCTAATTTTGGTTTTCTCTCTTCATGCATCCCCAAAACATATCATTTTCCTGAATTTGTGCATTGGTTAGTGTCTGCGTTGTATCCCAGTAAATGCTTTGTGATGAATTTCTTATGGGGAAATGTCCTTTAGGTTTTAGCCCAGTTAATTAGTCAAGCCCTGTGTTATCATGATTTTGAGTCTTATGTCTAGTTCACTGATGAATCATTGGTATCATTCTATGATAATCTTGCAGGACAAGAGTTTACCCAGGTCATCTCCTTTTTGAAGCCCGATACGAAGAAATTTTCAACAGATGATAAAGAATTCCTATTAGATATTTTTGATGCAGAATTTAGGCTAGTGCTACAATCTCTGTCAAAGATACTTGGAAAAGAAGATGCCACTCAAATTGACAGGTCAGTGTTGGTGATCAAAAGTTCATAAATTTTTCTCAAAATTAAAAGTTACGAGATTGGGTTGAAATTAGGATTATTGCATAGATCTTGTCTTCCTGATTCTGGTGGTGTGAACGGTTCGAAAAAATGATGTCGTATAAGGGAGATATCGAGTTCTAATCGAAATTCCAAACAGGTAACTTTGTCATAGTTTGACCAGGTTTGACTGGGATGCACAACCAACAAAAGTGGAATGTACAGTCAACAAAAGGGGAATATTTTGAGGAATATTCCTTCCTCAGAACTAATCGCAGGTTAAAAAGTGTCCTTGTACTTTTTGGGGTATGGTTTGGAGGGCCAATGAGAAGCTACCACGTGGCCAGCCCTAAGGCCGCTACGTAGCCCTGCAACTGCATCATAAAATTTTGTGAGGGTCCATAGGAATCGACCCCCAAACCTCCCGTTGGGCATGGGCACATTGTACAGTCTGATCTCCACATTATTTCTTATCCCCTAAGGGCGCAATTTTTATTTATGGTTTAATAAATTTTCATTTGGGGGTTGGGAACCGCCAGCGGTCCCAACCCGCCAGTAGTTCTCACATTACATATCACATGGTGAAAACAAAACGTTAACAAATACACAATCTATGCAAAACCCACTAGCAGTCCCAGAATATATCACATGTTAACAGTTAATGTCTTCATCCACTGTGCAGATAAGTGCTAACCCAATGGCTATCAATCCAGGGTTCAACCCATTAATCGCAGTTTACAGCTTGAGTTCCGTTGACAGTTATGTAGCTGCAGTTTTGGGGGGTGTGCATGTGGCCACCACCAACTGAAAAATTTTAATGCAGCGGTTAATTCAGTGGTAAGTTTAGAAAGAGTGCCATTTTTGGTGGACTATGCCTTTTTTAACTCCAGTTAAGTGGAGTTCTCCACTTTTAGTAGAGCTTTCCTAGGTGAAACTAGGAAAAAGTGTAGGATGCCCAATTTTCGACCATTCTGAGTGAATGAAGAGTCATTTTTTACTAATTGGACAATTCTGGAGCCATTTTTGTAGAGAAAGTAGCCATTAGAGCACTATAACTACATGTAATAGAACAATTTTTAGAATAATGAAATATGGGCATGCCATTAGGAGTTGGACCAGCAGATGTAGCCCAGGAGGGGTGAACTGCTTCATCATGTCTGTTGTGTAAATTTCATCTGGTGACTTATTTCTTTGTTTTACACTATTTTTCAGTGTTATTTAAGCTTTTTTTACGCTTCTAATTCACTAAAAATCATCTACAATTCATGGACAAACACCTTAAACCTCATGCAAACTAATGAACTGATTATGCACATGTTTTTAAACTGAAAAGACACTTAAGATAACAATACTAATACAGTCATTTTAGATCATATTGGTATCAAATCCAGAGTTTATTCTTTGGTGTTGTTTAATGCAAAAGAATTGTTTAACTGTTTGCAAGTTTTAGATGCTTATAAGGCTCAAGCTCAAAAGAGGAGAAGGAAAATTGGTGGAAGCAGGAGGGTCTCAAAAAGAGCCAAATCAAAGGAGAGCAAGATTGACACAATCTCCACCACCTATTTCAGCTCCTAAAGAAGCAAAAGATCCATTAATCATGCCTCATGAGGAAGTAGAAATCCATGAAGAAGTTGATCCCAAGTAGGAAGAAAGAGTGTTTAGGAAATAATTCATTGACATGACTGAGATGGTTAGAATCCTTTATCAAGAAAGGAATGAGAGACTGGAAGGAGATGGATCTAAACTCCAAAAGGAAGGACAAGGATCTTCAGGAGGTCAAAATGATGAAGATAAGTCCAAGAAGGGAAATGGAGGAAATGAGGCAATGGAGAGCCATCGTCCTCACCCTCATCATCGTCATCATCTACTTATTCTTTAGTACATTAGCCATACAATTCCAAGAGCATTGGTAAAATTCATTTTTTAAAACTTGATGTTAAGTTCGAATTACCAATGTTTAATGGTGAAGTAAATGCAGAAAAGTTTGATAATTTGATTAGGAAATTGGAGGTCTATTTTATAATACAAAACCTTCAAGATGATGATACCAAAATTCAATTAGCTACTTTGAGAATGGAGGGTGCAACACTTGTATGGTGGGAAGCTAAGACAAAGGAGGAAATCAAGAAACATGGTAAGATTTTTCTATCATGGTCAGATTTCATTACTAATATTAAACAAAAAATTTATCCATTGGATCATATGTAGAAAGCCATCATGATTTGGAAAAAATTTAGGCAATTAAAGGGACAAAATGTGGAAGAATACACCCAAGAATTTACGAGAAGAGCTCTCTTATTAGGGGTGGATTTGGAGAGTCAAGATACTTTTCTAAAGTACATAGCAGGCTTACAGAGCTACCTAAAAGATACTATTCTCATTTTTAACCCCACCAGTCTAGATGAAGTTTGTGTTCAGGCCACACATCTAAAATCTCCAAGGGAAGAACATTTATAAAGAGGGTAGGAAGAAACCTTTCAAGAGTAAAGCCAAGGAAAATACCTCAAAAGGTAAAAACAAAAAGAGTGCATCTGTTAAGAAAGAGGGAGAAAAAGTGGTTTGTAAACATTTTTCAAAAGAAGGCCATGATGAAATTGATTGTTGGAAATTACATCCTGAATTGAGGCCAAAGAAACCCAATAACAAAGGGAAACAGAAAAATATTGCTATAGCTCAACATGATTTAGAATTTGATTCAGGTGATGAATCTAAAATTACATCCATGGGATTGAAGAACATGAAAGGAAAACAAATTGAAACTAAACCCAGTATCAATACATGAAACTGTCACATAAACACTCCAAATGAAGAAGAAAGAATAGAACTATTTCATGTGAGGGTCATATCCAAACATACCAATAATGACACAATGTTTGACAGTGGGTCACAAGAAAACTTAATCTTTGAACATTTGGTCAAAAAACTTAACCTTGAGACCATAACACATTCAAAACCATATCCATTGGGTTGGATTTGTAAGGATGCAAATTTACAGGTTTCAAATAAATGTATATTGAGGTTTGAAATCATTGCAATCTTTGTTGACATAGTTGAATTAGATGTGGTTCCGCTTGACATAACAGGTATTGTATTAGGGAGTCCTTACTTGTATGATGGGAAAGCGATATTTTATCGCCATGAGAACAAGTATCATTTATTCAAATATGGAAAGGAGTTCATTGTTAGGGCACATCACAAGAAGACAAACATTGCTATGGTAAACACTGGATAGGTAAAGAGGCTGGTAAATTCAAGTAATAATTTTTTTCTTATGATGAACCACACTCACTGGCTCGAAACACATCGACAAAATCTGCTTGAATGTTATTTTCACCGAAATATTTTATACCCAATTTTTTTCTTCTTATGATTAAGCCTAAAACTGATATTGATCATGGATATTTTGAGGGATTTGATCCTAAGTTGAAATCATATTTATATGATGTGGTTAATGAACATCATGAGATGTTTCCAGAGCCAACGAGATTTCCTCCAAAAAGAGAAATTCAACATGAGATTCAGTTGCAGCAAGATTTTCCTCTTCCAAACATCGATATGTATCACATGTCAATAATGGAGAATGCTAAAATAAAGAGGCAAATCAAAGAGATTTTGGATAAAGGAATCATAAGGCTGAGCACCTTGCCATGCGGTTCACCCATAGTATTGATACTAAAGAAAGATGGGACTTGGTGCATGTGTGTAATTTTTCGGGCTTTGAACAAAATCACGGTAAAAAGGCGTTACCCACTCCCAAGAATAGATGATTTGCTTGATCAGCTGAAAGAAGAATTTTTTTTCACTAAGTTAAATTTACGAAGTGGATATCATCAAGTAAGAATTATAGAAAGTGATATATGGAAAATTGCATTCAAAACCGAACAAGGACACTTTGAGTGGCTAGTTATGCCTTTTGGTTTATGTAATGCACCAGAAACTTTCATGCGAGTTATGGATAATGTTTTGCAACTATTCCTTGATGAATTTTTTATTTTGTACTTAGATGAAATTTTTATTTTCATCAAAATAAGAGAAGATCATGTCTTGCATGTGAATAGAGTGCTTGATATTTTGAGGAAAGAGAAATTCTTTCTTAAGATGTCAAAATGTGAGTTTGGAAAGACTTCTTTGGTCTATTTGCACATATTGTAGGAGGAGGAGAATTGAGGATTGATCCTTCTAAAGTGGAGGCCATTGTGAATTGGCCCACACCCAAAATAGTAAATGAGGTAAGAAGTTTCTTAATTGCAGCTCAATATTGGAGTATGTTTCTTTCTAACTTTTCTTCCATCGCAGCTTCTATGCATGCAGTAAAAAGTGTGAAGAAAGGCTTCCAATGGGGAGTAAAATAGCAGCAAGCTTTCGAAGCTTTAAAATACAATATCAGTTCAGCTCTAGTCCTTGCATCACCAAATTTGAGACAACCATTTGAGATTCAAACCGATGATAGTGATTATGCCATGGGCAGAGTACTTTTGCAACATGGTAAGCCTTCGCCTTTCATTCTAAAACTTTTAGTGGTGATGTGACTAATTATCCTACATATGAAAAAGAACTATATGTGTTGGTACAAAGTGTCAAGAAGTGGAAACACTACTTGATGGGTAAAGAGACTGTTGTACACACCAATCACCAACCATTACAGTACTTGCAGTCACAAAAAAAATTGCAACAATCAAGACATTTCAGGTGGATGGGATTTCTTCAACAATTTCACTTGGTTATAAGGTACAAGAAAGGTATTTTCAATAAATTTGCAGATATGCTTTCAAGACCAATTATGAGTGCATCTACTTTACTCAAAATTTATTCTATTGTGCTTGAGAGATACATAGAAGAATATGCACATGAAATTGATTTCCAAGATGTGTATGCTAGCTTGAGTGAAGGGAATCAAGTTGAAGAAAAATATTGTCACATGCATAAAAATTTGTTATTTCATTTGGGAAAGCTATGTATTCCACAAGGAGAGAGACTAAGTGTCATGAGAGAAACTCATTCTTCTCTTATTGCTGGACACTTTGAGGTAAGCAAAATAGTGGTGCATCTACAGAGGTATTTTTATTGGCCTCACATGATAGATAGTGTGTCATGTTTTATAAGAGGTTGTTCTATGTGTGCAGCAAGTAAGTCTAGTAATAGGAAGCTTGGATTGTACACGCCACTACCAGAACCATCAAGGCCACGAGAGAGTGTCTCCATGGAATTTGTTGGAGGTCTACGTATGTCAAGAATAGATTAAGCAAAATGTGTATACTTATGCCATGTAAGAAAACCATTACTGCTGAAAAAACTACTGAACTTTATTTTCAAAATGTTTGGGTTCATTTTGGATTGAAAAATTCTATTTTTAGTGACAGGGATTCTAGGTTCATTGGGGAATGAACAGTGGCGCATCTACAGAGGTATTGTTATTGGCCTCACATGATAGATAGTGTGTCACATTTTATAAGAGGTTGTTCTATGTGTGCAACAAGTAAGCCTAGCAATAGGAAGCTGGGATTATACACGCCACTACTAGTAGCATCAAGGCTTTGTTGGAGGTCTACCTATGTCAAGAAAGAAACATGATTATCTTTTGTAGTTGTGGATAGATTTAGTAAAATGTGTATTCTTATGCCATGTAAGAATATCATTACTGCTAAACTTTATTTTCAAAATGTTTGAGTTGATTTTGGATTGCTCACTTCTATTGTTAGTGACAGGGATTCTAGGTTCATTGGGATTTTTTGTCAAATCTATGGAGAAAGATGGACACAAAATTGAAAAAGAGTACCGCTTTTCATCCACAGACAGATGAACAAACTGAGGTGGTGAACAAAAAAGTTGTGCATCTATTGAGAGGAAATTTTAGCAAACATCCTAAGTTATGGGATAAACAACTGCGTTACATTCAACGCACTTACAACCGGGAAAAACACTCTTCAACACAAACCTCACCTTTTGAAGTATGCTTTGGGTATTTTCCAAAATCGCCATTAGACTTCATCTTTGGGAAGGATGTTGCAATAGATTGCCATAGTGACATTGATAAGGGGATGGTAAAAATATCAAACCCATTTTCTATGGTCCTTTCAAGATCATAAAGAAATTTGGTAATGATGCATTCGAACTTGAATTGCCTTCTTACATGAAAATGTATTCAGTTGTTAATGTTGAAAAGTTATGCTTATATGAGCCACCTTTGATAGATGATAAAGTAAGTGATTTTCAACTACCTTCTATTGAATATTTCTCACCAGAATTTCTAGATGAGCTCAAAGAAGATGCAATTCTTGATAGGAGGACAAGAGAATCCAAGAGGGGAAGTGTTGACTACCTTCGAGTTGGGCTCAAAGGCACTAAACCAAGCAAGGAAAAATTTATGGAGGTTGGAAAGGTGAGGGAGTTGTACCCTCATCTACTGAACATGTAATCAAGTATTTTGGGGTCCAAAAGCTTTCGAATGGGATGGAACGATCAGGAGTTCATAAATTTTTCTCAAAATTCAAAATTACAGGATTGGGTTCAAACCAGGATGATTGCATAGATATTGTCTTCCTGATTCCGACACTGAAAATTATTCAAAAAACCAATGTCGTATGAGGGAGATATCACATTATGATTGAAAGGACAAAGAGGTAAATTTGTGATAGTTTTACTAGGTTTGACTGGGATGCACAGTCAACAAAAGTGGAATGCACAATCAGAAAAAATAGAATATTCTGAGGAATATTTCTTCCTCATAACCAATCACAAGTTTACAAGTGTCCTTGTACTTTTTGGGTTACGGTTTAGAGGGTCAATGAGAAGATGCCACGTGGTTAGCCCCGAGGCCACCATGTGGCCCTACCACTGCATCATAAACGTTTGTGAGGGTCTGCAAGAATTAACCCCCAGACCTCCTGTCAGGCACGTGCACGTCTTACCGTCTGATCTCTGCATTAGTTCTTAACCCCTAAGAGTTTGTGTTTTATTTATGGTTTAACAAATTTGCATTTGGGGGTTGGGAACTGTTGGTGGTCCCAACCCACCAGCAGTTCTCACATTACATATCACATGGCGACAAAAAAAGGTTAAAAAATGTGCGGTTTATGAAAAACACGACAACGGTCCCAGACTATATCACATGGTAACATTTAAGGTCTCCATCCACAGCGCAAATAAGCATTAACCCGATGGCTATCAACCCAGGGTTCAACCCATTAACCACAGGTTGCAGCTTGAGTTCCACTAACTGTTATGTAACCGTATTTTTGGGGGGTACGCATATGGCCACCCCCAACAGCAAAATTTTAATGCAACAATTAATTTTGTGGTAATTTTAGCAAGCACACCATTTTTTTTGGCCTATGCTTTTTTTAAATCCAGTTAAGTGGATTTCTCCACTTTTAGTGGAGCTTTCCTAGGTGAAACTATGCAAAAGTGTAGGAGGCCCAATTTTCAACCATTCTGAGTGCATAAAGAGTCATTTTTGACTAATTGGAGCATTATGGAGCCATTGGTGCACATAAAATAGCCATTAGAGCATTGTAACTACATGTAATAGAAAAAGTTTGAGCATAATGAAAGATGGACATGCCATTGGGAGTTGGACTAGCAAATGTAGCCCAGGAGGGGTGAACTGCTTCATCATGCCTGCTGTGTAAATTTTATGTGGTGACTTATTTCTATGTTTTACACTATTTTTCAGTGTTATTTAATATTTTTTTATGCTTCTAATTCTCTAAAAATAATCTACAATTCATGGACAAACACCTTAAACCTCATGCAAACTAATGAACTGATTGTGCACATCTTTTTAAAATGAAAAGACACTTAGCACAACAAAAATAATACAGTCATTTCAGGCCAGTTGGGTTTTTTTTCCAGATGATGAAGCCTAAAGTAGAGTTGGATATTCCCTCTTACTAGCAAGAGGTTTTTAATACTCAGCTCATGAGCTTGTCCCCCACTAGGTCCTTCCGATTCCAAACACTTATCACTTATCTATTTTTGTATCAAAATGTAGAAGAATTTTTACATTTCAGACTGAACATAAGGGATGCAAATAAGAAAATACAATAAAAAGTTTTCTGGACTGGTATAGTAAGAAATGTACCAGATGAGGGAGGGGTGGTTGATTTCGCTACTTATTTTATGCCATTTGCATATAAGGTTTTGAATGGGGTTCCTCCTCCATGTTTCTTTCCAAAGGCTCAAGAGTGTCTTCAACTAAGAAATAATTATAAATTTGGGGATTGGTTTGTATATGAAGATCATTCCGAAATTAGATTATATGGAGCTGGAATAGAACATTATAGATTTCCAACTTTTGTCCCTATGAGGTTATTTGCATTGGAATTTATTAGACAAAGTCTGAATGTAGATCAAGTTCATTTTGTTCCAATGAAGAAGGGTCAATTGTTTAATCTGCCTATGTTTGTGGGTCCATTTATAGTAAATATGAGGCAAGAATTTAATGAAGCTAACAGGATGTTAGAAAGTATGAACTTGTAGCTAGGTGAGAAATGGGCCTATGATCCTCACAACGTAATCTCTAACAAAAGGGTTGAAAATGGTTTTTCTGCTTTCATTTATGATAGTAAGCCTGAAATAGAAAATTTGGCTACTAAAAATTTTGCAGACTCTGTTAGTTCCAGCACATAGACTCCCATCATTTCTGAGAAATTGAGAAAAAGGAGTAAACAGAAAGTTGTTTATTCTGAAGATGAGGAACAAAGAGTTGAGAAGAGGGAAATTTTCACTAAAGAAATACCAAGAACTCAGCCTAGTTTCCTCCTTCAATTAGGATATTATCAGAATGTACCAGCTTCACCTACAAGACATGAAGATGTTAAGGATCAAGTCCCTTTGATCAAGCAGGTTTTTGGTCAAATTGTAGAGAGGAATAAAAATATGAAAGATAGTATGGAAGCGCAAGCTGAATATCAGACTACTCCTGACCAAACTATATTATTGACTGCCATGGACTTAGAAAAGGACCAATTTAAAATTGATTTTTCTCACCCATATGAAATGATAATAGGGTCATCAAGTAGTTTTAAAACTGTTAATTTGATTTTTGATGTGAAGAAAATTCCTTTACATGATAAAGTTAATTTACATATGCAGACAAGGAAATTGATTGTTAATGATCTAACCAATTCCAATGCATCTGCTCGAAAGGCAAAACAAATGTTAGGAAAAGTGATCAAGCAGTTGAAATTGGAAAAGGCTAATTCCAGGGCTCTGTCAACTCAAAATGAAGAGTTGAAAAATATAATTGTAAATATTGGAGTGAATCCTAATGATAAGTCAGTTGTACAAAAGTTGTTACAGAGTGTTGATTCAGAGATAAATGTGTTGAAGAAGAAATTAAAGTTTCCTACTAGATAACACTCAATGGCAGCAGAGGTAGCAGAGGTTGAGAATGGGAAAGAGAATCTTTTACAGCAGTTGTTACAGAAAGAGGAGATTTCTAAGTTAAAGGAGTCTGTCCTTAACTTGAAAACTCAAATTGATTCTCATTATTTGCACTATAATCATGCCCTCTGGAACTGGTGATCCAGAAGCAAGATTATCCCAGTGGAGTACAGAGTTGAAGATGGCAGAAAATGATCTCAAGAAGGCTCAGAGAGATTTAGAGACAGTGACAAAGATAATGCAGGCCAAAGAAGGAGAAATCAATAAGTACAAATCAGATTTCTAGACAGCCAATAAAGAAATCAAGAGTCTAAAGGAAAAATTGAAAGGAAATATAACTCTGATTCAAGAAAAACACATTGTATGGAATGAAATCATTGAAGCTGTGAGAAAAAATTGGGAGTCCTTGACAATAGTTTCAGAGGAAAAGAACATTATTAGAGATTTAGAGGAAATAATTATGGAAGATAAACAAAAGGCTCTTAACAGAGCCTTATGGGAAAATAAATTCATTGATTTCATCAATTCTAAGACAGATCAAGATTTGGAGGGAAATGAAATTAAAGATAGGACATTATCTGTTCTAGAGACTAATAAGTTGTTTGTAAAAAATGCTTGTAGGAAGTCAACAGAGAAGAAGTTGGAAGAGATTAAACAAACTGTAAACATATTTGACAAAAGGTCCACTGCAGGATTTCCTTCGTGTTGGGATATCAAAGGTATTATTTTATCATGGGATTCCTATGAGCCACTGTTAGTGCTAGCAAAGAGTAAAACTGATAATAACCATGAGAAGACCGCAATCCTGAAAGGAGCTACAATTGTTAATTTCCTGCAGAGGCATTTTAAATTACTTTGGATGGTAAAGTCTTTATTCATAGAACGACCTACTTTCAGCAGGATCATTGCCTTCAGGCTAGAATATCATAAGTTGATCAACTCTCCCAAAACTAGCATCGAGATATGGAAGAAATGCAGAGCATGGACGAATGATTCACCTGGTGACACCTCAGCCTCTCAAAAATACATGTCAGCAAATCTGGAGAATACAGTATCATCCAATCAGATTCAAATTCAGAAAATAGATTGAGGCTTTAGTTTTAATTATCTTTTTGTTAAAAGATCCATATTGTAATGAAGTTTTTAATTTCCATGTAATAGGTATTTTATGTATTTTTAGGTAGTTCGAGCAGTTACAGGTAGTTTCAGCAGTTACAACTTATTTGTATTGTATTTAAATAAATGGAAAGGAAAGAAGAGGGTTCCAAGTTTTGGACCTCTAGATGACCATAAATTTTGTACTGAATTCTCTGAGAAATTAATGAAAGAAGATCAATTTTCTTGCGCCTGTTGATGTTGATATGATTTTTCTAGTTTCATTCTTTGTTTTTCCTCTTTGAATGAAATGTATCAATGTAGTTGCGGGTCTCTTTTTACATCTATAAGTAAGAGTTAAGAAACCTTATTGTGCACTCCTTCACTCCAACTATTCTATTTACATAAAATTCTTCTGAGATTTTAAGTGATAGATTTTGTTTCACAGCATATCATTTTGGTTCTCCCTGCTAGTTCTTCATTTTCATTTCATTCGATATCAACAGTTAATAGCATTGTGAAGGCTTTCATTATATCATATTATTTAGGGTTATAAATATAAATTTCCAAAGTTGTTAAACAAAAACCATCTGATATTCTAATTTTGTGACATACATTTATAAAATGTCTTGAGCACGGATTCCTTACCATAGCTAAGGTATTGTTTCTTGAGATACAACATTTTTTGGTGACGTTGCCGGGGAGCGAAGAAGCGAAGTTCATTTCCCTAGGTTTTCTTTCTATTTCCTCTAGTTGTTCAGTGAGGAGGAAATATTCAGTTGTGTTCGTTCTTTTTCAGAATTATGGCTTTCAAAAGGCCTCACACGAGGTCAGATACCTCACAGAAGAAATTCCCTACTTTTTCAGATCCAGAAAAATTGGTTTCTAAAAAGGCTCAAAAACCAAAAACCCCTTCAACACCTGATCCCACATTGTCTTATCCTGGCAGAAGTTCTCATAACCCATTATTTGAAGATATTTCCAAGGAACTCTGTTTCTTGGAACAATATTCTCCTTCCACACCCACTCATTTTCAAGAACCCAAGTTAGAAGAGCATTCTTTCGAGTCTGTTTCTTTTACCTTTACACAATCTCAACCAAATATAGTTGTTGGTTCTTCTGCCATCATTCATCAACCCACTCCCATATCAATCTTCTCAGCACCTTCATTCACCTTCATAGTAGGTTCATTAACCTCAACTACCCAAGGAACAATTAACCAAGGTGTCAATATGGCAGCACCAGCTTCCTTAATGAATAGATATGCAACTTTAAATCTTCCACAACCAATGAATGTGATGCCTCAACAATACCTAAAATTACTTCCTCGTTTCACTGTAGAAGATGAAGTAACTGCAGAAAAAAATTTACCTTTGTTTTGTACTTTTGTAGAGAATTTAAATGTTGAACATTTGGACGTTGTGATGAGACTATTTGTGCAGTCAATATATGGAGAGGCTAGAAAATGGTTTAAAGGTTTACCAAATGGTTTGATAAATAACTGGGATGATTTGGAAACTCAATTTTCTGAGAGATAGGAAGAAAAGAGAGATCATGGTTACTCATTGAAAAAGTTTAATGAAATCGAAATAAAGCCTAATGAAAATGTTTCTAAGTTTCTAAAGAGTTTTAACAAATTGTACAATAGTTTACCTATAGAGATGAAGCCCCCCCCCCCCAAGTTGGAGAAAAGGTAGTTTTTGCTGGGGCTTTTGACACTGACCTTAGTTTTACAATGAGATAAAGAAGAGCCCCTACTCTTGAACAAATATAGACTAATCTATGTCTTATTATCTTACAAAAGGTTATAGGATCTTACAGGTTGTCTATGATTGACGAATTCTCTAGGTATAATTAGGTAGCAGTGGAGAAATAAGATCAAAAGAAGCATGCTTTCACAATGCCCTGGGGAACCTTCATGTATGCAAGGATGCCATTTGGCCTTATGAATGCAGGTGCAACATTTCAAAGGGCCATGGACATAGCATTCATGGGTGACAGGTTTCTAGTTATATATCTGGATGATGTAACAGTTTTCTCTGGTTCAGATGATGAACACTTGGAGCATTTACAAAAGACTTTTCAAAAGTGTAGGAATTTTGGTCTATCATTAAATCCCAGGTAGTCTTTATTTTCCTTAGAAGAAGATAAATTATTGAGTCACATAGTTTTAAAGCAAGGAGTAAAGATTTATCCAGCAAGGGTGGAAGCCATTCAGACGATTCCTTTACCCAGAAGAAAGAAAGATATCCAGAGCTTCTTGGGAAAAATAAACTTTCTGAGAATATGTGTGCCCAATTATGCTGATATTGTGAGAAGCATAACAAATATGTTGAAGAAAAATGCAGAAGTGAAATGGGATAAGGAAGAAAGAGAAGCATTCACTAGAATAAAGGAAGCACTGTAGGAAGCTCCAGTTCTGATTAGCCCATAATATCAGAAAGCCTTTCAGGTATTCTCATTTGCATCCCCTACTATTATTATTGTTGTATTTTTGTAGAAATATGAAGATAGTAAGGAGCACCCAGTAGCATTTTTCAGTAAAGTTCTCAGAGATGCTGAGCTCAAATACAATATTCTAGAAAAACAAGTATATTCTTTGGTCAAAGAACTGAAAGCCTTTAGGAATTATGTGTTACAGTCCCGAACAACAGCGTATGTCCCTAATTCTGTTGTGAAAGACGTGTTGGTTCAAAGTGATGTTGAAGGAAAAAGAGGAAAATGGATATCAAAAATCTAAGAATATGATTTAGACATCAAACCCACCAAATTGGTAAGGGACATGGTTTAGCGAAATTGTTGACAAAAACAAATTTTCAGGCCCTGGGAATCAATCTGTTAGCACTAGTGGATGGAGTTGTTAATGAAGAAATTCGGAGCAAGTCCAAGACAAGTATTCAATACAAATAGAGAATAGGAGCTTACAAATATAGACTAATCTATGTCTTATGTCTTACAAAAGGTTATAGGAGCTTACAGGTTGTCTATGATTGACAGATTCTCTAGGTATAATCAGGTAGCAGTGGAGAAATAAGATCAGAAGAAGCATGCTTTCACAATGCCCTGGGGAACCTTCATGTATGCAAGGATGCCATTTGGCCTTATAAATGCAGGTGCAGCATTTCAAAGGGCCATGGACATAGCATTCATGGGTGACAGGTTTCTAGTTATATATCTGGATGATGTAACAGTTTTCTCTGGTTCAGATGATGAACACTTGGAGCATTTACAAAAGAATTTTCAAAAGTGTAGGAATTTTGGTCTGTCATTAAATCCCAGGTAGTCTTTATTTTCCTTAGAAGAAGATAAATTATTGAGTCACATATTTTCAAAGCAAGGAGTAAAGATTGATCCAGCAAGGGTGGAAGCCATTCAGACGATTCCTTTACCCAGAAGAAAGAAATATATTCAGAGCTTCTTGGGAAAAATAAACTTTCTGAGAATATGTGTGCCCAATTATGCTGATATTGTGAGAAGCATAACAAATATGTTGAAGAAAAATACATAAGTGAAATGGGATAAGGAAGCAAGAGAAGCATTCACTAGAATAAAGGAAGCACCGTAGGAAGCTCCAGTTCTGATTAGCCCATAATATCAGAAAGCCTTTCAGGTATTCTCATTTGCATCCCCTGTTGGGGTTCCCATGTTTTGGCCAGATTGGCAAGACCAAAAGATGAGACAACATCAGAACCACTTTTGGGCCCAAGGATCTAGCCCTCCTAGACCCGGAGAGGGATCTCTCCAAATAGATCGAAGAATGATATGTCTTTGAAGCTCAGAATGAGATATTAGGCTAGCTATGAAGCACGAAGGGGGGTTTAAAGTGATTTGGTTGAAGGGTTGATGGGTTGGTTAGGAGATCATAGACTGAGAGAGAAATGGGAGAGAAGGAACAAAGCAGCAGGATGTTTTAGCAAAGAGGATAGGCCAAGATAGTGCCATCCATTGGGCTATGGAGTCATGAAAGGAAATTACTTGCATCCACTAGTCAAGGCTTCCAAAGGGCAAGTCATCTAATACTAAAGGATCTTTTAGATTAGATGGTGGGATGGAACATTAAGGACTGAAAGTGAAAGAAGGAAAACAACCAAATTTCTGTCTATAGATCAGGCTAGAGGTCATTTAACTCCAGACCTGCTTGAACATACTCAAAGGTAGCTCTCAAAGAGGGACAAAGGGGCTGCTTATAGATCAGACCAGAGGTCATTTAACTCCAGGTTTGCCTTAGCAACTCCAAGGGAAAAACAGAGATAAGTTAAACAGAAGGGATCTTAAAAGGGCCAGCTGGTCACGCAAGGATCCTAGTGGATAGGGCTAACACTCATCCCCAGTGTTCCCAAACCTTCCAGCTTAAACCCCTCAAGAACATCTAAGAATAGCTTCAACTAATTCATACATCAGCCAGCAGGCAATAACATCCACTACGCTGGTTAAACCAACTGAAATCAACTCTTAGATAGCACATGGAGCAGAAAACATTGATGGCAAGGAGAGCAGACAGCATAGGGCACCTAACAAGGGTGAATCCTATACCATTATTCTGATGCAAGCCAATAAGAACATGAAACAGTATGAAAATGTAAATAACAGAGTTAAGAAAGACATCACCAATAGTAATAGACCAGGATCCTGTGAAATGTGCTTTGATTAATTTATGCAAAACCAGTCATGTACAATATGGCTCAATGGCTAATACAGTCCCAACTTTCTCCTCCCAGCCTATTACATACAACTACTCTTCTACTCCCTCCCAAGACTGTTCTAACAGTCGAATGAATCCCTCTAACAGCCAATGCCGCAGCAAGGCAACAACACCAACAACCAACAACAACCTTTACATTATGTTCTCGGGGATCTTTTATAGGAGAAGAGAGAAAATAGAAGTAGATAAACAATTAAATGAGACTCATTAAGACAGCAGGGCGGAAGTGTTCACACCCATGCTGCTTAATGGCAATTTTCAGCGCTGTAGGTACTCTAAGACTGGTTCGGAGATCTCTGTCAGGTCAAATTTTGACCTCTGGTGTTTCGTGAAGTCCTTCTGGTGGTCTGGGACTTTGTGCAGCCCTCTGGAATGAATGACATGGATAGGGAAACTGCAAGACTCTCCATACCTCCATCACTTCTGCCTGACTGTCTAGAATGAGCTCCAGTCAGTGTATTTAATTGTCTCAGGGCTCGAGAAGGCATGGAGGACGCTGTGGGAAGATGTCTGTCGTGGAGAAAATGCTCTGCTGGAATACACACAAATAAGACTTGTTGTGTGTGCATTAGTCTTCAACTGCGCCCTGGTCCTTTGAATACGGGGAAAAACATTTAATTTCATTAATAACAGGCACCAAGCCCCTTTGAATTCCTTCTGCTGGTCACTGGAAATGCTGAAATTCCCATCTCTGTACTACCTGCATAATGAAATAAACTCATCACAGAGCCCGGGCAGTGGTGGAGAAATGCAGTGAAGGCAGAGGAATGGTGGCGGAACGGTGAAAATAGCGGAGATGCAAAAGGGGGGGTGAAAACTCATGAACAATATGGTTTGGTGATAGAATGCAACGCAGACCATTAGATCCTGGCCTGAGAGTGGAAATTGACGACGGAGATCAGTCGGATGGACGGCCTTATGAAACATAACGGGGCGCAGGACCTCCAATAGAAAACGTGGAACTTTGGTTATAGACCAAAATACAAAGAAATCGGATGAAAAACAATGAAGCGGAGGGGAGGACGTGGGACCCAGCGGAGTCGGAGGGTGATTAAACGTGAGCCGTCAGATCTGGGAGGAGATGGACGACGGAGATGAAATTTGGCAATCGCAATCGGAGGTCGGAGCGAAAGGCAATCACAACGCACATTAGAAAAGTTCCGATTGCGATTGAGAATGGAGAAGCGATTGAGCGATAACCGTTGATCTCGGGTCCAGATCAATGGCGGGGATGTAATCGGAGGGAGAACGGGAGGGGTGATGGGTGATGATGCGATCAGTGTTGAGCCATTGGATCGCGCATCAAACGAACGGACGGGATGTAATCAGGATATTTCAATCGGGGCGGCACCAACGTGACTTGTGATTGCGATCGGAGGGGATTTGCGATTGGCGGAGGACCGTCAGATCAGGCGGGGGGATCAATGGTGGAGAAACGATCAGGGGATCGCAATCGGAGGAAGGAGCAGAAGGCTTGCGATCAATCGGACGGTGCACGCAGCGCATTACGATTGCGATCAGGCGGGGGGCTGTGATTAGCGCTCCGCTGTTCGATTGATACATATCAATGGTGCAGAACGAAGCGGAGGCCTTAACATGATAACACAATCGCATCGGGGATTTTCAATGTTACACAGGAAACGCGCCCGCCCGGTCCTCCGATTGCGATTAGCGCCTGGGACTTGAGCGCTTGGTCCCAGCGCCGGGGCACATGTGGGGAAGTGGTTAAGGGACTTGCGGTAAGGGGCTAGGCCTATAATAAGGTCGGAACATGGGTTTTTAGCCCATTTTAATGGATTTTGAGGGTGAAGGAGGGGAACGATAAAGGAATAAAGGGGGAAGAAGGCCAACAAGGGTTAAGGGGGGAATCTAAAGGGGATTTTAGGGGGAAATGAAGGGTAAGAAGGGAAATAGAAGGGGAAGACAAGGAGGATGAAATAGAGGCTAAATGAGGGTAAAATAAAGGGGGGAAAGGAGGCCTTTGGGCATTTCTTCACATAACAGAGAGGCTTTAAAAGGGGAATCAGCAGAGGGGATTTTATCAAAGGATAAAGGACACATAGAGGCTTCAAGGAGATTGTGTTTTCAGAGGAAATGCATTCCTTGAAGACTCAGGAACAATTTAGCCCCCTATTGCTTGTCAAAAATTTCATAGGGGGGCTAACAGTGGCTCCACATGGGGATGGCTTCTTCTTGAAGGAGTCAAGAATTCAGAAATTGATCTCTTGGTGTAGGCCAGATGCCTGCTGCTTGAACCATCCATCTCTTTCTCTGATCTGCTACCACAAGCTATGAAGACAACAAATCAGCAGTACAATTCTCCCAAACAACTACCTACCCACACTATAGTCCTAACATTTTTTCTTCTGGGTGCATTTGGACTTGCAGACCATTTTACATCATTAATTTTTACAAACAGGAAAAATAAGCCTATTCTATTTCTACCCTTATTACTCCATGAGACCAGATTAGACTGTTGGTCTCATATGTTTCTCTACCTGCACTACAACCTGCTAGGATTAGACTGTCTAGCAGGTTTCTCCTCTACATTCTAAGACAGAAATTGAAAAACAGTCAAGCCAGGATTAGACTGTCTGACTTGTTGGACTTTGCAGAAAATAAAAGCAACTAACTACGTGCTCACAGGTTGAGGTTATTTTAGACTTCCTACCTACCCTACTCTAATTGGAAATCTCTGATGTTCTAGGTGATATGATAAAGCCAATACATCCAATCAAGTAATAGCAAAAAAGGATATGAGCACTGGCTACCTGTCAGAGATAACCACAGGGTGCTCTGCCTGAGGTCTTTTAAAACTGAGTTCACCATCAGTAGTGACCATTTCTGATGAATCTGGGCCATGCTAAGGATCAATGCTGGAGCACTCGAGCATATCAGGGCCTCCATGTATTCTGCCACAGGATCCACGAACAGATGATGTACATTTTCTTCTTTTAGGCCTCCCAAGCTTGGTAGGCTATCTTTATCCTGGGCTGCTTTGATTATTACATTTTCCGCTGTGTCTTCAGAGTGACTCTTGGGAGTCGGATTGTCTTCTTCTTGCGCATCAAACAACAGCGAAATTTCTTCTCTTTTGGGGGGAGGGAGACTTTCCAAGAATGCTTTTGGGTCTCTGAACTCGTATGATATTTCTTGTGATCTCAAAAGTTCGAGCTCAGCTTCATATCTCTCAAAAACCAAGTCGAGAAACATCTTCTTAAGCGCAGGTAGAGTATTGAGTACTGAGCTGAGAGGGACAATCTTTGGAAGGTCCTCCCATTCAATTTCTGCCAGTACACTCGCTATTCCACTCCGAAACTCTGCTATGAGGCTTGGATCTATTTCTGCACATTGTTCAGAGTCCTCCATTAGCGAAGTGACTGGATCTTTGGCATGGATGATGTTGTACTGTGACATGGTCTCCCAGTGGAGTCTTATGTGAAACCACAGATAATCAGTGGCCAACTGATTACCGGCGGAGTCTTTTAATCATTCAGGAATTGTGGAGTCTCCAGGTGGATGATTTACAACTTTCTGTCCACCACAGTGGTTTACCAAATCAAAGCTGACTGATCTTCCCCAGTGGAGTCGCCATTATGTTGGGGTTCCCATGTTTTGGCAGATTTGGCAATACCAAAAGATGAGACAACATCAAACCACTTTGGGGCCCTAGGATCTAGCCCTCCTGGACCCGGAGAGGGATCTCTCCAAATAGATCAAAGAATGATGTCTCTTTGAAGCTCAAAAATAAGATGTTAGGCTAGTTATGAAGCACAGAAGGGGGGTTTTAAATGGTTTGGTTGGAGGGTTGCTGGGTTGGTTAGGAGATCATGCACTGGGAAAGCAATGGGAGAAAAGGAACAAAGCAACAGGATGTTTCAGCAAGGAGAATGGGCCAAGACAGTGCCATCCATTGGGCTATGGAGTCATGAAAGGGAATTACTTGCAACAACTAGCCAAGGCTTCCAAAGGGCAAGTCATCTACACTAAAGGATCTTTTAGATAGATGATGGGATGGAACATTAAGGAGGAAAGTGAAAGAAGGAAAGCAACCAAATTTCTGTCTATAGATCAGGTCAGAGGTCATTTAACTCCAGACCTGCTTGGACATACTCAAAGGAAGCTCTCAAAGGTGGACAAAGGGGCAGCTTATAGATCAGACCAGAGGTCATTTAACTCCAGGTCTGCTTTAGCAACTCCAAGGGGAAAACAGAGATAAGTTATACGGAAGGGATCTTAGAAGGGTCGGCTGGTCACGCAAGGATCCTAGTAGACAGGGCTAGCACTCATCCCCAGTGTTCCCAAACCTTCCAGCTTAAACCCAGTAAGAACATCTAAGCAGTGATTCAACCAATTCACACATCAGCCAGCAGGCAATAACATCCACTGCGCTGGTTAAACCAACTGAAATCAACTCTTAGATAGCACATGGAGCAGAAAACATTGATGGCAAGGAGAGCAGACAGCATAGGGCACCTAACAAGGGTGAATCCTATACCATTATTCTGATGCAAGCCCAGAAGAACATGAAACAATATGAAAATGTAAATAACAGAGTTAAGAAAACATCACCAATAGTAATAGACCAGGATCCTGTGAAATGTGCTTTGATTAATTGATGCAAAACCAGTCATGTACAATATGGCTCAATGGCTAATACAGTCCCAACTTTCTCCTCCCAACCTATTACATACAACTACTCTTCTACTCCCTCCCAAGACTGTTCTAACAGTCGAATGAATCCCTCTAACAGCCAATGCCGCAGCAAGGCAACAACACCAACAACCAACAACAACCTTTACATTATGTTCTCGGGGATCTTTTATAGGAGAAGAGAGAAAATAGAAGTAGATAAACAATTAAATGAGAATCATTAAGACAGCAGGGCGGAAGTGTTCACACCCATGCTGCTTAATGGAAATTTTCAGCGCTGTAGGTACCCTAAGACTGGTTCGGAGATCTCTGTCAGGTCAGATTTTGACCTCTGGTGTTTCGTGAAGTCCTTCTGGTGGTCTGGGACTTTGTGCAGCCCTCTGGAATGAATGACATGGATAGGGAAACTGCAAGACTCTCCATACCTCCATCACTTTTGCCTGACTGTCTGGAATGAGCTCCAGTCAGTGTATTTAATTGTCTCAGGGCTCAAGAAGGCATGGAGGACGCTATGGGAAGATGTCTGTCCTAGAGAAAACGCTCTGCTGGAATACACACAGCTAAGACTTGTTGTGTGTGCATTAGTCTTCAACTACGCCCTGGTCCTTTGAATACGGGGCAAAACATTTAATTTCATTAATAACAGGCACCAACCCCCTTTGAATTCCTTCTGCTGGTCGCTGGAAATGCTGAACTGGCCATCTTTGTACTACCTGCATAATGAAATAAACTCATCACAGAGCCCGGGCAATGGTGGAGAAATGCAGTGAAGGCAGAGGAATGGTGGCGGAACGGTGAAAACAGTGGAGATGCAAATGGAGGGGTGAAAACTCACGAACAATATGGTTTGGTGATAGAATGCAGCGCAGACCATTAGATCCTGGCCTGGGAGTGGAAATCAACGGTGGAGATCAGTCAGATGGACGACCTTATGAAACATAACGGGGCGCAGGACCTCCAATAGAAAACGCGGAACTTTGGTTATAGACCAAAATACAAAGAAATCAGATGAAAAACAATGAAGCGGAGGGGCGGACGTGGGACCCAGTGGAGGCGGAGGGCGATTAAACATGAGCCGTCAGATCCGGGAGGAGATGGACGACGGTAATGAAATCGGGAAATCGTAATCGGAGGTCGGAGCGAAAGGCAATCGCAATGCACATTTGAAAAGTTCCGATTGCGATTGAGAATGGAGAAGCGATTGAGTGATAACCGTTGATCTCGGGTCCAGATCAACGGCGGGGATGTAATCGGAGGGAGAACGGGAGGGGTGATGGGCGATGATGTGATCAGCGCTGAGCCGTTGGATCGCGCATCAAACGAACGGACGGGATGTAATCGGGATATTTCAATCGGGGCGGCACCAACGTGACTTGCGATTGCGATCGGAGGGGATTTGCGATTGGCAGAGGACCGTCGGATCAGGCGGGGGGATCAACGGTGGAGAAACGATCGGGGGATCGCAATCGAAGGAAGGAGCAGAAGGCTTGCGATCAATCGGAGGGTGCACACAGAGCATTGCGATTGCGATCAGGTGGGGGGCTGCGATTAGTGCTCCACCGTTCGATCGATACAGATCAACGGTGTAGAACGAAGCGGAGGCCTTAACATGATAACACAATCGCATCGGGGATTTTCAATGTTACACAGGAAACGCGCCCGCCCGGTCCTCCGATTGCGATTAGCACCTGGGACTTGAGCGCTTGGTCCCAGCGCCGAGGCACATGTGGGGAAGTGGTTAAGGGACTTGCGGTAAGGGGCTAGGCCTATAATAAGGTCGGAACATGGGTTTTTAGCCCATTTTAATGGATTTTGAGGGTGAAGGAGGGGAACGATAGAGGAATAAAGGGGGAAGAAGGCCAACAAGGGTTAAGGGGGGAATCTAAAGGGGAT
The DNA here is from genome assembly GCA_034641835.2 of Pinus albicaulis. NCBI lineage: Eukaryota > Viridiplantae > Streptophyta > Pinopsida > Pinales > Pinaceae > Pinus > Pinus albicaulis. Next base: position 823,665 of record MU968382.1, on the reverse strand, counting down.
TTTAGGGGGAAATGAAGGGTAAGAAGGGAAATAGAAGGGGAAGATAAGGAGGATGAAATAGAGGCTAAATGAGGGTAAAATAAAGGGGGGAAAGGAGGCCTTTGGGCATTTCTTCACATAACAGAGAGGCTTTAAAAGGGGAATCAACAGAGGGGATTTTATCAAAGGATAAAGGACACATAGAGGCTTCAAGGAGACCGTGTTTTCAGAGGAAATGCATTTCTTGAAGACTCAGGAACAATTTAGCCCCCTATTGCTTGTCAAAAATTTCATAGGGGGGCTAACATCCCCTACTACTATTATTGTTGTATTTTTGTAGAAATATGAAGATAGTAAGGAGCACTCAGTAGCATTTTTCAGTAAAGTTCTCAGAGATGCTGAGCTCAAATACAATATTCTGGAAAAACAAGTATATTCTTTGGTCAAAGAACTAAAAGCCTTTAGGAATTATGTGTTACAGTCCCAAACAACAGCGTATGTCCCTAATTTTGTTGTGAAAGACGTGTTGGTTCAAAGTGATGTTGAAGGAAAAAGACGAAAATGGATATCAAAAATCTAAGAATATGATTTAGACATCAAACCCACCAAATTGGTCAAGGGACATGGTTTAGAGAAATTGTTGACAAAAAAAAAATTTCAGGCCCTGGGAATCAATCTGTTAGCACTAGTGGATGGAGTTGTTAATGAAGAAATTCGGAGCAAGTCCAAGACAAGTATTCAATACAAATTTTGTGCTCTGATTGTTATAAAGATATTGTGCATTACCTGTGTTTCGTTTCTTGTACAAATTCACTAAATAGAATAAAATACAGAGCTCTCAAGCTCAAATCTCAGCCATATGTTATAGTGGAAGCAAAGCTATATTGGAAAGATCCTGCTAGTATTTTTTTGTTGTGTTTGACCAAATTAGAATCTATTGAAGTCACCAAAGAATATCATGAAAGTCTCTATGGAGGTCTTTATAGCTGGAAGGTTAATTCTCATAATATTCTCAAGTCAAGCTTCTATTGTCCAACCTTGTTTGCAGATGTTTATAGACTGTTCAAAAGTTGTTAGAAGTGTCATTTGGTTGCTGAAAAAACTTGCTCCATTACCTCTCATCCCATTATTCATTGAAGAACATTTGAGGAATCGGGATTGGATTTTATTGGAGAGATAAATCCACCATCAAGTGGATAGTTCAAGTGGAGTCTAACTACCATTGATTACTTTACAAAATGGGTTGAAGCATTACCCACCAAGAAGGTGAATGACCAAGTACTGATGAAGTTTATAGAGTAAAAATTTTTCAGTAGATTCGGATGTCCAATCAAAATTGTGACTGATAATGCTCAGTTATTCAACTCTGCTCGTTTCATTAATTTATATCAAACATATAATGTTATTTCATCACATTCCACAATATATCATCCCTAAGGGAATGGATTCGCATAGTCTTCAAATAAGACACTAGTCAGAATCTTGAAGAAGACAATCACTGAGAATCAGAAGGATTGGGATATGAAGTTGAAATTTTCTCTCTGGGTAGTTCGAGTTACTACCAAAAGATCTACTCCTAAGTCTCCCTATGAATTGGTTTATGCAACTCAAGCACTATTTCCTACCCATCTGGCCAAACCAATGATTTCTTTCCTTCAAGAAGCTCAAGAAGAACCTAATGCTCTGGTGAGAATATTGAACAAAGTAATTGAGTCAAGTGAAAATAGAAACAAAGTTAGGGATAACTTGATTACTTATCAGGAAAATATTCAGTCTATATTTGGCAAAAAAGCAAAAAAAAATTCAAGCAGGGGATCTGGTACTAAGGTGGGACACCAGACTAGAAGAAAAGGGGAAGCATGATAAATTTGACCCTCTCTGGTATGGTACATATAGAATCTTTGAGGCAAGGTCAAATAACACATTCATTTTGGAAGATCTAGATGGAGAGTCAGTACAAGTTCCTGTGAATGGGCAGTACCTGAAGCATTATTTTTAGCATTAAGAGTTCAATAGTTCACCATTGTACATACCAATATTGTTCAGTATTCATATATCACCAAGAAGTATTTGAATCCATGCCCGTAGTGAAGGCACTAATCTACAGTTCTTAGTGTTTCATGGCAAAAAAAATTGTTGGCTTGAGGGGTCCTGACCCAGGTTCGAAGGTTAAGCTTTATGAAAAAACCCCTATACTACTAGCCCTTTGGGCAATGACCTACTTGCATAGGCCAAGGTCTCACCTGAAGCAGTATGGGAGGGTGCTGGAACTAGGTTTCTGCACCCTGAGAGAGAGTAGGTAAGTCGAGTCATATTTGTGTTTGCAACTTATCAGATTCGCACAGAGTGAGTCTATTCGCAGGATTTTATTAGTATAATCAGTTATTAACCACAACAGAGCTATTACCATTCAAATATATAATCAACACCTTCGCATCCATGTGTGTATCAGCAATTATCAGCACATAATATCATAAACTCAACTACAGATACATTCGCAACATAAATAGATAGCAGAGAAGTATTCGAAGCTTAATAGATACCATCACAGAGCGTTTACATATATACTTATGCAAAACATAGTTATATTCAAAGCTGAATAACCATCAAAGATACACTTTAGCAATAAAAAACATTGATCCATATATCACACAGATACTTTAACAATACTTCGTATTCATTAACATTCAAATCCACTTACACCCAAAACTAGCCCGTGCACATAACCTAGCGGGGTTCGCACACAACAGGACTGAGGATCTCCGTGCACACAGCCAACAGGAGTCCTTGCCCAAAAAAACCCAAAACATATCTAACAATTCGCACCTAGCATCTGTCTTAACTCATGCCTACCTTTGGACTCAAACTATTCATCTACTTATATCGATGTAGCCTACGCTATCCACGGTTTGTGGACTCTAGGTCTACCCTTTGACCCATTACAATGCGTTTGGGGCTTTGACCCTCCCCAAAACCCCTGCGTTATACTACTTAATACAAAAAAATATACAAAATTCGCAGCTTAGGGAGCCCCATTCCAACATGCCCCCAACACAATCTTGTGACTCGTCCCGAGTCACTGCGGCCATGGGTTCTCCATCTTTTCCTGCAACTGCTTGACCACCCCAACTAGCAGGGGCATCACACCTTCACTTTGTGCATTAGCATTCTGGGCTATCTCCACCATCTTCTGCGAATTTGGGCCTTCTGTAGCAGTAGTGACGCTCTCCAACATTTGGTTTAGTTGCTTGACTGCGATGTCTACATCCTGAGACAGCTTAAGGGCCTCATCAGCCCATGGCTTGAGGTGATCACTCAAAGTATTCTTTCATTGTTGAAGGGCTTCCATGTCATCCCTGATTGCATGGCTGGTGTGTAGTCAGGCCAAGCACTGAGCGAGGACTAGAGTGGTCAGTGTAGCCTCCATTTGTTTATACTCTTATTCTTTCTAGAACAGTGCTTGGTTGATTTCATGTAGGAGAGGGTCGCGTTGCACCTTGTTCCATAATTTCATAACAGTTTCCAACAGTTCTGCACCCTAAGAAATTTGACCTGTAATGACATTTGTAGCCTTAGTAACCAGCGTAGCTCGCTGGGCCCATACCTCTGGTGGTGTTTCTAGCTATAACTTGGCCTGCAAGGCCACAATTTTTTGTTCCATCTCTGTCTTGACCGCCTGGGTCTTTGTCCTCAAGGCTTTTAACGCTGCGACCACCACCCACGAAAATATGGCAGGGGAATTCTTGAGCCCGAATGGTATGATCGTATACTAAAAATATCCCCATTCGGTGGTGAACGTAGTTTTGCTGCGATCCTCAGGTGTGATCCTGATTTGATGCTAGCCTAAGAACCCATCCGTGAATGAGTATGCTTCCTACCCCCCTACGTTATCAGGGATTTCATCGAAGAATGGCATGGGGAAGGGATCATGTACGCAGGCATCATTAAATTTGTGTAGGTCAACACAGATCCAAATCTCTCCTTTAGTCTTCTTCTCTTGAACCACCATAGGACTTACCCAATCTGACTGTTCGACGAGTTCGATGATACCTATGACAAGCATTTTGTTGATTTCTTCTTGGACCTTTTGTTTGTACTTGGGGTTCAACCGATAAGGATGTTGCTTCACAGAGTTCGCATCTGGTTTTAAATTGATGCGTATCACTCCTAGGTCCCCTGTAATCCCTTTGAGTTCTGAAAATTTTGTCCATAATAAGTCCTAGTATTCTGTGAGGAGTTCTACAAATTTTCCTACAGTATCATCATCCCAGTAGTCCCCAATTTTAGCTAACTTAGGCTACTCCTCCATTCCAAAGTTGACTTCTCATAGCTACAGAGGCTTAGTGACATTGACGGTCTATAGTGGGGGTCCAACAACTGGGTGTTCTCCCTCTGACTCTGGGATAGAGACATTTTGCGGGTCTTCATCGCACTCCTCTATTGATAAATTGCAGCAATTAAGAATATCCTGCATCTGTGTTTCCCATGTTGGTGCCCCATGTGTTGCGTAGGGGTGTGATTCATCAAATAATAAGGCATCAATATCCTGCAGAGCTTCGTCGAGTGCCTCTGTTCCCCCTATTAGCCCAAATGTCCCTACAAAATCATCCTTTAGGGTTTCCCAGTGGCGGGTGCACTGGTCTAATTCTACGTCTAAATACCATGTGGTCGGGATTGGCCCCAAGGCATGAATGAACAAATGGACCCATTCCTTTGTAGTTTTTTCACCCCATTCTTTCATCCTTGCTGACAAGTGCTTGCATGGGTCCCCTGGCCCAAAGAAATTTTTTATGCGCAGGTGAGCTGGATGTTCGAACCGTAAGACCAGCATGTCGCGACATTCTTCCCAATCCTAGAATGCCCTTTTATGCGTGTCCCACCACCTCGCAGGGGTTTCATGCATGGCTAGATTAAGGGACCATAGCCTTCACTCTTGTGGGACTTCAGCTTCAAATTCTCGGAAAAATTCCCTAATACTACCATAACCATCAAATAAGGGCAGTTCCCTTACCTCTGAGGAGATGCATTGGAAGTTATTTGTGATTCTAAGACATCTCAGCGTAGATACATCATGTAACCGATTCTGTCAATTTTTTATCTCCCCATCGAATTCAAATATGTATTCATTTTCATTTTCCCAGAAAAGCACACCATCAGCCGTAGGATTAATCCAATCTTTGTCCTGAGCAGTTAACTTATAAATGTGATCCACATCCTCTTCTTCACACACTGGCTCTGTATATTGCTCTCCTTCCGCAGGGTCTAGGGGGACTATCACCCTTGTACCCTCATTCTCAAACACCATGCTTCTTTTATTTAGGTTGATGATGCCTCCCATATCTATAGCCCAATCCATTCTTAAGAGCATAGGATAGGGGTATGCATCTTCCACAATCTGAATTACCTCAAATTTGGCTCGAAACTTAACTCCTGCAATATCTACCATAATTTTTGACAACCTTCCCAATGGTATGATCTTTTGTTGGTTATTCATGCACAGATGGATAGTGGACCATTCCAACTTAGGCCCGCCCATCTGCTGCCACGTTTTCTTGGGCAGTACGTTCGCATCTGATCCCAATTCTAAGATAGTTTGATCCATTTCATAGTCACCAATCTGCGTTGTTAGCCACATTTCCCTACCAGTGTGTTTCTTATGCTTGCAAAGATTTTGCACATCCTTAACTTTCGGGGGTGGGTTAGTTCTCTCTCCGTAGTTTTCTATTAGTGCTTGTAGATTTTCTACTGCCTTATGGTTATGTAGCAACTTCATACAAGCTTGTAGAAATGGTTTAAATTCATCATTTGTTCTCAAGCTTGTTGGGGCTTTCGAAACAGGTGCCTCATCCTTATTAAAGTCTCTCCAAGCTGCAACAAAGGTTTCCTTTTCCTTATGAAGGTCCAAGCTTTCCTGTTTGATAGCTCCTTTCCAGATAAGAGGCTTAGCTTCAGCTTTCTCTTCATCTCCTCCCGTATCCATGTTGTTGTGCATTATTACATTGATACTTGGTCCTACATCACGCAGTTCCACTTTAACCCTTTGCACATTCTACGTAGGTGTTTTTGCATTTCTTACATTTTTTCTATTATAATCGAACAATCTTTAATCACATGGTCTAGTTGTCTACAATAACGGCAAGATTGTCACACAATGTTCAGACAGTCCCTTACAAATTGCCCTATCTCCCCACAGTTGTTATAGATAATTTGTCCTCGTCCCCGACCTACGCCTCCACCTCGTCCCCCTCCCCTGCCCCTGGCTAGGGAGCCTCCTCTGCTTGAAGGAGATAGTGGTGAAGAAGGGTCAACCTGTACCCTGTATAGGTTTCCCCGGTCTATCATCAAGTCATAGGTTTGAAAATTATGCTTGTCATGCCCCACAGAGGAGCAGAATCGACACCATTTTTGCTTTAATTCTAGAATGTAAGCACCCAGATGGGGACAGTGGTTAGCATCATGTAGCCCAACAACACAACAATCAGTACACCATAACATTGGACCACTTGGCCCCATAGTTTGCTTAGTATGCAATGGGCTGGGCTGCCCAGCCTACATGTATCTACCAACAGACAACACTAATCCTTGGTATGACCAGATACCCTGCATCTTATGCACCATATGTCTAGACTAGCCTCTTTCCCCTGTTCCTTTCGCAGATTCTGTATTTCTATGTGCATCATCTCCAGCTTTCCCTATATCTACTACACCCCAAACTAAGCATTGTCCCTCGGTGCAGCCTCTAGTTTCATAGCAATATCCAAAGCCTTCTCTTGTGTTGCAATCAACTGCTTAACCATAGGTCCACGTAGGTGAGGTAGCAGCATAGCGATAAACCATTCCTTGTGCTACTTGTCATCATACTGAAATTCCCCATCTTTGATAACATTTTTGAATCGTTGATCAGCTTCCCATAATGATTCAGTGGGTCCCTATCTAAATTATTTCAAGTCGACCAATATTTGAGACTAGGAATTAGGTTTCCGAAACTATTTTTTTAACGATGTTTTAATATATGGAATGGATAGATATACGTTCTGTCCTACATACCACATATACCAATCCAAGGACCTTCATTCAAAGGAAGGAGATATCTATGCCCTCTTTACAGCGTCGGAAGCCACATTCTGCGCAGCCCATATCGATTCTACGACAAACCAAAATCGGTCATATCTTCATCCCTTACACCCTTGAAGGTAGGTAGCTTCATGTGCAAGGCCATATCATCTTCTAGTGGTGGTGAAGGTATGGGTGAATTCTTACCTTTATGCTGACTTTAAGGTGGTGTAGCTGGAGGGCTATGAGTAGCTAATTCTCTTAATGGACTGTAGACAGATTTATCACCTTCTTGATTAGTTCGGTAGTATTTACCACTTCATGTTGCGCTCTCGCTCAGATCAGGGGTCATTGACTCGATGTGGCTGCACAAAATGCCTTTTCACGCAGTAATATTTTTATTAACAAAGGCCTTGTTTTCAAGAACTTACCCCGAAAAAACCTTGAAGAACCTCCACTCTACTTCCAAATAGGATATGAACTGATCAACTACGAATTTTGTCACAAATCCTCCCAGCACGCTATCCACCCAGTGATCTACCATATGGGTGATGGTATTGTCAGTTCTTTCCAACTGCTGGATCAATAGGGGGTCTACTGCGTGACCTGTTCGTCCTTCCAACATGTCTAGAAATCTACAGGCTTGGATAGCCAGTCCTACAGCTCGTGTGCAAAGGTTACAAAAAAAATTTCATATACTTCAGTAAAAATGTACTTATTTTTCCACTTCTCAACTGTCAGCTTCGCGCTGCAATTCTCTTTTACAGAAAATTCATGAATCTATCTTTCGAACCAATATTTGATTTCTAGCTTCTCAGGTCTTCAGTGTTCCCTTGGAATTACCTAATATCTCTCTCAAAATTCTCTCGGTCCCAGAAACGAAACCATTTTTTGGCTTGAGGGGTCCTGACCCAGGTTCAAAGGTTAAGGTTTTCCAACAAACCCCTATACTACTAGCCCTTTCGGCAATGACCTACTTACGGAGGCCAAGGTCTCACCCGAAGCAGTATGGGAGTGTGATGGAACCAGGTTTCCACACCCTGAGAGAGATTAGGTAAGTCGAGGCAGATCTATGTTTGCAACTTATCAGATTTGCACAGAGTAAGTCTATTCGCAGGCTTTTATTAGTATAATCAATTATTAACCACAACAGAGCAACAAAGATATTACCATTCATAGATCTAATCAACACCTTCGCATCCACGTGTGTATCAGAAATTACCAGCACATAATATCATAAACGCAACTACAGATACATTCGCAGCATAAACAAATAGCACAGAAGTATTCACAGCTTAACAGATACCATCACAGAGCATTTACAAATATACTTATGCAAAACATAGATATATTCGCAACTAAATAACCATCACATATACGCTTCAGTAGTAAACATCAATGATCCATATATCACATAGATACTTTAACAATACTTCACATTCATTAACATTCGGATCTACTTACACCCAAAAGCAGCCCACGCACACAACCTACTGGGGTCCGCACACAATAGGACTGAGGATCTCTGCACACACATCCAGCAGGATTCCTTACCCAAAACAACCCAAAACAGATCTAATAGTTCGCACCTAGCATCATTCTTAATTCATGCCTACCTCTAGACTCAAACTATTCATCTCTTTATATCAATGTAGCCTACGCTATCCTGTGGTCCGCAAATCCTAGTTTTCCGACTCTAGGTATACCCTTTGACCCATTTCAATGTGTTTGGGGCTTTGAGCCACCCTAAAACCCCTACATTATACTAATTAATACAAAAAATATACAAAATTGGCCAAAAATATACAAAATTCGCATCTTAGGGAGCCCTGTTCCAACAAACACTATCCCCAGGTGGAGCCAAATGTTGTGGCTCATTTGTATTTTCCTTTATTTTGTTTTTAAAAATTAAAAAGAAAAACATATATGATAAAATTAAAATCCTTCATATGTGTGAAAATAATTTCATATTCTCATATTGATCAATTAATATGTTTTCGGATCATGTGATGGTGGGATCGAGTGTTCCAACTAACACCCATGCAAGTTGGCGGGCAAGATTAAAGCTAGCTTCATTTGATATAGATCAGCAGGAACCCACAAGCACAAATAGCCCGTAGGTTAGAAGAAGATGTGCATCTGCAGTTGACTATTAGTAGATCAGGAATCAACGGTTCTTATCCACTGTGAGGGCAGGACCCCGACGAATTCTCTGTACCCCCGAGTGCCCCTGCAGTGACGTATGCAGGTGACAACTCATCTGTCATGTCATATGAACTGTTACTTGTCCATTAAAGAATTAATTCAACATCAATGTTTGAACTTCGTGCCATCTATTTAAAGGTTCAAGACTTTCTTTGTCCTATAAATCTCTCATTCTCAGTCATCCTAGTCATTCTATTTTCTTATCTCTGCATACAATTGTCTACCACCCTGCATTACCCCATGGCTACGCAATCTTCCTTGTCTGGCTCTTCTAGCCATATCCCTCTCATCGATACTGAGCAAGATATTAGGGATAACATCTGCACCATTGAGAATTTTCCCTTCGTCCATCAAGTTCTCTTGAATGATAATAGTTGCCCCATCTATTCAACCATGGCTAATTCTAGTGTTCTCTCTGCATGCATCCCTGAAACATATCTTTTTCCTAAATTTATGCATTGGTTAGTGTCTGCACTGTATCTCGATAAATGTTTTGTGATGAATTTCTTAGGGGAAAATTTCCTTCAGGTTTCATCCCAGTTAATTCATCAAGCCCTGTGTTATCATGAGTTTGAGTCTTATGTCCAGTTCACTAATGAATCATTGGTAGCATTCTATGAAAATCTTGCAGGATAGGAGTTTACCCAGGTCATCTCCTTTTTGAAGCCAGATACGAATCAATTTGCAACAAATGATAAAGAATTCCCATTAGATATTTTTGATGCAGAATTCAGGCCAGTGCTACAATCTCTGTCAAAGATACTTGGAAAAGAAGATGCCGCTCAAATCGACAAGTAAGTGTTGGGATTGTTTTCCATGATGATGAAGCCTAAAGTAGTGTTGGATATTCCCTCTTACTGGCAAGAGGCTATTAATACTCAGCTCATGAGCTTGTCCCTCACCAGGTCCTTCAGGTTCCCTTCACTTATCACTTATTTTATTTTTGTATCAAAATGTAGAAGAATTTTTGCATTTGGAACTGAACAGAAGGGATGAAAATAACAAAATACATTCAGTAGTTTTCTGGACTAATATAGTAAGAAATCAACCAGATGAGGGAGGGGTGTTTGATTTTGCTACTTATTTTATGCCATTTCTTATAAGGTTTTGAATGGGTTTCCTCCTCCATGTTTCCTGCCAAAAGCTCAGGAGTGTCTTCAGTTAAGCAATAATTGTAAATTTGGGGATTGGTTTGTATATGGAGATCATTCAAAAATTAGATTATATGAAGCTGGAATAGAACCTTATAGATTTCCAACTCTTGTCCCTGTGAGGTTGTTTTCATTAAAATTTATTAGACAAATTTTGAATGTATATCAAGTTCATTTTGTTCCAATGAAGAAGTTTCATTTGTTTAAGCTACCCATGTTTGTGGGTCCATTTATAGTAAATATGAGGCAAGCATTTAATGAAGCTGACAGGATGTTAGAAAGTATGCACTTGTTGCTAGGTGAGAAATGGGCCTATGATCCTCACAAAGTAATCTCTAATAGAAGGGTTGAAAATGGCTATTTTTCTTTCATTCATGACAGTAAGACTGAAATAGAAAATTTGGCTAGTAAAAATTTTGCAGACTCTATTAGTTCCAGCATACAGACTCCCATCATTTCTGATAAATTAAGCAAAAGGAGTAAAGAGAAATTTGTTGATTCTGAAGATGAGGAACAAAAAGATGAGAAGAGGGCAAGACTGACTGAAGAAATACCAAGCACTCAGCCTAGTTTCCTCCTTCAATTAGGAGATGATCAAAATGTACCAGCTTCACCTACAAGACATGAAGATGTTTCCCTCTGATCAAGCATTTTTTTGCTCAAATTAAAGAGGAATCAAAAGATGAAAGCTAGTATGGAAGTGCAAGCTGAATATCAGATTACTCCTAACCAAACTAGATTATTGACTACCATGGACTTAGAAAAGGGCCAGTTTAAAATTGATTTTTCTCACCCATTTGAAATGACAGTAGGGTCATCAAGTAGTTTTAAAAATATTAGTTTGACTGTTGATGTGAAGAAAATTCCTTTACTTGATAAAGTTAATTTACATATGCAGATATGGAAATTGATTGTTAATGATCTAACCAAGTCCAGTGCAGCTGCTCAAAAGGCAAAACAGATGCTAGGAAAAGTGATCAAGCAGTTGAAATTGGAAAAGGCTAATTCCAGGGCTCTGTTAACTCAGAATGAAGAGTTGAAAAAGATAATTGTAAAGATTGGAGTGAATCCTAATGATAATTCAGTCGTACAAAAGTTGTTACAAAGTGTTGAGTTAGATATAAATGTGCAAAATAAGAAATTAAAGTTGCCTACTAGAGAACACTCAATGGAAACAAAGGTAGCAGAGGTTGAGAATGAGAAAGAGAATATTTTACAGTAGCTATTATAGAAAGAGGAGGATATTTCTAAGTTAAAGGATTATGTCCTTACCTTGCAATCTTGAATTGATTCTCATTCTTGCATTATAATCATGCCATTCAGAAATGATGATCAAGCAGCAAGATTATCCCAGTTGAGTACATAGTTGAAAATGGCAGAAAATGACCTCAAGAAGTCTCAAAGATATTTGGAGACGGTGACAAAGATAATGCAGGCCAAATAAGGAGAAATCAATAAATACAAATCAGATTGCCAGAGAGCCAATAATGAAATCAAGGGTCTAAAGGAAAAATTTAAAGGAAATATAACTCTGTTTCAAGCAAAAGACATTGTATGGAATGAAATCATTGAATCTATGAGAAAATCTTGGGATTCCTTGACAATAGTGTCAGAAGAAAATAACATTATCAGATATTCAGAGGAAATGGTTATGGAAAATAAATAGAAGACTCTTAATAGAGCCTTATGGGCAAAGAAACTCATTGATTTCATAAATTATAAGACAGATCAAGAGTTGGAGGAAAATGAAATTAAAGATAGGAAATTGTGTGTTCTAGATTAATAAGTTGATTTTAAAAAATGCTTGTAGGAAGTCAGCAGAGAAGAAGTTGGAAAAGATTAAACAAACTATAAACAGATTTGACAAAAGGACCTAGGCATGATTTCCTTCATGCTAGGATCTTAAAGGGAGTCTTTTATCATGGGATTCCTATGAGCCACTATTAGTGATAGAGAAGAGTAAAATTGATAATACCCATGAGAAGACCGAAATCCTAAAAGGAGCTACAATTGTTAATTTTTTGCAGAGGCATTTTCAATTACTTTGGATGGTAAACACTTTGTTCACATAACAACCTACTTTCAGCAGGATCACTTCCTTCATGCTATAATATCATAAGTTGATCAATTCTCCCAAAACCAGCATCGAGATATGGAAGAAATGCAGAGTGTGGATGACTGATTCACCGGGTGACACCTCAGCCTCTCAGAAAGACATGTCATCGAATCCGGAGAATGTAGTGGTAGCCAATCAAATTCAAATTCAACAAATAGATTGAGGATTTAGTTTTAATTATATTTTTGTTAGCAGATCCATATTGCAATGAAGTTTTTAAATTCCATGTAATAGGTAGTTTATGCAGTTTTAGGTAGTTCGAGAAGTTACAAGTAGTTTCAGTAGTTACAACTACTTTGTATCGTATTTAAAGAAATTAAAAAGAGAGAACAGGGTTCCGAGTTTTGGACCTCTAGATGACTATAAATTTTGTACAGAATTCTTTGAGAAATTAATGAAAGAAGATCGAGTTTCTTGCACCTATTGATGTTGATATGTTTTCTTGAGTTTCATTATGTGTTTTCATATTTGAATGAACTGAAGTAATGTAGTTGTGGGTCTCTTTTTACATCTTTAAGTAAGAGTTAAACAACCTTAATGTGCGCTCCTTCACTCCAACTATTATTTTCACATAAAAAATTTCTGAGATTTTAAGTGATATATTTTGTTTCACAGCATATCATTTTGGGTCTCCCTTCCAATTCTTAATTTTCATTTCATTCGATATCAGTATTTAATAGCATTGTGAAGGCTTTCATTATATCAGATTATTGAGGGTTATAAATATAAATTTCCAAGGGTGTTAAATAAAGACCATCTGATATTCTAATTTTGTGACATACATTTCTAAAATGTCTTGAGCACAGATTCCTTACCACAGCCAAGGGATTGTTTCTTGAGATACAACATGGCCAATGCATGGAAACGTTGTAACACATTTTTGACAGATGACTAAAATCTCCATAAATTCGTTATTGAGTGTTGTAGTGGTTTTTTGTGCTAGAAAATTAGATTTTGTTGTGTTGTACTGATACACTAGATATGATAATGTGGATAATTAACTGAACTAGATATTATGTCATCATGTTGAGTTGTCCTTATTCCTGCAAGTCACATAATTTATCCCAATCTTCTGAACTCGGAATATTGATCCTGGTTAGTCTTCTGTATATCTCATCAGTTTCTGTGTACTTCATAAATGTTGGCTTCACCTGAAAAATGTTCTTGATTTCATGATGTATGAAGGTTTCATTACTGAGAACTTCATAAATATCCCTCCCTGTCATTGTCTTCTTCATATTTGCATGTTTGGATGAATCCTTGGAGATGTCAGTGAGATTATTTACACAATTTGGATTTTCCATAAGTTTGTCATTAATGACAAATAATGAAGGCAATCCTTTCTTGTTCAGAGGTTCCATCTTGTTGAAGAACCTGCTCACTCCAATCTGAAGTTGATTACACTTCTCTTCAACCTATGCAACTAATTTTTTTTTTCAACACTTTTTTAACTTCAAGTATAGTTGTTTTCCTATCTTCTACTCCCAGGGGTTCCAACTCATAACTTCTTTTGGAATTGAGAAATTTAATAATGTTATTGGTAGTTGCAAGCTTATCACCAATTTCTTCATTTGGTTTTTTCTATTGCAAAACTTAGCAAATGAATCAAATCCATCTGCTCAAATATTATCTAGATAGATGGCCAGATCTCGTTCATGGAGTCAATTATATTCTACTAGATAATTTCTTTTACTCTTCCTATGATGTTCCCAATTGAGGACTCCGGAAGGGACTTCTGCAAAATTTCATTTAACTTTTTGCTCATATGAAACTCTGTAGAATGTGCTGAATCTTTCCTTTTTAACTGATCTTGTAGGTCACTGACTTGATCTTGCAAATTTTTAATTTCTGTTGTCTATCAGGACATGTTTTCCATTGCCTTAGCTAGCTACTCTGTGCCTTCTCCTGGTGTACCTGTAGTTGTAGAAGTTTATGAATGAATGACATTAAGAGGGTGATCCAGATCTATGCAGGAATGCAACAGAATAAACATATAACCATAAATACAAAGATGCAGTGGAAATAACACTTCATTTCATTAATATCAAAGAACTAAAATTTTCTTATAGACAAAATGGAAATAAAACTAGCTAGGGTGCTGGTAGCTATCTCTAAGAAGAGATGTGGCATCTACAGGCCTATAAACTGAGTCACAATGAGGCTCTAGGGCCTATTTATTATTTAGAAACAATGGGAAATCCTAAACAGCCAAAACCCTAACCCTAGGAGATGAAGCACCAACTATGGGCCTCTTTTGGGTAAATTGGTGTTTCAACTTCCTAGGGACATAACTTTGGCATACGATCTCCGTTTGATGCGTACCATACCTCGTTAGAAATATCTATCCGAGGACTACAACTTTTGACTGAGAAAAATAAATCCATGGACCCATGCTGCTCCCTTTTTTCCCAAAAAAACGTTTTTAGGGCCTCAAAACGGCTTCGGAAGTTCAGGACCCGAAAAACTGCTAAAAATAGTAAGTTGTGCCGAAACTGAAAAACTGAAAGAGACAATGGTGGGGCCCCAAGTGGAATAGGCTGGTGACCACCAATATCCACCTGGATCATTCTTCCCCCCTTAGGAAGTAATGGTCCCCATTGCGTTAAGTTCCTCCATGAGATGAGGAAATTTCTGCTAAACTTGGTCCCTGGTGAACCACTTTCCTTGGTGCAGGAGTTGGCCAGCTTTGACAACCCGATACAGTTGGATCTTCTGTTGGCGAGTGTTCTTGATTTACATGTCCATGATACAATCTATGGTGGCCCGTTCCATGCAGTTTGGGTTTAAATCTATTGGTGTGAGTTGTTCTGCAATATCAGAGGTGTCCAATAGAGGTGGGAAGTAAGGATGAAGGCAGTCCACATTGAATACTGGGTGCAGACCAAGGAATGGTGGAATATTGAGCTCGAAGGCATTATTCCCTACAGCCTTGGTGATGGTGTATCACCCATATCGGATCAGGCAAAGCTTGCAGTGGGGTCTAGTGAGGTGCTCCTTCTGCAAATGTAGCCATACTTTGTTTCCCACCTGGAAGTTGTGTGGCACCCGATGTTGATCATGGCGTTGCTTGTACTTAGCATTGGCTCTGTCCAATATTTCATGAACCTGTTGGCGGATGTGTTGAATGCACTCGATGAAGCTATTTTCTTTGTCAACTTTAGACTGGACATGAGCCGAATCGGCCTGAGTAGCCGCAAATGGCATGGCTACGTCAATGGGACATAGTGGCTGGAATCCCAAGCCCACCTGAAAGGGGCTATAGCCGATTAAACTGTGGAGAGCCAGGTTATAACTATGTTGTACATAGGGGAGGCTCTCATCCCATGTGTGTGGATCCTTTGAATTGTACATGCGTAGAATGTGTAAAATAATTATGTTGATGATCTCTCTCTGGCCATCTGTTTGGGGATGGAAAGTTGTGGACTTGGTGAGCTTGGTGTCCAAAATTCACTAGAGGCTGGACCAAAATGTGTTGAGGAACCTTCTATCCTGATCTGATATGATAGACTGTGGGATCCCAAAGTGCACCCACACTCATTCAAAGAAGAGTTTAGTAGTGGCTTCTGTTGTGATATTCTTCTTGGAGGCTGCCATAATGGCCATCTTTGAGAATATGTCGATGACCACGAAAACACTGTCATTTCCATGCTTAGTAGAAGGAAGGCCTAACATGTAATACATGGAGATGGATTCCCAAGGTCGACTAGGGCTAGGTAGTGGAGTATATAGGCCTTCCTTCTTGATGGTCGGTTTAGAAATGGCACAAGCAGTGCAGGATCTGATGTGCTTCCCGAAATCCTTTCGAAGGTTCAGCCAATAGAAATACTTCTAGAGTACTGCTACTATTTTCTCGACCCTAAAATGCCCAGCGAATCAACTTTAGTGTGCTTCCCATATCATCTTGGCATGCTCGCTTGAAGGAACACAAAGGTGTCCCAAGTGACATAAAAGTGCATATTGGAGGTGAAAATTTGGAACTTGCCTACCCCCCAAGAGTGCCTTGTAAGTATGGTCGAATTCTGGGTCACTCTCGTAGAGAAGCAGCCAATCAGAAGCCTCGTGCCCACAAGAGTTGAGAATGGTGGTGAGTGCCACGATCGGTGGTAGGCTGAGGCAGTCTGCAACATTATTGGTGCTACCCTTCTTTTACTTGATGTTCAAATGAAACTGTTACAAATATGTGGACCACTTCTAATGGCGATCATTCTACAACTTCCCTTGTGTCTGTATGAACTGTAGGGGCTGGTGGTGTGTGTGGATGATTGTTTCCCTCCCCAAAATGTAATGCTTCCATTGTCGACAAGCTTTCACAATGGAATACATTTCTTTTTCATAAGTGGGATACTTGCGAACTGTGTCAGACAATGTCTCACTGTGATATGCCACTGGATGTCCCTGTTGAGTAAGAACTGCCTCAATAGCATAGTCAAAGGCATCTGTCTCGATCTCAAATGGATGTTGCAAGTCTGGTAATGTGAGCACTGGGGCAGAATAGAGGTGATTTTTCAATTCTATGAATGTCTTCTATTGAGGTTCTGACCAAAATAATTTTTCTCTCGCTCTTCCCTTGGTGACTTGACTCAGGGGCCAAGTGATATGCGAAAATCCCAACATGAACATATGGTAGAAATTATTAAGACCCAAAAAGCTACGAAGATCTGTTATAGTGGTTGGGTCTCGCCAATCCCAAATGACTTGGATCTTGGTTGGATCCACATGCACCCCCCTTTCATCAATAATGTATCCGAGATATTGAACCTGGGTCATGCCAAAAGTGCACTTCTCCAAATTGGCACACAACTTGTGTTGTCGCAGTGTTTGGAGGACTTGTCGGATGTGGTGAAGGTGCTCTTCCCAAGTCTAATTGAAGATTAGAATTTCATCCAAGTACACCACTACAAATGAGTTGGTGAATGGCCGCAAGATGTCATCCATCAACCTCATTAAGGTTGCAAGAGCATTCATCAACCCAAAAGGCATGACCAGCCATTCGAAAAGGCCTTCCTTGGGTTTGAAGGCAGTCTTCTATACATCAGAGGGTTCAATTGGTACCTGGTGATACCCAGACTTCAAGTCGATATTTTTGAAATATTTTGCACCTTTGAGTTGGTCCAGAAGGTCATCAATCCATGGGTTTGGGTACCTATTCCGGACAGTGATATTTTTTAGCGCCCGATAGTCAATACAGAGTCTCCATGTCCCATCCTTCTTCTATACCAACACGATTGGGCTCCCACAGGGCGATGAACTTGGTCGGATGTGATCTTTCTGCAGCAGCTCCTGAATCTGCCTCTTGATTTCATCGTTCTCTAGAACAGAGCACCGATAGATCGGTCCATAGGGTAGCAGCGCACTTGGGGTCAGATCAATCGGGTGCTTGACCTGACAGTGCAAAGGAACCCTTGTGGGTGAGGTGAATATTTCCCCGTACTCCTCCACAATCTTATCCATTTTTTTTTGTCGTGCAGAGGAGCCCTGTCTGGAGGTCGTGGCCACGGTCTTCTTCTTGCCTTGGGAGCGGATCATCAGGAAAACGAATTTCCTAGTTTGGGAAATGAGCTTATTGCATTGTTTTGCAGTAACCAAAGAGATAGTGGTAGGAGGTGGTACCTCTAGTATCTTTTACAACTTATTTCCCAAAGTAAAAATAATAGCAAGAGGCTGAGACTCATACACAACATGACGCTTCCACAATTATGGTTGTCCTAATAATACATTAGAAACATCAATAGGAGCATGTAATGTTCCTACTTAGCCTTAGCTAAGAGGAAACATTCAATTTTGATTTAATTTATATTTTATGAATAAATAAATAAAGGAGGACATGTAAAACTCCTAAAAAGTCTGAATAAATCAATTCCCATGTGAAAAAAGACAAATCAGGGCTATCTAAATAATCACTTGCAGGTGTGAAAGAGGTTTGAGCTAAAGACTGGGTCAACCTTGACCAAATCAACAGCATTGTCTAGGTTCATTGCATCTCCAAAAGGGACTGCGTAATTATAGAAGGGAGCCTCTAATGTAAAAAGGGCTAACTCATCAAAGTTGTTTAGGGTTTGCAAGAGATTTCTCATCTTATAAAAGGAGAAGGAGGGCAGCAAAAGAAGGTTGTTGATAGATCATATTTCTGAAGTATTTGTCTGCTTAGACAAATACCATTCTATGCTATTTAGTGGCGGATTGTGATTGGAATTCCTATTTAGGGGTTTCATCTCTTCCCTTGAGGATCATTGGAGGAGTTCTTTGCTGAAGTGAGCCACTATCTGGTTGGAGACCAATCTTCATTTTCATGAGTAGCGATGTCCCATTGAGGGTTTTGCAGCTACTATCATTTGTAGCAAGTGGTGTTCTAGATCTGCTTAGATCTAGCTTGTATTGAGGGCCTCTACTCTTGGAGTGTGTTCTTTAACCTCCAAGGAGAGTGTTTCTTCACATTTTGTATTAGATCTGCAATTTCCTTCAATTTATTTAGTGCATTCAACCCTCAACGCAGTTTCAGTCCCATACTGCATTATTTTGCAAGAGGGTTTTCTGTTCTACTTGGATATTAGATTTGAGGGAAGATCTCTTGGTGTTGGGCTTGCCTTTCCCTTAGTGATCCATGGATTATATTTCTGATCTATGTCTCATTAGATCTGATATTTTCATTAATAAAGCTTGTCTTCAGAAATTCCTATGTATTCTATAGTACTGCAACTTGTAATTCAGATCTACAGTTTATTATACATGCTTTTGCTAAAATTCCAAAAGGATCTTGTTAAGAAAGCTATATAGTTTCCAGACCTGTAGTAGATCTGATGTTTCTTCCACATATTTTTCATAGATCTGGAATATAATTTACAGCAGTGGTACCTCCTGAAAAATACCGTTGTTCATCTATTTCTATAGTATATTTACAGTTTGCAACTCTATTTTCTGAAGGGGTTTTGTCTTATTTCTTCTTGTAATCTATTGTAAATGAAAGGAGCTTAATTCTAAGTCTGATTTACTATCATAAAGTTGAAATATCAGATCCATGGTTGTCCTCCTTTGAGTTTCAGTCAAAACTACGCAAATCTAATGAGATATTTTTCATGTTGCAACAGCCCCTCTCTTTGGCTGATTTCTAGCTAGTCTTGACTGTGGGAGATCTATTTAATGTGCTTAAACTGATTTTTTCCTGATTAAATTCCATATATAAGTCACATACAGCATAAATGAGGGGATCCCAGCCTTGATCTGTGTTATTCTTGCTCAATTTTACTTATACAACGTTTTCCTTGAAGACCTTGTTGAGATTCCTAAAAAGGGGTTATTCCAAGCTCTATAGACAGAGTCTACAGTTGGCTAGGTAGCCTCTAGATCTCACCCTTTCTTTGAAGGGTGACATATCCATTAAATTCCTCTGTAGTCCATCTCTGAGATAGAATCTTGAGAATCCTGAAAAATGATCATTGCAGTGGTACAGAGCTCCACTCTTGGCACAACCTGTGCTAGCATTAGAGCACCAGTCATGCTGCATTCCAAATATGAAGATCCTATTTCTGAGAGGGAGAGGAGATACCAAAATATAAGTCATAGAAAGTATGACTATACTACTGTTGACCTTGACAAGGGTCAAGACAAGGAGAAAGCCCCTGAATCTGTGAATGATAAAGATAAGGAAGCAGAGGAGTTTGCAAAAAATATCTTGGAAGCTATCCAAGATCTATCCAAGGAAATAAAGGAGATGAGGATAGATAGAATGAGGGGGTCCCTTTGGAGATTCCATCAAAGAGAAAGTTCTGATATGTCTCAGTTTGGGACTGGTCAACCTGTGAGCTTGCCACAAGTTCCACAGACCTCACAACGCTCTACAATGCCTACCTTCTTAGCTATATAGAATGAAGGTATACAAGAGCCAACCTCTTTGGAAGGCTAATTTTTATAATATGACTTAAAGATTCAAAGGTTCAAGGATAACTTGAGCTTTCAAGACTTCTGCCATATCAAGGATCGGAGGAGGCCATGGCAGCAGTACAAAGATGGAGGTTTCCTTCATGGGAGACATCACACTATGGGCAGTTTCTTCTTGCCTAAGTTCAATGGATCACCCTCTTGTTCTACCAGGGCATGGGTGGAGAAGTTGGACATCTATTTCCAGTTGAATAAAGTGTCTGAAGCTGAAGCCATAAATATTGTTGCGCTGCATTTTGAGGGAGAAGCCCACAATTTGTGGTTTCATGGACTTTCTACATTGGGGCACAAAAATGTGTCCACTTATGCTGAGTTCACTAGGAGACTAGTGGAGAGATTGGAGAGGAAAGATTCGGAGGCCCCTTTAATAAGCTTGGCAAAGCTTAAACAGATAGGAGATGTGGAGGCCTATATCTCTGAATTCATGAGGTTGTCTGTAATGGTCCCTGATCTATCAGTAGCAAGGAGAGTCTACATGTTCATTGATGGCCTGGAAGAACATTTGCATGGGTTGGTTAAGTCTACCAAGCCCATCACTCTGCATGATGCCATTGAGAGAACTAGAGATCTCTAAGATGCCTTACCAAGGGCAAAGACAACCTTCCCAAGCAAAGCCACTCACTCTTCTAAGGGGAAGGAGGGGAAAGCTGCTCCACCCAAGGAGTGCTCACTGAAGAAACCTCTTGACATTGATCTCTGGAGGGAGTTGAGGAAAAAGAAATTGTGTTTCACTTGTCAAGATCCATGGGTACCGAGACATAGAAGTGCTGCTGGAAGAGCACACTATATTGAAGTGTTCTATGATTTTGAGGAGGAGGAGGGAAATGATGGGCCTAGGAGAGGTCACAACACTAGTGATGATGAGGAGGAGGATCAATCATCATCTCGAGAAGGAGAAGGAGCCTTTTCTCCAACCAGTGGGACTCTTGCTTCTTTGAGAGGAGAGCCCAAGTATTTTACCCTTAGAGTGTAAGGTTCAGTTATGAACCAAAGAGTGTCTATTTTGATTGACATTGGGGAAAACCACAACTTTATTTATGCTCATTTTGTGCAGAGGAGAGGGATCCATACTAATACTTTTGATGGGTTCTCTGTTTTGGTTTCGGGAGATAGAACTATGCAGTGCATGCAGTATGTTCCATCACTTTATGTGACTATGGGAACCTACACCTTGGAGGACCATTTCTTTGTAGTGGACATACCAGACACCAACATCATCTTGGGTGTCCAGTGGTTGATTAATTTGGGAAAATTCACCACTGATTATAAGGCCTTGCAGATGGAATGGGTGGATTTGAAGAGTGGGAAACAACAAATCATTCAAGACATGCACACCTACCCTTCACTTGATGTTTCCACCCACACAACAAGGATAGAACTGCACATTGGGGGCAGGGACCTCATAGTTCCTTCTCTCATGTTTATGAAAATGTTGCAAGGAACATTCCTACATCATGGCAAGCCACTTGGGGTGCCATCAGATTCTGTAGGGGAAGCCTCACCAAGTGCTGAAACAATGGAAGAGATAGTCATAGCGTTGTGGGAGGAAGCAAGGGGGAGGATCAACCTTCCCACAAACAATTTTGGCATGAATAATGCCAAAGGAACAAGAAGCAACAATGAAAGCATCACTATAGATGCATCAAGAGCGTTGTCTTTGTTGAGATGTGTAGATCCATATTGGAGGTCTCAACTCCTTGTGGAGTACTCCAAAGATCTGCACACCGAGATGATATTAGATGGCATGAAGCAAGGAGGAGGCTATTTGGTCCATGAAGGGGTCATATATCATCTTGGTAAAGTATTCTTGTCTCAAGCCTCCAAGCTTAACCAAGAGATACTATAAAGAGCACACAAAGAGTTCCTTTCCATCTATATGCAGTCAACAAAAATCTACCCCCTAATCTTGAAGAGTTTTGATTGGGAGGGTATGAAGGAAGAACTACATCAGCACTATGATTGGGAGGAACTACATCAACACTTACAAGAGTGCAATAGTTATGAGGAGATGGGGCAGCCAAGGGATCCTATGCAGGAGACATTTTAGCCATTTCTTTCTTCTCTTAAAAGAGGATAAAAGCCCATGCCTAACTCTATGTGTGTGGGAGACTTGAATGGTAAAGAATCTGATCTTATGGAGTATGTTTATTTTTCTGATTTGACACATTATCTTACCAAATGTATGCAGTCCATGGCTCCTACAAGGGGTGAAATTACATGTAGATATCATGGCATTGATGAGGCCAATAAAAATTCCAAAGCTAGCCACTCCCTTGAGGTTCAAAGGGAGATTATCTATCATGATGGGTGCTTCCCAAAGGCACCTAATGAGGGCTACACTTTCAACCATGTCAAAGTGACCCATGCAGCAAAGATGTGGTGGGGGTACCACCTATCACACTTAGATCTACTCAAAACAAGTAGTGCACTGTGTTGGTACCTTATGTGGGATTGTGACCCACCTCCTCAAGTGCAAATTTCAGTTTGCCTATATGTGATTTTGCTTCCATACATAGATGAAATAATAGTTTTGTTTATGGGTTTTTATGGACAAAAATTAGGCAGTGTATATGTACCACATGGGATGGAACTTTATCCTTTACTTCATGATACATGTTTTAGATGTGACATTGCTTCACCCATGTTTATTTCTGTTGAGATTTACACTCCTGAAGGGGTAGACTATGCCCCTATCATGTTAGCATTGGAGGAGCAGTTTCTGATGTATTGGCTTGGTGAACACTTAATCCATGATGAAATATTGATTCTTAATGGTGCCATCAATGGAGAAGGAGAAGAACTACAAATATTACCCTGTCAGTTGCTTGAGGACAAGCAACATTTTGGAGGGGAGGACTGTAATGTTCCTACTTAGCCTTAGCTAAGAGGAAACATTCAATTTTGATTTAATTTATGTTTTATGAATAAATGAATAAAGGAGGACATGTAAAACTCCTAAAAAGTCTGAATAAATCAATGCCTATGTGAACAAAGACAAATCAAGGCTATGAAAATAATCACTTGCAGGTGTGAAAGAGGTTTGAGCTAAAGACTGGGTCAACCTTGACCAAATCAACAGCGCTGTCTAGGTTCATTGCATCTCCAAAAGGGATTGCACAGTTCTAGAATGGAGCATCTAATGTGAAAAGGGCTAAATCATCAAAGTGGTTTAGGGTTTGCACGAGCTTTCTCATTTTATAAAAGGAGAAGGAGGGCAGCAAAAGAAGGTTGTTGATAGATCATATTTATGAGGTATTTGTCTGCTTAGAAAAATACCATTCTCTACTGTTTAGTGGAGGATTGTGATTGGAATTCCTATTTAGGGGTTTCATCTCTTCCCTCGAGGATCATTGGAGGAGTTCTTTGCTGAATTGAGCCACTATTTGGTTGGAGACCAAGCTTCATTTTCATGAGCAGCGCTGTCCCATTGAGGGTTTTGTAGCTGCTGTCATTTGCAGCAAGTGGTGTTCTAGATCTGCTTAGATATAGCTTGTATTGAGGGCCTTTGCTCTTGGAGTGTGTTATTTAACCTCCAAGGAAAGTGTTTCTTCACATTTTGTATCATATCTGCAATTTATTTCAGTTTATTCAGTGCATTCAACCCTTAGCACAGTTCCAGTCCCATACTGCGTTATTTTGCAAGAGGGTTTTTTGTTCTACTTTGATATCAGATTTGAGGGAAGATCTCTTGGTGTTGGGCTTGCCTTTCCCTTGGTGATCCATGGATTATATTGCTGATATATGTCTCCTTATATCTGATATTTTCATTAATAAAGCTTGTCTTCAAAAATTTCTATGTATTCTGCAGTACTGCAACTTGTAATTCAGATCTACAGTTTATTATACATGCTTTTGCTAAAATTCCAAAGGGATCTTGTTAAGAAAGCTATATAGTTTCCATATCTGTAGTAGATATGATATTTCATCCACATATTTTTCATATATCTGGAATATAAAGTACAACAGTGGTACCTCCTGAAAAATAACGTTGTTCATCTATTTCTGCAGTATATTTATAGTTTGCAGCTCTATTTTCTGAAGGGGTTTTGTCTTATTTCTTCTTGTAATCTATTGTAAATGAAAGGAACCTAATTTTAAGTCTGATTTACTGTCATAAATTTGAAATATCAGATCCATGACTATCCTCCTCTAAGTTTCAGTCAAAACTGCACAAATCTGATGGGAGAGTTTTCATGTTGCAACAACGCTTCTCTTTGGCTGATTTCTAGCTAGTCTTGACTATGGGAGATCAGTTTAATGTGCTTAAACTAATTTTTTTCTGATTAAATTCCATATATAAGTCACATACAACATAAATGAGGGGATCCCAGCCCTGATCTGTGTTATTCTTGCTTAATTTCACTTATACAACGTTTTCCTTGAAGACCTTGTTGAGATTCCTGAAAAAGGGGTTATTCCAAGTTCTACAGACAAAGTCTACAGTTGGCCAGGTAGCCTCTGGATCTCACCCTTTCTTTGAAGGGTGACATATCTAGTAAATTTCTCTTTAGTCCATCTCTAAAATAGAATCTTGAGAATACAAAAAAATGATCATTACAGAGCGACGTCACATAATACCTCATCTGTGAAGGGCTTGCTGCTATAGGGAAGGCGACACTACTGGATGACGCAGAGATCTCGTCCTTGGTGAAGCCACCTGATGGTGCATGGATGTGGGTGAGAAATGGTGGAAAAGCCCAGCCACTTCATGGCGTCTGCTGAAATGAGGTTCTTTTGGCTCCCATTGTTGACAATGAACTGTACCAGGGAGCCCTTTACCGACATCTAGGAGTGGAAGAGAAATTCCTCCTCCTTTGGATCTTCTGGTTCCTCCTTCTGGATCTTCGTAGTGGAAACAATGGTTTTGGGTTGTGTATCAATAATATGTTTTCCTTTGTCATTCTGCTTGTCAAGTTCTGATTCAGATTCGAAGCATGCATCTGACTCAGAAGCCCTCATCGCAGCCACCAATGACTGCTTGGCCCAACACTCAGTTGTGTTGGGATTGGAGCTCTTATGGAACTCACACCACTTTCCCATGTCCTTCTTTGGCTTTGCGGTGTTGTTCTTTAATTGTGGCTTCGACAATTTTTCTTGAGTCGCCATGCCTTGGCTCTGTCTTTTGTTCTGCATTTTGGGAGTACCTTTCCCTTGCTTTTGATTCACAGATCCAAAGTCTTGCTTCTTTTGTTTGAATTTCTACTCAATCTTGGCAGCATACCGGTATGCCATACCAAGCAAGGAGATGTCGAGGAACTCCATTTCCTCTTGAATTTATCTGTGTAGACAACTGCGATACTTTAGCACCATATGTTTTTCTAAATCTTTGATACCCAACTTTGTGCGTAGGGTATGGAACAAATTCATCAGCTCATGCACATCTTGATCCCTTTGTTGTCGCAGCGTGGTCCATTGTATCTACTTGTCCTCATAGCTCCCCATGGGATATTATTGTTCCTTGATGGTGTCTCGAAAAGAATTACAAGTGGGTACGGCTGAGAACAGAGAGGGTTCTGTCTCATCCTTTTTCTCACAGTGGGTTTCCCACCAGTCCTTGACATGGGGGGCAACTTTGAGGAGTGTAAAAATAATCTTCTCCCTGTCGAAAAAGTCATGAGCCAAGAAATATCCTTCTAATAGATTCAACCATATATCTATGGCATCTGCATCTATTTGACCCTCAAATATGGAAATGTTAAAATTTACTTGTACCTTAAAAGGAGTCGCACCTCCATAGTGGTTGCTGGATGCAGATGCACCACCGAAGGGTAGTCGTTGAAGGATCTGGGAAAAGTTATCCATCATAACGTTACTTTGTTTTTCGAGGGCCTCCTCGAGTAATATTTTGATAGGATCTCCTGCTCCCTCATATTTATTTTCGTCCCCCATGGGCGTCCATAGGGGTTTTCAAGGCTGATCTTGCAAAGGTTCCACCAGATCGAGCCCTAGCTCCTTATACCTTGACCTCGTTGGGGACATGCAAAGAAGGATTGAGAAAAAGCAGACCGCTCTAATACCACTGATCTAGATTTATGCAGGAACGCAACAGAATAAACATATAACCATAAATACAAATATGCAGCAGAAATAACACTTCATTTCATTAATATCAAAGAACTGAAATTTGCTTACAGACAAAATGGAAATAAAACTAGCTAGGGCGTTGGTAATTATCTCTGAGAAGAGATGTGGTGGCTACAGGCCTCTGAAATGAGTTACAATGAGGCTCAAGGGCCTATTTATTATTTAGAAACAATGGTAAATCCTAAACAGCCAAAACCCTAGCCCTAGGAGATGAAGCGCCAAAACTATGGGCCCCGTTTGGGTAAATTGGTGTTTCAACTTCCCGGGGACGTAACTTTGGCATACGATCTCTATTTGACACGTACCATACCTTATTAGAAAGATATATCTAAGGACTACAACTTTTGAGTGAGTAACATTAGTCCATGGACCCATGTTGCTCCCAGTTTTCCCAAAAAACGTCGTTTAGGGCCTCAAAACGGCTCCAAAAGTTCAAGACCCGAAAAACTGCTAAAAATAATAAGCTGTGCCGAAACTGAAAAACTGAAAGAGACAATGGTGGCTCCCTAACTGGAGTAGGTGGGTGACCACCAATATCCACCTGGATCAGAGGGACTTCTTGCAGTGGAATCATGGCCTTCGCTACTTCTTTTGCTGCTTCCTTCATTACATCTCTCATAGCTTTTTGTCTCTCTTTTACCATCTTCTCCATATCATTATCCATTTTCTTAATCTTCTCAGCTTGTTCAATGATCATTTGCATCATTTTATCATTTTTTCTATATCCTTTTTTATAGAATCTTAGGTTGTTGGCATCTTGATTTTCCTCCTCTAAGCAGCTATGTCTACATTTTTCTTCTTTACAAGTGCTTCTGCCACTGCTATTTTTGATTGATTGTACCCAATTTGAATTACTAAATCCTCCAGGGATTTAATCCTTGACTCTTTGGACATGGAGGAAATATTCTCGATCTTCAACTATGACTGTGTGTTCGATAATGTAACCTACAAATTTGAGAGACTCATGGTTGTAATAGTTAATGTGGAGGAGATCATTTCTCTTGTTTTCTTATACATCTCCATTTGATCTATTGGTTGAATATGATTTACATCAAACTCAAAAGAGGCCTTCTTGTAGTCTGTTGTAGTTTTGGGCTGAGGGATTTGTGCTTCTAAGAAGGCCATCTTCATTCTTCCATTTTCAGAGTCAAAAGATGATAGAAGCCTACTTTGGGAGCTTCTTGTTTGTTTCCAAAAGTGATTATAAGTGTTGGTTTGATAAATCTCATTTATTATTTTGATTTCTTTAAATGTATCATATATATCATCCTCATTTTGGCCTACACTGATAGTAGATGTTTTAGTCTGCGCATTTTTTTGTTGGAAAGGAACAGTGGCAGAAGATGTTGAGAAAACTATTTGACCACATGCTAGAGAAGAGCTTGGTGAATCTTTGATTGTAATAATAGTTTGTTGATCTTTCTCACTACCCTAGTAAATATCCATGTGGAATTTGGCTCTCTTCCTATATTTCATCTTGAATTCCTTGGTGGATTTATTAATATCCATGTCTATTTGGTCATCCCTTGTCCTTTTGCTTCCTATTTCCTTTTCTTGTTCCTCTCCTTTGTCATCTTTTGTTGCTACAACTTTCCTTTCTTGTGGAGTTCATGATTGTAATCCTGAAGTGGAAATGACCCTCTTTTCTGCCTCCTAGAGTGTGTTTGTTGCCCATTCTTCTAGATTCATGTACTTTTCTATCTCCAATCTGTGGGTATGAATGTAGGGTGTGGATTTATTCTCCACCCTATTCCTTGAGATAATTCCCATTAGATCATATGACCAAGTGAATCTATGAGTGAAATTCATTTCTTTCAATATTCTATCTGCCTCCTCCCCTGTTGCTCTATTGTTCCAAATGAATGGACGAATCTGTGATTTGACATAGTCTAAAAATAGACTTGTGCCAAAAATAGCCTGTGGGGCCACTTAGTGAAGGCGACTCTTTTCACTAAGCTCACCATCTTATTGAATCTCAACACTCCCTCTCAACAAGATAGGGATTATCCTTCACCCTGGTCCTGCCTCTATGGTATTAAAATTTTCTCTTGGTGAGCACCTTCATTAGAATATCTGCATCCTGATCTTCCCTAGGAATGTACTGAAGCAACATGATCTTCCACTGCACACAATCTCTGATATGACGATACCGGATATCAATATGTTTAGATCTATCATGAAACACAGGATTAACCGAGAGTTTAACGCAACTCTGATTATCACAATGTATCACTGTGGGATCTAAATGTGAATTGAACAAACCAACCAGAATATTCCTCATCCAGATAGCCTCACATGTAGCTTGACTTGCTTCCATGTATTCCGCTTCCACTAAACTGAGTGCCACGGATCTTTGTTTCTTGCTGTACCAAGAAACTGTCAAAGATCTAATACTGAAAATCCCTCCTGATGTACTCTTTATATATGTTGAGCTTCCTGCCCAATATTCATCCATGAAGCCATGCAACTTGACTTCATCTATATGTTTGTACCATAAACCATACTCAGATGTGCCCCTGAGATATCTCAGGACATGATTGCCTGCCTTCCAAAAGAGCTTGGTAGGCTTAACCATCACTTGTGAAAGCCGGTTCACCGCATAGCATATTTCCTATCTTGTATTGACCAAATACATGAGTAGACCCAAAAACTGTCGATAAACAGTGCCATCCACTACCTCTGCCGATGTAGCATCCTCTTTCTTCCAATTTCCTGGAAGAGGAGTATCGATAGGCTTGCAGCCTTGCATGTGAAACTTCTCCGGTATTTCCTGGGAATACTTTCCTTGAGACACAAATAGTTCACCTTCTCGCTGCCATATTTCCAATCCAAGGAAATAATGAAGGAGGCCCAAATCCTTCATCTCAAACTCCTTTGCAAGATCTTCCTTGCATGAGTGTATCAACTGCTCATCACTTGTTAGTATTAAATCATCAACATAAAGTACAATGATTAAAAGCTTACCCTCCACCACAATCTGGTACAAGTTTGCATCTTCCTCACTCTTGGTGAAGCCAAGTCCAGTGAAATAGCTGTCGATCTGAGTGTACTAAGCACGGGGTGCTTGTTTCAGCCCATACATCGCTCTTTTGAGCCTACACACATGCGAATCGCTGTTGAAGATATCAAATCCTTTAGGCTGCTCAATGTACACCTCTTCCTCAATGGTCCCATTAAGGAACGCAATCTTCACATCCATCTGATGAATGTGCCAACCCATCTGCACTGAGAGAGAAAGGATGGTCTGTATGGAAGAATACTATGCGACAGGTGCAAAGGTTTCTTCATAGTCAGTCCCCTCGATCTGTGAGAAGCCTTGGGCAACAAATCTTGCCTTATACTTCTCGACACTCCCATTAGTAGCTTGCTTTACCTTGTAGATCCATCTTGATCCTACAACTGATTTTCCCACCGGCCTTGGAACAATCTCCCAAGCACTGTTTCTAACAATGGAGTCATACTTCTGTACCATGGCATCTACCCATGTGAGTTCTTGCAATCGTTTCTTCTGCTCTTTATGGATCCGTCACGACACACTGTCACAAGAGCCATGTATCCAGTAAATCGGTCAGTGACCGTTCGTCGACGCCGTGACCTTGGCACCAGGTCGACCGCATTTCAAATTTCAACTTATGTGGTATGCTTTCTACCTTGTATGATGTTTGGTTCTACATGAGTGGACTCCTCCACTCCATGAATCTCCTCCTGTGGCTGATCCACATCTAGAGGCTCATCTTTGGGAACAATAAGTTCCTCCTCTGCATGCAAGTGTAGCTCCCTCTCAAGCAACAACTTCATGTCTTTCACCTCATTGAATTTTATATCCCGTCGCACAACAGTCATTCGGATATCTGGAAAATACACACAATAATTATGGGGTGTTTCTGTGTACCCCAAAAATATCCCAACTTCTGCAGTTGGATCCAGCTTCTTCGTGGCTTCCTTTGTCACGTGAATGTAAACAAGTGAGCCAAAAATCTTCAAATGAGAAATATCAAGCTTCTTACCAATAAAATATTCTTCAGGTGTACTCATGCCAAGTACTCTATCAGGACAAAGGTTTTTCACATAAACCACAGTGTTGCATGCTTTCACCCACAAGTGCATCGGTAGGCCCTGGTCATGCAGCATCACTCATGCAACACCCACGATCATTATTTTCTTTCTCTCCACGACCCCATTCTGTTGTGGGTTATTAGGCGCTATGAGTTCTCTTCAAATTCCTTCTTTGCTACAGAAGTCTTTGAATTTTCCCGAGATATATTCACCACCATTATCGCTCCGTAGAGCTTTCACTTGCTTCCCCGACTCCTTCTCCACCAATGCCTTGAACTCATAGAACTTTGAGAACATTTCACTCTTCTTCTGCCTGAATAATATCTAGCATCTACGAGAATAGTCATCAACAAATATAATATAATACCTATGTTTTGTTGTTGAAGAAACCGAGAAAGGTCCAAACGCATCTATGTGAATTCTCTCTAGGATCACCAAAGCATGGTTCTCCTTCTCATGAAAGGTGGTCTTCACAAACTTACCCATAGTAAATCCATTGCACTGATCTGATTGCTTAAGAGTACCCTTGGGAAGTTCAATAGAAATCTGCTGTAAAATATTCAAAGCACCATGGTGAAGATGGCCCAATCTCCTGTGCCATAATTCGCCCTCATCCTGGCTCACCATTTCTTCTTCTTTGCCCACCATTGCAGCACATCCATCTACCTCCAGCTTGTAGATATTATTGATTCAAACCCCTATCTTCTTGGTTTGACCCATTTTTTTATGTCGAAGGAAGGCTTTTCCCTCACTGAAAACAACATCATAACCGTTGTCTTCCAGCATTGCTACCGACACCAAGTTCTTCTTCAGACCTGGAACATGCATAAAATTCTTCAACAGGAATGGATTACCGGACTCCCTCTCAAAGGTAATGGTCCCAATGCTAGTCGCACTATACCAACCATTGTTTCCCATCTATATATGCATTTGGAGGTCCTTCTCCTCCAAGTCACTAAACAACTCTTTGTCTTCCGTCATATGGAAAGATGCACCACTATCAAGATACCACACCGATCCCATACAGCTTGAAACCAATCATGCGATCAAAGAGAAATCAAGTTCAAATTATGAGGCTAACGCCTCTCCAGCTCTAGATCCAGCAACCTTATTTTTCTTCTTCTTCTGTGGACAGTTAGTGGCGAAATGTCCATGTTCGTGACAGTGAAAACACTTCACTTTGGACAAATCCTGCTTCTTGCCTTTAGAATTGGATTTTGAAGGATGTTTCTTCCCCTTCCATTTCCTTTCTTTGGCAGCCAAATCGCAATTCTCTTCATCTTCATTCTTCAATGAAGATCCATCCCTGGTACCCCGCCTTATCTCCTCCTGCACAAGATCCGACCAAAGTCGCTCCCATCCCGGTAGTTCCTCCCGTCCATTGACAGAGTCTTCGTAGCTATGCAAACTCTTCTAAAGCCCAAGGAGAGCCAAGCTCACCAAGTCTTCATCATCAACAGTAACCCCCACACTTCCCACTTCATCCTTGCAGTGGACAAAATTCGTGAGGTATTTTGGAATACTGTCGCCCTTCTCCATTTTTATTTTTCTGAGCTTGTCTTTAAGCGCCAACTTCCTCTAGTCACTTCTACTTTGGAACAAGTCTGTGAAAGACTTCCACATTAAGAATGGATTGGATTTTCTATGAAGTCTGGACAGAATATGGTCCTTCACACCTTCCAATAGAATCCTTCTCTTCTTTGTTGTCTTATTTTTCCATGCATCAAGTAATGCAACATCGCTAGATCCCGGATTAGGAACATCGCTATCGATGAACTCCTTCAGTCCATTATCCTCCAACATTGCCTCCATTCTGTCCTTCCAAGATATTTAATTCAAGCTCCCATCAAGGGCATACTCCAATCGCAACCCATTGAAGGCCATTTCAATGTATACTCAACTTCTGCACCAAGAATCTTCTGTAGCAAATTCAAATTGTCCACCAGCACAAACTCACTTTACAATTGCAACCTTCAATTAACAATGCTCTGATACCATGTATAAATTATATGCACTAAGCATGCATATGTCCTAGATTCACCTGATCTCACAATATTTAACTTCTTGCAAAATACTGAATCATTCCATTGTTAATCTTTTGCGGAAAATTAATTGCACACACAGGTAAAGCATAAATAAAAATAATCGCACATAACACAATTGTTTTTAACCGGGAAAGCCTGAAGTTGAAAACCCAAAATATATATTATGTATCATGGAATCATATGAAAATCCTCATACAAAGCTTATCAAGCTCTCAGTACAGTACAATCGTCATACACTAATCAGGAACAATCTTGCAAATCCATGCACTGATCTCTGCCCTCTGCTAGCCTGCCTCCACTATGCAATCCCTGATCAATAATAGCTCTGAATGAATTCAAATTACTCTTTCCTTGACTGAAAAATCCTCATTGGCAACTCCAATGTGTGTGTGATGCAATCAGTGCATCACTATAGTCACAACAGATAGTCCATCTTGCCCTTTCACCTATCTCTCCATTGGGTCTCCACTAAAACTACCATGCACGGTAGTTAAGTGTTGTATTGTTTAGTTGATTAATGAGTTATTATTTTTTAATTAATTAACTAATTAATTTACTCCACTCTCACTAGTGTATCATTCAGTTAGACTAGATACAACTAGCTCAACTAATTCTAACTGAGTTAAACTGAATACAACTTCATAACCACTCTTCCAACTGTGTCATAACTCTGCCACTTGAGTTCTAACTGAGTCCTCCATGCATTAGCTCCAGTAAACCCTTGGGAATTGCGTAATTCCCTCAGTCCACTGATGTGACAAATATTTGCACTGAAATGAAGTGCTCCAAGTGAATAATTTGTTGTTTAGTGTTTGATTATTATTAAGAGATAATAATAATCGACATGCATTGATTTTTAGATCAGCGATCTATAAATAGACTTCGCCCAATATTCTAAAAATATAATTTCATCTATTTTTCCAACTTGATCAACCATCCACAAATAGCATTCTGCAACTTCTGAAATATGATCATCATGTCTAAAAATAGACTTGCGCCAAAAATAACCTACAGGCCCACTTAGTGAAGGCGACTCTTTTCACTAAGCTCACCATCTTGTTGAATCTAAACAATGCAAAGATAAAAATATGATGCCAAACAGCTAATACACTCTTCCAGGAGGATAAAAGACTCACTCACTGAGAAGAGGCACTAGTATAATCTAGATCTTAGTGGATCTAGTCTCCACTTGGTACAGCTCACTGAAATAAGTAAACCCCAATAGGATTTACGTTGTTTAAGGGAGATGGAGCTTGGCCAAATGCTTTATAGTGGAAGAGTAGTACAATTCCCTCCAAGAGCTACTCAATGGAAGGAGAGAGAATCCCTAAACAAGAAATCCTCACAATTCTCTGCTAAACAGCCAAGAGAATGAGATATGTCTAAACAGATAATATACTCTAAAAATATAATATCATGAACCACCTTCTCTTGAGCCTTCCCCTTATTTTTATAAGATGAGAGCTTGAGAAACCCTAAACCACCTTCAAAACTTTATCCCCTTTTACATGAAGATCCTCCATCTAAAACTGCGCTGATCAACAAGGAGGTTCAATGTATCTGGACAGTGTTGTGATTTGGTCCTATTGACCCAGTCAATCTCCTCAATCATTTTTCACATACAAGGATATTTTATTAAGACAGCCCTGATTTTCCTCTGTTCACATTGGGAATTGATTTATTTTGATGTTTTTAGGAGTTTACTTGTCCTCCTTTACATTTTATTCATCAATTAAGAAAATCAAAACAAAATGAAATTTTCATATTAGCTTGGGCTAATTAGGAATATTACATTCCTTCCCTCCAAAAATGTTGCTTGCACTCAAGCAACTAATAAGGTGAGTGTTGTAAATTCTCCCATGTTCCCATTAGAACATGTACTGCAGAAAATGTGGGAATCTCCTCCCCAAAAGTACACATTCAAACCATCTTCCTCACTCAACATCATGTCTCCCATAAAAATAAAAACAACAACAGCAAGTGGGATCATGATTGGCATCAAAACATGGGAATTATTGATGGTTTCATAAGGTGCTAGAAAGTACCAACAATTTCCCAAGTCGTGGCAGTACAATTTCTCAAACTGCTGCTTCAAAAAAATACATGGAATATTGTTTCTTGATACATGGTTAATCATATGAATCAACTGAACACACATGTAATGAAAAAACATCTACCCAAGGCCACATAAGAGATGGTTGTCTCCATCATATGGTTTGGCCCAACATTGGTCATGGTGCAAAATCAAGATCTTTCTTTCTTTTGGAGCAATGCACTGCCAAGAGATGGTAAGAGCATGCAAATATTGTGTTGCATAAACAAAGCTCTCACCATATGTTGGAAGTAAGAAGACACATGGATCCATGAATGGATCCTCCATAGTATTTTGGCACACTTATATGAAGAGAAATGAACCAAGTGTTGCCTGCAAATCCTCTCCCTCATGCTTGGAAACCCAAGACAAGAAGAGTACATCATAGTAATAGATGTCCCCATCTACTACCTCATCTTCCTTACCTCCTATTTGCCCATCAAGTGCATCAAGTGTGAAGTGATCCTGGGTATACTCCATCAATAAACCCCAACTCCAAAGTGGAAACGTTGTTGGCCAATGAAAATAGGCTCCCTCCAACTCATGTCTCCAATCTTTGATATGCATAATGTCAAAGGCATCTCCCATAATGTTGCTATATATAAGAAGTCTCTCCCATGGGGAAAGTACCTCTTGAACATCTAAGGCCAAGGAGTAGCCCCTTTGCACTGTGATAGTGCCATCTTCTACTCCTGCAACATCATGAAAATTGTGAGAGCAAATCTACCCTTGCTCTCCCAGGAACATCCCAAGCAACAAAATCTTTTGCTGCCTCTTGATACTTCCATCATCTAAATCATGTAGTGAAATCATGGTGATTGACATGCAGAATGTTATTTCAACACAATGTATCCATACTCCTTGCTTCCCCATGATGCAAGTATCCTGCCACATACCCTTGGAAAGAGGATGATGACCAAACTCTTTCAAGAGTAACCAATGCAACCAAGCCTCTTGCTGCCCAGTATCATAGATTTGCAGGTAGCTTTCCAGATCCTTGCTCATCATCCAAACCTATCCATCCATATGTGGTTGCCTTCCATATATTTCTTCCTTAGCACTCTCCCAAGGAAGAATATCATTCTCCCAAATCATATTTCTGCTCTTGCATTTCATGGGATGTTGAAATGCAATCTTCTCAAGGATCAATTTGATCCCATAAGGACCCAAATAGGTGGCAGGAAAAAACCTCCCATCATGATGTGTATGGCCCAAGAAGTGCCCAACACACACATGAGAGATTTTATCCATCCGAAGATGTCCTCCATCATCTATTTTTTCCTCCTTGAATCCATGAAGATCCAAGTGTGAGAAGGAAATAGCCTCCTCAAACTGTTGAAGAACTTTTCACTTCATGATGTGTTGAAGTGCACCTCCAATGAAATCTCTCCATGATATTTGCTCCTCATGCATGGCCTTCCAAAACCAATAAGTCTATGGATCTTCTGCAGGTATAAATTTCTCTTTGAGTTGGGGGTTGCTCATTAAGAAAGGGTCATCTAGAAAGGAGAAAGGATTTCTCACTTCAATATTTCTACCATCTACCATTCCTTCCTCCATTGCTTCATGAATGAAGTTTCCATGTGAATGCTCCCATAAGGAATGGTTCCTCCCTTCTTCCTCACTGCTTTTGCACAGTGTAGTGAAACTCTGTTGCTCTAAATCAACAACATGAAAAGATTTAGATCCCTTCATATGATTTTTTCAAATGAAAAGAGATGGAAATTTAAGCATACCTTGGTGAGATGTAGAAGCAAGAGCTCCTTTCTCAACTATGTTGTATTCCTCCACTGCTGAACATGAACGTTGCTCCTCCAAGGTTGTGACAGCGTTAGTACAAGGCTCCTCAAGTGGTGATGAGGACTCCTCCTTTTCTGATCTCCTACTG
The DNA here is from genome assembly GCA_034641835.2 of Pinus albicaulis. Taxonomy (NCBI): domain Eukaryota; kingdom Viridiplantae; phylum Streptophyta; class Pinopsida; order Pinales; family Pinaceae; genus Pinus; species Pinus albicaulis. The sequence goes on along the minus strand of MU968382.1, from coordinate 787,061 downwards.
TCAAAATTTTTGATCATCTTTTGAGAGAACTCAACAAGAGTAGACACTCTTGCATGGCTCAAATGGTTGAACCACCAAATGTTGGCTTCACCTTCTAAGTGTAGCGCTGAGATCTCCATAGCTTCTTTTTCCACTACATGATGTAGTAGGAAAAATTTTTCCAACTTCATCACCCACTTTCTTGTTGTGGATGACCCATCAAATGTAGACAACAAAAATTTGTTTCCTTTGATCTCTCTTTTACTGCATGGTCTCTTCTCCTCCTTCATTTGGATGAATTGAGGAAAAGTTAGAGTGTCCTTGAAGGCTCTAGAGTGACACTTTTAATCTGTCATGTACCTACTTAGAATCTTATGTTCTAATAGCTCTTCTTTCTCTTCACTCCCTCTATGAGAATAGGAAGTGCCTGGTCCTTCTTCTTCTTCTTGAAACCTTCTAGAGGTCTCACTGCAACTTTCTTCTTTCTTCTGCTTAACCTCTTTGGAGAGGCTCTTCTTAGATCTAGAAACTAATGAGATTAATCTCATCCTCTCCATAATTCTGAACTATAATCCTTCTCTTTAGTCTTATTATAGCTGGATCTCACATGCTGAGCCAGAGATCATGCTTTGATACCACTGTAATATCCCAAAACAGGGATTTTCTACAACAAATAGAATATCTTAAGATATTATAAAGTTGGATATGCAGCCATATAGCTCATAAAAAGTATTAAATCAGATGTTATTCATTAATATGTTCATCAGCAAGCATTATGATTCATTTCTTCAACCCAAAATGGGGAAAAGCAGCTATTTTAGCCCTAAAAACGTTAATTTCAGAAATGTGAATAAAAATAAGGGTAAAGAACGGTGGGATCCCTTATATTAGGTCATAATAGACTTACATACCAAATTTTAGCTGAAACAAATGACTCTATATATGTTAAACAGATCTCCCTCTCCTAATATGGCTTAAAAATGCTCAATCCCCGTGACTTGACTCAACAGAAATTAACTGAAGCTTATGCAGCATGATTTTCTCAAGGGTTTGAATAAAAAATATCTTTAATATCAGATATGGATTTTATTACATGAAAGCACAAATAAAAATGGAGATTCAGCTCCTTTATACATCAAAGAGGATAACCCGACAAGGGTTTCATGAGATACACTATATAAAAGTGCAGATCTACAAATCTAGATCTGAAAAATGCAATATAATGCAACAGTAGCTTATAAATTAGATCTAGGGAAATATAATACATAAAAAATTAGATCTACAATAGATCCATATGTAGAAATGTCTTTATTATACATACCCCTTGGGGTTTTCAGCATTACATGAAAGAACAGGAGTAGATATGAGTTTTAGTATAGTAGATCTCCAGAATGATTCAGAATATCTGAAGTGAACATAATAGTAAATAGACCAGAGCTGAAATAGACATGGATTAGATGGATAATCCATGGATCACCATGGTGAAGGAAGAATCCATACAGCAGGGATCTCTCCTCCAAATTATTGCCAAAACACCGTGCACTTATACAACTGAAAATAACGCAATTTTAGGGACAAAAATGCATTGTAGGCTTTTAGGAATAGTTGGCATGATGCCAAGATCAAAATATGATGCCCAATAGCTAATATACTCTTCCAGGAGGATAAAAGACTCACTCACTAAGAAGAGGTACTAGTATAATCTAGATCTGAGTGGATCTACTCTCCACTTGTTGCAGCTCAATGAAACAAATAAACCCCAACAGGATTTACATTGTTTAAGGGAGATGGAGTTTGGCCAAATGCCTGATAGTGGAAGAGTAGTACAATTCCCTCCAAGAGCTACTCAATGGAAGGAGAGAGAATCCCTAAACAGGAAATCCTCACAATTATTTGCTAAACAGCCAAGAGAATGAGATATGTCTAAACAGAAAATATACTCTAAAAATATAATATCATGAACCACCTTCTCTTGAGCCTTCCCCTTCCTTTTATAAGATGAGAGCTTGAGAAACCCTAAAGCACCTTCAAAACTTTAGCCCCTTTCACATGAAGATCCTCCATCTAAAACTGCGATGATCAACAAGGAGGTTCAATGTATCTGGACAGTGTTGTGATTTGGTCCTATTGACCCAGTCAATCTCCTCAATCCTTTTTCACATACAAGGATATTTTATTAAGACAGCCCTGATTTTCCTCTGTTCACATTGGGCATTGATTTATTTTGATGTTTTTAGGAGTTTACATGTCCTCCTTTACATTTTATTCATCAATTAAGAAAATCAAAACAAAATGAAATATTCCTATTAGTTTGGGATAATTAGGAATATTACACGTTAATAAGATCTATAAGAATAAATGAAGAACTGGATGTGAGATGCGCTTGACTGCTCAGATTAGTGCGGATGAGATGGATCAGTTCATTCTGGATCTAAGATCTGATGCGAATGTTTTAGAAAAAAATACTTGGCAATGCATGGGAGATTTTAAGTTGGAATTGTCTACTATCCAGCTGCGCATAGAGAATCATCAAAATATTATCCCATTAGGAAGACTCTTACGGATTGTAGTAGATATAAAAGGAGTAAAGGTGCTTGTAGACTTTGAGGTTATATAGATTGTATATAATACTATCCCCTATCCTACATTGTGTTGGGAAAAATACTGAGAGGGGTGGGGGGTGAATCAGTATATGGAGCTCATTGATACACTTTTACTTTTCCTTTACTAAATTCCATACATGACTTTAATGAACCCAAATCACGTATATATGTGGATATACCAACAGAAACTTACGTATATTGATATAAATTTATTGTTAGATAACTTTCAGAAATAATATTTAACACAGCTTATCAGTTATACATTAATTAAGTAGTAAATATGTGCAGTAATAGAAGAATAAATCATCACACATGAACACCAAGATTTAAGGTGGAAATCCAATTCGGGAGAAAACCACCTCTGCTATCTCTTTGCCTTCAATATGTATTATATGGAAAACTGCTTACAATATTGTACTGATGCATACTCATATCAGTACACAGCCATCTACCTGCAGAAGGCTGCAACGTTCTCTCATTCTCCAGCTGCTACTGGAAGGGAGCTACAACCCCCTAATCTTGTTTACCATCTACTACTTGAAGGGAGCTTCAACCCCCTAATCAGAATACTAGCTTGTAATGGCAGGAAGCTTCTACTTCCATACTGAAGGCTTCTACCCTCAGAACCACTGCAAACCACGTTTCATCAATTTTCATGCTAGATCCCACAGCTTCAACACAACACTTCATAAAGATAAACACCAATAAAATTAACCCAAACTTCAATCAGAACAGTGAGATTACTGTAACTAGAACACAGTAATAAACTCAGATTTCAGAATCAGTATGCAGAATGAAACTCAACCCTGAAAATTCATTATCTTAAAATGCATATGCTACTTTGCTTTATTCAACCTATGTGTATACACACTTTACTTCACACCAACCTGTGTATAGATCTGTGAATACTGATCTTCCAGTATATGGTCAGTCTCAGAACCAGATCTAAGGCTTTCAGTTAGATATCTTTTCAGCATTACAGAACCCTTAATCAATTAGTCATCATTAAACATATTTACTTCACTCATTGATCAGATTTGTACATATTCAACTTAGCAACATATATAGTATTCAGGCAACCCAGATCTACATGAAGACTTCATTGACAGGCAGTAGAGATACAGCAGCAATAAACAGATAACCTCTGCAATAAGCTTCACAAAACCCTGACTTCTATATGCGATTTTTCTAAGACAAAGTCACATATATACATGCTTTTACCGAGACAAACTAGTGTATAGATCTGTAAATAATAATTTTTTCAGAATGTTTCATATCTATAGAACTTACCCAGATTTCTTCACTTCACTTGAGCAAACATACGCCAGGTCATAGATCTAATCACCTCTTCAATAGATCATGCAAGAACATAGTGATTTTAGGTCTAGAGATCATGATCCATCATTTTATCCAAGGGTGCATCATAGATCCAAATCTACCAATAAAACAGAGTTCATCCCATGCAGATATACTTCAGAGAGAATTATTCAGTGAAAACCCTTACACCTCCACCACCTTGTGCTATGATCTTCTTCTCCTTATATAGATTTATCCTTTACCAACACCATGAGCCCAAACCACACAAATACCAATGGTATTATTGGAAAAAATCAAATAGACGACACATCGCTCAATATTGTGGGCTAATCCCATGATAATATCCCCTGGTATCATTTTATTAGAGCGCAAAAGGCATACATGACTTGAATCGTTCTTATCTGTGTGTATACACAAATTGGCTATACTAACCCTCGCATAAAACCTTCAATATGAAAATGACCCAACTTCTGCTGGACTTTACACATTTCTTCTGATAGACATTTTGCAAACTACTAAGCTTCTCCATAATACATATACTCCATTATTTTCCAGAGTGTTTCCATCAAGGACAACATATTAATACATAAGAATCATATTGCCAACAATCTCCCCCTTTGGACTTGATGGAAACCATGACAGAGTTTTATCACCATAGCAGAATATTGTCCCCCTTTGACATCAAGGGCAAAGGGCGGATCAATACCGAAACAAGGTTTCTCTTTCCTTGTTGAAAGAAGAGCTCTATAGATCTAATGTGCACTATATTTACCATGCTCCCCCTGAGTTCATGTTGAATCTTTAGACATAATTTTCCATGAAGTACATTACTCAATAACTCAACCAAGTATGAACTTTCCTATCACCAAGGACTCATACTTACATTAATGATCCAACCAAGTGGAATTACTTATTTGACTCAACTACCCAGCCAAGTGGGTTTACAAGCTTGAAAAAATCCTTACATAACTGAATATAATAATTTTTACATCATAGTTATCAACATGACCTTTTCTACAAATTACAGATATGAATTTTTATAATCAGGACCAAAATATCTCAAGAGAGAGATCATGAATCATAAGCCAATCAGAATGCCAACAATGCACCCTTTTCCACAAGGCAGGAGCTCCCCCTAAGCTTGTGCTCCTGAACCCCTTCAACAACCAATTCATCAAAAAATCTTTATCAAGGAGATAAATATCAAAGAACGGTAGAGTAGGATGAATATTGGAATAACAACAAAGATTACCCAACAGCACCACAGACTGTTCTGAAAGCTGACCCAGAGAATTTCTGTCAGCAAAACCCCTAGGCAGTTTTATGCACAATAAATCGCATATATACGTGATTCTCCTTTATGAAACAAACGTATTGAATTCAATCTTCTGAAATTAAGCAGATTTTATCAGAGAGGAAGAGACGAATCCCATCTTCTATCTGAGATATTCGAATGCTTCCCTTGGAAGAGGTTTAGTAAATATATTTGCAAGTATTCTTTGGAGGGAGAATACTCCACTTTAACCTTTTGTTCAAGCACTTGTTCACATAGGAAGTGATACTTGATATGAATGTGCTTGGCCTTGGAACACATAACAGGTTTTTTCGAGATACTAATGGCACTTGTATTATCACATAGAATGGAGATGGGAGGTGAAAATTTGATTTGAATATCTCGTAATGTCTGCATCATCCAAAGAAGTTGTGTGCAACATGATGCGACATCCACATATTATGCTTATGCTATAGATAAGGCAATAGAACTTTGTTTCTTGCTGAACCAAGATACTAATCAGGGCCCCATATAAAATGCACCACTACTAGTGATTTTTCGATCATCAACATTTCTAACCCAATCTTCATATGTGTAAGCATGAAGAGTGAGATCAGCATTCTTTGGATACCATAGACCAAAGTCTTGATTCCCTTGTAGATATTTGAATATCCTTTTTACAGCCTAGATATGAGACTCTTTTGGATTAGCCTGGAATCATCAAACAATCCCAACTGCATGCATAATGTTTGGTCTTGTCCCTGTTAGATAAAGTAGACTTCCAATCATGGATCTATATTCTGGTTGATTCACCATGGGAGAATCATCATGAGAATTGAGGTTACATCCAGTTACCATTTGAGTACTCACAGGTTATAGTATTCCATCCCATACTTCTTAAGATATTTTTCTTGTGATAAGAATATGCCATCTATTGCTTATTGCACTTGTAAGCTAAGAAAAAATGTTATTTCCCCAAGTAAAGACATTTCAAATTCTTGCTGCATAATAGAAGAAAATTTATAACTCATGGACTCTTCATTACTTCTAAAAATGATGTCATCAACATACACAACTATAATCAATAGTTTTTCATTCTCAATTTTTGTGTATAAGTTACTATCATCATATCCCTTTGTAAAACCTTGTTAATGAAGATATTTGTCAAGACGATAGTACCATGCCCGAGGAGCTTGTTTGAGACCATATAAAGAATTTTTTAGTTTGCAAAGAAGTTTGTCATCATTTCCCATAATGAATCCTTCAGGTTGTTCTATAAAAAAAATTTCTTCTAGATCACCATTGAGTTAAGCAGATTGAGCATCCATTTGATAAAATTTGAATTGTTGAAGACTTGAAAAAGAAAGAAACATTCTTACGGCTTCAAGTCTGGCTATAGGAGAAAATGTTTCTTCAAATTCTATACCTTCTTGTTGAGCATAACCTTTACAAACAAGTCTAGCTTTGTTTATAATAACATCTCCATTTTCATTTAACGTTTTTTTGAATATCCATTTTGTTCCAATAAAATTTTTATCATGAGGTCTTGGAACCAATTCCCAAGTATGATTCTTTTAAATTTGATCAAGTTCTTCATTCATGGCTTGAATCCAACATTCATCTTCACTAGATTGATTTACATTATGTGGTTCAATAGTGGATAAGAATTCCAGATAGCTAGGGGATATTACAAGAGTTCTTCTTGTTTGGACACCTGATCCCTTTTCTCCCAGAATTTGAGATTCTGGATGATTCTTTTGAAAATACCTGGATGGAGCCTTTTCAGATCGATCTTATTTTGGTGCTTCATTGGGTTCACCTTCTATATTGTTTCTATTTGATGCGGGAAAATATACATCATCATCATCTTCATTTGTTGTTGTTATTTCCCTTTTAGGAGCTCAGAGAAATTCATCAATTACAAAATAAATACATTCAAAAATCTTCCGAAATATTTTATTGTAACATTTATATGCTTTACTTCTAGAAGAGTAACCAAGAAATATTCTGTCATCTACTCTAGGTTCAAACTTACCAAGTTTTTCATCGTTGTTCTTGATAAAAAATTGCTTCCAAAACCTCTAAAATTCTTTACAGTGGGAAGATTTCCATACTAGAGTTCATAAGGAGTTTTATCACTGTATACTTGAACATGAGCCTTGTTAAGAATATTTACTGTAGTATGTGTTGCTTCTCCCCAAAAGGTATCGGGAGTTCCAAATTCATCAAGCATAGCCCGAGTCATTTGTTGAAATTCTCTATTCATCCTTTCTACCATGCCATTTTGTTGTGGGGTTCCAGCTACAAAAAACTATCTTTTTATGCCATGATGTTCACAGAAATCAAAGAATTCATCTGATATATATTCTCCTCCTCGGTCAGATCCAAGAAATTTTATTTTTAGATCTAATTCATTTTCAACCAAAGCTTTTAAGATCTTAAAATTTTCAAATATTCATCCTTATGTTTCAGTAAACTGATACAACACATTCTATAGAGGTCATCAATAAATAAAATAGAGTATTATTCTCCACGATGTGACTTTTTCCTTATAGGGCCACATAGATGAGTATGTAAGTTCAAGAGGCTTACTTGCTGATCCTTCTTTAGCATTGAATTGCACCGTGGTTTTCTTACCAAATTGGCATGATTTTCATATGGTACATTCAGGTAGAGTGATGCTGGGAAGATCACAAACAACTTTGAGTCTATTGGATTTTCTTATTTGAGAGAAGCTCAAATGTCCCAACCTTCTATGCCATAACCAATTTTCTGAAGATTTACCCAAGTAGCATTGTTCTTGGCCACCTCTCAATACATATAGATTGCTTGGTGTTCTAGTTCCTTTTATTATTGTTTTTCCTGTGTCAAGTTCACGTACTACACAATCTTTTGAACTAAAGACAACTTCATTTCCTTGATCACACATTTGACTCACACTTAATAGGTTATTCTTTAATCCATCCACATACATAACATTGTTAGCTTTCACCTTTTCTTTTAGAAAAACAAAACCTTTTCCTTTAATGACAGCAGGAGAGTCATTTCCAAAGGTAACATTCTTTTCTTTCTCTAGAGCATTGTATGAAAGGAGTTTATTTTTATCACCTCTCATGTGTTTTGAGCATCCGCTATCAATGTACCATTGATTTTCTTCCCCTTCTGCAAATAAAGTTATGCCAGAGCTTTCAACCTATAAGTCCTTCTTTTTACATACCTTGGAATTTGAAGGTATATGCTCTTTTGGCTGAAGTTTGCTCCTGCATTCAAATTCTTCATGACCAAAGTTATTGCAATAAGAACATTCAATTTCATTTTGAAGAGGATAAAATTTGTTATAAGTATTATTATTTATTCCAGTCCCATTTCCTTTCTTTCTTGCTTCTCTAGTCATGATGGTTTTGTATGCAACACATTGAGTAGCTTTATGACCAAAATTATGACATGAGAAACACTGTCCATTAAAGAAGAAATTTATGCGATCATGAAACATTATATTTATGTTTACCGAATGATTGATATTTCTGTTATTGTTCTTCCTTGTATTGAAGTGTTCATGCTTTACCTATGTAGTTTCTTTGTTCTTTTGTTGAGTGATAGAATATTGTAGGCTAGCTTTAGCTGCATTTAGATAGCTTGGTGCTGAAGATTGAGATGATTCTCTAATATATCCAAGACTAGTCTTTATAAGAGGAGAGCGTTGTACCTTGATAATTTCATCTAAGGTTTCAGATCCTTTAGCAAATCTAAGATTTAAATTTTTCACTTTCTCAATTTCCTTTCTTAGACTTACTATTTCAAATTCTAATTTCTCATTGTGCTTCTCCTTTTCTATAAGCCGATTCTTTAGAGTATCTATGGAAATTTTTTTTTCTTCCAAACATATTTTGAGATGACTTATTTCATCAAGAAAATAATTTTCTTCTAATGCATCCATAAAAGTATCTTTAGCCTCACTAGAGTCTTTTTGAAAAGCCTTGAGTAGTCTAATATCTTGATCAGATTCTGCTTCTTCACTATTTGATATACCATCACTATCTTCATGAGTATAATAGATTTTTCTATTGATAAACCATTTCTTATTACCTTTTCCTAGTTCCTTTCCCTTTTCATGATTATCTTTATGGGGACATTTAGCAGCGTAATGACCAACTCTTCCACAAGAAAAAAATTTAAAAGGAAGCTTATCTCTGAACCTTCCAGTGCCAAGTTGTATCTTCTTTACAAAATTTATCTCGTCTTCTTCTTAAACATACCCTGATCCTTCTTGTTCTTCTACTTCATTTCCTTTTGCATCCGCTCTAAAATTAGCTTCTTTGGCTTCAGATGGACCTCCTTTCCTCATTTCACATGTAGTCAGAATCCCATGAAGTTGAACAATAGTGAGTGTTTGTAGATCATGTTTCTCTTCAATATCAAATACTTTTCACTCGAATTTGGGAGTTAGAGATCTTAAAACCTTTTCTACTAGAGTAGTTTCAGTTATGGTTTCACCCAGATTTCTCATACAATTTTTAATATCATCTAGATGTAAAAAGAAACTAGAAATTATTTCCTCATAATGCATTCTGAGTTCTTCATATTGAATTCTGAGAGTTCAGAGTCTAGCACTTTTTACCTTGGCATCACCTTCATAGCTCAAAATTATTTCGTCCCATATCTCCTTTGTTGTATTCAACTGCATGACTTTGACAAATTTTGATTCATTCAAACTTCCCAATAAGTCATTGACAGCCTTTGCATTGGTTTCATAGTTCTTTCTTGCAGTTGGATCTGTTGGAACTGAAGCAGGATATTGATAACCTCCTTCAACTATAGCCCATACATCTGCTCCAAGAGATTGAAGATAGGATCTTGCCCTTGTCTTGCAGAATATTAAATTATTTCCGTTGAAGAGAGGAGGCCTAATAAATGTTGTCCCTTCTTGATTTATCATCTTAGTTGGTCTTCCTTCTAGCGATTAATATTCTTTAGAAGGACCCGCTCTGACACCAATTGTTGGGGAAAATATTGAGCTAGGGGGGGGGGGTGAATCAGTATTTAGAGTTCACTGATAAACTTTTAATTTTTCTTTACTGAATTCCATACGTGAATTTAATAAACCCAACTCACGTATATACATGGATATACCAACAAAAACTTGTGTATATCGAGATAACTTTATTGTTAGATAAACTTTCAGAAACAATATTTAACACAACTTATCATTTATACATCATTTAAGCAGTAAATATGCGGAGTAATAGCAAAATAAATCATCACACAAGAGCATCACACATGAACACCGATATATAAGGTAGAAACCCAATTTGGGAGAAAACCACCGCTGTTGTCTTCTCTATCTTCAATATTTATTATATGGAAAACTTCTTACAATATTGTACTGATGCAAACTCATATTAGTACGCAGGCATCTACTTGCAGAATGCTATAACCTTCTCTTATTCTCCAGCTGCTACTAGAAGGGAGCTACAACCCCCTAATCTCGTTTACCAACCACTACTGGAAGGGAGATTCAATCCCCTTATCAGAATACCATCTTCTACTGGCAGGAAGCTTCTACTTCCATAATGAAGGATTCTACCCTCAGAACCACTGCAGACCATGTTTCATCAATTTTCACACTAGATCCCATAGCTTCAACACAACACTTCATAAATATCAACACCAATAAAATTGACCCAAACGTCAATAAAAATAGTGAGATTATTGTAACCAGAACATAGTAATAAACTCAGATTTCGTAATTAGTATGTAGAATCAAGCTCAACCCTGAACATTCATTATCTTAAAATGCATACGCTACTTTTCTTTACTAAACCTGTATGTATACACACATTCCTTCACACCAACCTACGTATAGATCTGTGAATACTAATCTTCCAGTATATAGTCAGCCTTAGAACCAAATCTGAGGCTTTCAGTTAGATATCTTTTCAGTATTGCAGAACCCTTAATCAGTTAGTCATCATTAAACATATTTACTTCACTCATTAATCAGATTTGTACATATTCAACTTAGTAGCATATACAGTATTCAAGCAACCTAGATCTACATGAAGAATTCATTAATAGACAACATAAATACAACAACAATAAACATAAAACCTCTGCAATGAGCTTCAGAAAAACCTGACTTCCATATGCGCTTTTTCTGAGACAAAGTTGTGTATATACGCTCTTTTACCAAGACGAACTAGTGTATAGATCTGTAAATATTAATTTTGCATAATATTTCAGATCTATAGAACTTACCCAGATTTCTTCACTTCACTTTAGCAAACATACGCCAGGTCACAGATCTAATCATCTCTTCAATAGATCATGAAAGAACATAATCATTTTAGGTCTAGAGATCCTGATCCATCATTGTATCCAAGGGTGCATCATAGATTCAGATCTACCAATAAAACAAAGTTCATCCCATGTAGATATACTTCAAAGATGTTGGCAATATGTTTCTTGTATCCTATTATATGATTGTCCTTGATGGCAACTCTCTGAAAAAGGATGCAGATAATGACTGTATGAAGAACTCAGAAAACCAGATCAATGTTGCGGATTGATTTCGGTATGGTCTGTGCCTTTATTGAATTGAGCAAGTGTAATTGTGAATCCCTGCATCCAACAAGGAACTCGGTGACTGAACTATGTGAGTATAGGCCATCGAACTCTCACTAGAACAACACTTCGAAATTACGAACGAAACCTGGAGTAGAAGGGAGAAACACAACAAAAGGAAGCGCGACGGAACCTGGAGTAGAAGGGCGGAACCATGAAGGAGGAACAGTAAAGGCAGTTTCTAGTTTTTATCGCACCACCTTTGCACGATGAGTGGTATCTGAGGAGGGGGGAGAGATTCCATAGAACGAGCGACATGCGTCCCTGAAAAAATCTGCAAAACTGCCATCATTGCTCATCATCGCACGTTAATGTCCGACCAAGGAAGCCGCGCGATATTGTTGTGCACCGTCGATCTGGAGAGGAGCCATCGGATGGTGGCCATATGAGGAAGGTGCACGATGGATAACTGATTCAGGTGGATATTGGTGGTCACCCGCCTATTCCACTTGGGGCTCCACCATTGTCTATTTCATTTTTTCAGTTTCGGCACAGTTTACTATTTTTAGCAGTTTTTCGGGTCCTAAACTTCTGGAGCCGTTTTGAGGCCCTAAACGACGTTTTTTGGGAAAAAGGAGAGCAACATGGGTCCATGGACCGATGTTGCTCGTTCCAAATTTGTAGTCCTCGGATAGATCTTTCTAACGAGGTATGGTACGCGTCAAACGGAGATCGTATGCCAAAGTTACGCCCCTGGGAAGTTGAAACACCAATTTACCCAAACAGGGCCCATAGTTTTGGCGCTTCATCTCCTAGGGTTGGGGTTTTGGCTGTTTAGGATTTCCCATTGTTTCTAAATGATAAATAGGCCCTCGAGCCTCATTGTAACTCAGTTCAGAGGCCTGTAGCCGCCACATCTCTTCTCAGAGATAGCTACCAGCGCCCTAGCTAGTTTTATTTCCATTCTGTCTGTAAGAAAATTTCAGTTCTTGATATTAATGAAATGAAGTGTTATTTCCGCTGCATCTCTGTATTTATGGTTATGTGTTTATTCTGTTGCGTTCCTGCATAAATCCGGATCAGTGGTATCAGAGCGGTCCGCTTTTTCTCGATCCTTCTTTGCATGTCCCCAACGAGGTCGGGGTATAAGGAGCTAGGGCTCGATCTGGTGGAACCTTTGCAAGATCAGCCTCGCAAACCTCGACGGACGCCCATGGGGGACGAAAAGAAAGATGAGGGAGCAGGAGATCCGATCAAAATATTGCTCGAGGAGGCCCTCGAAAGACAAAGGAACGTGATGATGGATAACTTTGCTCAGATCCTTCAACGGCTACCCACCGGCAGCGCATCTGCATCCAGCAGCCACTCTGGAGGCGCGACTCCTTTTAAGGTACAAGTAAATTTTGACATTCCCATATTTGAGGGTCAAATAGACGCAGATGCCGTAGATAGATGGTTAAATCTGTTAGAAGGATATTTCTCGGTTCATGACTTTTCAGACCGGGAGAAGATTATTTTTGCACTCCTCAAAGCTACCCCCCATGTTAAGGACTGGTGGGAAACCTACCGTGAGAACAAGGACCAGACAGAACCCTCTCTGTTCTCAGCCGTACCAACTTGGAATTCTTTCCGAGACGCCGTCAAGGAACAGTACTATCCCGTGGGGAGCTATGAGAACAAGTACATACAATGGACCACGCTGCGACAACAAAGGGATCAAGATGTGCATGAGCTGACGAATCTGTTCCATACCCTGCGCACAAAGTTGGGTATCAAAGATTCGGAGAAACATTTGGTGCTAAAGTATCGCAGCTGTCTGCACAGATACATTCAGGAGGAAATGGAGTTCCTCGACATCTCCTCGCTTGGTACGGCATACCGGTATGTTGCCAAGATTGAGCAGAAATTCAAGCAGAAGAAGCGAGACTTTGGATCTGCGAATCAAAAGCAAGGGAAAGGTGCTTCCAAACCGCAGAACAAAGGACCGAGCCAAGGCATGGTAGCTAAAGACAACTCATCAAAGCCACAAGAAAAGAAAAACACCGCAAAGCCAAAGAAGGACACGGGAAAGTGGTGTGAGTTCCATAAGAGCTCCACTCACAACACAAGTGAGTGTCGGGCCAAGCAGTCGCTAGTGGCCGAGATGAGGGCTTCTGAGTCAGATGCATGCTCTGACTCCGAATCAGAACCTGAAAAGGCAAATGAAAAAGGGAAACATATTATTGATTCGGAGCCCAACGCCACTGTTGCCACTACAAAGATCCAAAAAGAGGAACCAGAAGATCCAGAGGAGGAGGAACGTCTCTTCCACTCCCAAATGTGGGTAAAAGGCTCCCTGGTACAGTTCATTGTCGATAATGGGAGCCAAAAGAACCTCATTTCAGCAGACGCCGTGAAGCGGTTGGGCTTGCCGACCACAGCTCACCCACATCCATACACCATCGGGTGGCTTCACCAAGGACGAGATCTCCGCGTCAGCCAGCAGTGCCGCCTTCCCTATAGCATCAAGCCCTTCGTGGATGAGGTATTATGTGACGTTGCTCCTATTGATGTTTCTGATGTATTATTAGGACAACCATACTTGTGGAAGCGTCATGCTGTGTATGAGTCTCGACCTCGTGTTGTTATTGTTACTTTGGGAAATAAGTTGTACAGGATACCAGAGGTACCACCTCCTGCGGCTATCTCTTTGGTTACTGCAAAACAATGCAGTAAGCTCATTTCCCAAACCAGGAAATTCGTTTTCCGGATGATCCGCCCCCAGGGCAAGAAGAAGACTGTGGCCACGACCTCCAGACAGGGCTCCTCTGCACAACAACAACAAATGGATAAGGTTGTGGAGGAGTACGGGGACATATTCACCTCACCCACAGGGGTTCCTCTGCACTGTCAGGTCAAGCACCCGATTGATCTAACCCCAGGTGCGCCGCTACCTAATGGACCGATCTATCGGCGCTCTGTTCTGGAGAATGATGAAATCAAGAGGCAGATTCAGGAGCTGTTGCAGAAAGGTCACATCAGACCAAGTTCATCGCCCCGTGGGAGCCCGATCGTGTTGGTACAGAAGAAGGATGGGACGTGGAGACTCTGTATTGACTATCGGGCGCTGAACAAGATCACTGTCCGGAATAGGTACCCAATCCCACGGATTGATGACCTTCGGGACCAACTCAAAGGTGCAAAATATTTCAGCAAGATCGACCTGAAGTCTGGGTATCACCAGGTACCAATTGAACCCTCCGATGTGTGGAAGACTGCCTTCAAAGCCAAGGAAGGCCTTTTCAAATGGCTGGTCATGCCTTTCGGGTTGACGAATGCTCCCACCACCTTCATGAGGATGATGGATGACATCTTGTGGCCATTCACCAACTCATTTGTAGTGGTGTACTTGGATGACATTCTGATCTTCAGCCAGACTTGGGAAGAGCACCTTCACCACATTCGACAAGTCCTCCAAACACTGCGGCAACACAAGTTATGTGCCAATTTGGAGAAGTGCACTTTTGGCATGACCCGGGTTCAATATCTGGGATACATTATTGATGAAAGGGGGGTGCATGTGGATCCAGCCAAGATCCAAGTCATTCGGGATTGGCCAACCCCAACCACTATAACAGAGCTTCGCAGCTTTCTGGGTCTTGCTAATTTCTACCAGAGGTTCGTGTTGGGATTCTCTCATATCACTTGGCCCTTGAGTCAAGTCACCAAGGGAGGAGCGAGAGAAAAAAAAATTTGGTCGGAACCTCAACAGAAGGCGTTCACAGAATTGAAAAATCGCCTCTGTTCTGCCCCAGTGCTCACTTTACCAGACTTGCAACAGCCATTTGAGATCGAGACAGATGCCTCTGACTATGCTATTGGGGTAGTTCTTACTCAACAAGGACATCCAGTGGCATTTCACAGTGAGACATTGTCTGACACAGTTCGCAAGTACCCCACATATGACAAAGAAATGTACTCCATTGTGCAAGCTTGTTGACAATGGAAGCATTACATTTTTGGGAAGGAAACAATCATCCACACAGACCACAGGCCTCTGCAGTTCATACAGACACAAGGGAAGTTGCAGAATGATCGCCATCATAAGTGGTCTACATATCTGCAACAGTTTCATTTGAACATCAAGTATAAGAAGGGTAGCACCAATCATGTTGCAGACTGCCTCAGCCGACCACCGATCGTGGCGCTCACCACTGTACTCAACGCTTGTGGGCACGAGACTTTTGATTGGCCGCTTCTCTATGAGAGTGACCCAGAATTCGGCCAAACTTACAAGGCACTCCTGGGGGGTACGCAAGTTCCAAATTTTCACCTCCAAGATGCACTTATATGTCACATGGGACACCTTTGTGTTCCTTCAAGCGAGCGTGCCAAGATGATATGGGAAGCACACTACAGTCGAGTCGCTGGGCATTTCGGGGTCGAGAAAACAGTAGAAATCCTGCAGAAGTATTTCTATTGGCCGAACCTTTGAAAGGATGTCGAGAAGCACATCAGATCCTGCACTGCTTGTGCCATTGCCAAACCGACCATCAAGAAGCAAGGCCTATATACTCCTCTACCTACCCCTAGTCGACCTTGGGAATCCATCTCCATGGATTACATGTCGGGCCCGCCTTCTACTAAGCAGGGAAATGACTGTGTTTTTGTGGTCGTCGACAGATTCTCGAAGATGGCCATTATGGCGGCCTGCAAGAAGAATATCACAGCAGAAGCCACTGCTAAACTCTTCCTTGAACGAGTGTGGGTGCACTTTGGGATCCCACAGTCTATCATATCAGATCGGGATAGCAGGTTCCTCAGCACATTTTGGTCCAGCCTCTGGTCGATGTTGGATACCAAGCTCACCAAGTCCACAGCTTTCCATCCCCAAACGGATGGCCAGACAGAGGTCGTCAACAGAATGATTGTACACATTCTGCGCATGTACAATTCAAAGCATCCACGCACATGGGACGAGAGCCTCCCTTATGTACAACATAGTTATAACCGGGCTCTCCACAGTTCAATTGGCCATAGCCCCTTTCAGGTGGGCTTCGGATTCCAGCCACTATGTCCCATTAACGTAGCCATGCCATTTGCAGCTGCTCAGGCTGATTCAGCGCACGTCCAGTCTGAAGTTGAAAAAGCAAGTAGCTTCATCGAGCACATTCAACACATTCGCCAACAGGTTCATGATATATTGGACAGAGCCAATGCGAAGTACAAGAAGCGCCATGATCAACACCGGGTGCCACACAACTTCCAGGTGGGCGACAAAGTATGGCTGCATTTGCAGAAGGAGCGCCTCACTGGACCTCACCGCAAGCTTCGCCCGCTCCGATACGGGCCATACACCATCACCAAGGCTGTAGGGAACAATGCTTTCGAGCTTAGTATTCCACCATTCCTTGGTCTGCACCCAGTCTTCAATGTGGATCGCCTTCGTCCTTACTTCCCACCTCTACTAGACACTTCGGACATTGCAGAACAACTCACACCAACAGAGTTAAACCCAGATTGCATGGAACAGGCCACCACAGATTGTATCATGGACATGCAAATTAAGAACACTCGCCAACAGAGGATCCAACTGTATCGGGTTGTCAAAGCTGGCCAACTCCCGCACCAAGGAAAGTGGTTCACCAGGGACCAAGTTCAGCAGAAATTTCCTCATCTCATGGAGGAACTTAACGCAATGGGGACCATTGCTTCCTAAGGGGGAGGAATGATCCAGGTGGATATTGGTGGTCACCCGCCTATTCCACTTGGGGCTCCACCATTGTCTATTTCAGTTTTTCAGTTTCGGCACAGTTTACTATTTTTAGCATTTTTTCGGGTCCTAAACTTCCGGAGCCGTTTTGAGGCGCTAAACGACGTTTTTTGGGAAAATGGAGAGCAAAATGGGTCCATGGACCGATGTTGCTCATTCCAAATTTGTAGTCCTCGGATAGATCTTTCTAACGAGGTATGGTACGCGTCACGCCCTTGGGATTTTGAAACACCAATTTACCCAAACGGGCTCCATAGTTTTCGTTTCTTCATCTCCCGGGGGTTAGGTTTTGGTCACGAGATTTCCCCATTGTTTCTAAAATGATAAATAAAGCCCCAGCCCTCATCATAAATACGGGGCCGTAGGCCTCGTAGCCGCCACATTCTTCTCGTAGATAGCTACCAGTCAGCCTAGTCGGTTTTATTTACTTTTGTTCCAAAGGAAAATTTCGTTCTTTGATATTAATGAAATGAAGTTATTTCCGAATGACCGTATTTATGGTTATATGTTTATTCGTCGTTGCCTCCCCGTGATAAATCCGGATCAATGAAGAAGGATTTTCTTCAATAAATTGCACTGGGGCTAATGATGGAAGAGTTAAATTTGATGGTATCACAGCTTCTTTTCCATAATTTCTAAATGATAAATAGGCCCTCGAGCCTCATTGTAACACAGTTCAGAGGCCTGTAGCCGCCACATCTCTTCTCAGAGATAGCTACCAGCGCCCTAGTTAGTTTTATTTCCATTCTGTCTGTAAGCAAAATTCAGTTCGTTGATATTAATGAAATGAAGTATTATTTCCGCTGCATCTCTGTATTTATGTTTATATGTTTATTCTCCGTTGCGTTCTTTACAACCGATCAATAACCATGGTACTAAGTAGTATGTGATTGGGTCATCGATTATATATGTGGTCCGCCTTAAATTATATTAATTGGGATCTTTTTAAACTAAGGTTTGCGGGGTTAATAAAGGATGTTTTTCTAAATTACGCTATTTCTATTATAAACATAATGTTACAAACTCGCCACAACTCACCGAGGAAGCCCGAAACTCGGGTTTGATATCCACGTTCGTCTAACTTTGCGGAACCGCCCATTAGCGGAAACCGTTTTTTGAAAGTGGATACACCGCCAGGAACGAAATCGTTGTGAGCCACAGACAGCACACTGGGCCCAAAAGAGACAGACAGGAAATTTTGTTTCATGGGGGTAGACTATCAAAAACAGAAATTTTGCAAAAAATCTAGAGCATAGTTCATACTGAGAACTGGTCTTGGAAGAGGGAGAGCACTTAGTCTGAAGCAGGTTGCTCTTCCACAATTCTGCAGCCATAATGTTCTTCCGAATCTGCTTCAGCATTCTTGTCATCGTCTTCGCCAGAAAGACCAGCATCCATCTGCAAGTGAGACGGTCCCGGAGGAGCAGGGACAGGGGCAAAAGGAACTCCGAGAGAGTGCACAAACGGACCGGGTTTAGGACTAGAGGGGGGCTCGAAGACAGGCACAGAAGGAGTCTGCAAGGGGTCAAGCGGCTGGACAGGAGGGAGGGTGGTCTCTTCGCGAAGGGTAATCGTGATAAGGGCAGTGATGGAGGGCCGATTGAAGGCGCAATCGAAATGCAGCTCAGCTCGTTGCGTAGATTGCCTGAGATAATGACTGCCAGGGCGAGGAGGGGAGGCGGAAGCCTGGAGAGGGGGCGAAGACAGAGGTGACAAAGCAGAAGCGCGAGGCGGAGGCATGGACTGAGGAGGCGCCGGGGCAACGCTCTCATGGAGACGACCAGAAGGGTCAATATAGAAATGAGAGGGACGCCTTTCATAAGGCTCCATGGAGAAATCGACATTAGAGCTAGAGGGACGCTCACTCATGGATCTGCCTCGAGAGGCCCCTCTCCTACAGGTCATTCTTTGCCTGAGCCTGGGCATATTGGAATTCTGAGAAGAATCCGACCAGTCACTAGAAGGAGCTGCAAGAGTAGAGTTAATTTGACCAACAATAACATGAGAAGAATGAAAATTGAACATAACAGGGCAGAAATTACTATTTGAGTAATGGTAGCCGGGAATTATTTCCAAACAGCAGTGAAGAGAGCACCGACGTCCTGTAGCAGTGCGATCCCCACCTGTAGCACAGTCGCCCGGGCAGTGAGAGCGCAAAGGCGACAGAGGGCGGTGAGCAGAACCAAAACAATCGGGAGAGTTCGAGCAGTAGTGCTCCATTTGATGTCTGATGCGCTGAGCAGGACAGAGCAAGTGACGGCGAGGAGGAATAAATGTCCAGCGCCGAGGTTTAATGAGAGTTGCATTAATGGCACCATAGGGGGCCATGTGGCCACCACGGGTGAACCGCCTTGGGACCTGAACCAGGCCTTGAGGCCCCTTAACCCAAAGTATCATCCGCACTTAATGTTAATAAAGGATGTTGAATATGTGAAATTAGCGAAATATGAAAATTGTGATGCTATGAACGTGGGTTAATATATGCGTTGATATCACAAATACATAAACCTGGGGTCAATATATATATGCCTTGGGGAATTCATAACTAAAGAAGGAATTGGATTAATATCTCAATCTCAGATTGAGATATTAAAAAGCCTTAGATTAATTATCGGATTGCCAAACCAAGAAAATAGAACAATGAGAAATCGTTTGGGGCTTGGGTAGACCCCGCTGGATTATCTAATTGATCTCGTCTAGGAATACCATCAGCGGTTGGGTGGTTTTGACTCATGGTATTATTAAAGGAAAAAACTATATATGGAGAAGAGGATAATAGTACAAGGTGTGCAGGGGTTGTTAATGAATAAATCTCTTTAAGATATATCTGCATGATTGAACTCAGTCTACTGATAAAGCTGAATCTATGATGCACCTATGGAGTTGATGAAGAAATCTCTAGGAAGATCTGCAAAGAAATAATGAAGACCTGACGCAAGTCTGATGAAGAAATTGAAGAAATTTGGTGGATCTGAGGGTTGAAGTCTTCAGCATGAAAGTGGAAGCTTTCTGCCAGTACAAGCTAGTATTAAAATCACGGGGTTGGAGATCCCTTCCAGTAGTTACTGGAGAATGACAGAAGGTTGTAGCCTTCTGCAAGTGGGTGCTTGCGTGCTGGTATAAGTTTGCGCCAGCACAAAAATTGTAAGAAGTTTTCTTTATAATAAATATTGAAGATAGAGACGACAACAGCGGTGGTTTTCTCCCAAATTTGGTTTCCACCTTAAATACTGGTGTTCATGTGTGTTGTTTATGTGTGATGGCTTACTCTGTTATTACTGCACATGCTTACTGCTTACTAAACTTCTGATGAATGAATGATGCAATAATATATGTACAGAATTAAATGCATAGTAAGATCTCTGATAAAAAAAATTTCAATTAAAAAGCTAAATACTGATTCACCCCCCCTCTCAGTATTTTTCCCAACAATTGGAATCGGAGCAGGTCCTTCTGAAAAGCTGAGCTGCTAGAAGGAAGATCTATCAAGATGAGCAATCAAGATGGAATAGCATCTATCAGGCCTCTGCTCTTCAACGGAAACAATTTAATCTTCTGAAAAACAAGGATGAGATCCTATCTTCAGTCTCTGGGTGCAAATGTATGGGCTATTGTTGAAGCAGGATATCAATATCTAGCCGCAGTACCAACAGATCCAACGGAAAGAAAGAGTTATGAAACAAATTCAAAGGCGGTTAATGCTGTATTGGGAAGTCTAACTGAATCAGAATTTGTCAAATTCATGCAGCTAAATACAACAAAGGAAATATGGGACAAAATCATTCTAAGTTATGAAGGTGATGCAAAGGTAAAAAGTGCTAAACTCCAAACTCTCAGAATTCAATATGAGAACCTAAAAATGCATAATGAGGAGAGCATTGCTAATTTATTTTTACGTCTTGATGATATTGTAAATCATATGAGAAATCTAGGAGAAACAATAACCGAATCAACTTTGGTTGAGAAAGTCTTAAGATCACTAACAACAAAATTTGAGTCAAAAGTTTCTGCTCTTGAAGAAAAGCAGGATCTTCAAAATCTTACTGTGGTGCAACTTCATGGCATACTAACTGCATATGAAATGAGAAGAGGAGGACCATATGAAGTCAAAGAATCCGTCTTTAGAGCTTCTACAAAAGGGAAAGAAGTACAAGAGACAGAAGGATCAGGGTATATCTCAGAAGAAGATGAGGTAAATTTTGTAAAGAAACTCCAACTTGGCACAAGACGGTTCAGAGGTAAGCTTCCTTTCAAATTTTTTGCTTGTGGAAGAGTTGGTCATTATGCTGCTAAGTGTCCTTACAAAGAAACACATGAAAAAGGGAAGGAAGTAGCAAGAAGGAATAAGAATCGGTTTAGCACTAGAAAAGGTTACTATACTCATGAAGACAGTGATGGGTTATCTGACAGTGAGGAAGAATGTGAACAAGATCTTAGACTTCTCATGGCATTTGAAAAAGAATCTAGAGAAGAAAAAGATACTTTTATGGATGCTTTAGAGGAAAATGATTTTCTTGATGAAATCAATCAACTCAAAATATGCTTAGAAGAAAGTAAATTATCCATAGAAACTCTGAAAAACCAGCTTGAAGAAAAGGAGAAACATAATGAGAAATTAGAATGTGAAATAGTAAGTCTAAGAAAAGAAATTGAGAAAGTAAAGAATTTGAATCTTAGATTTGCTAAAGGATCTGAAACCTTAGATGAGATTATCAAGGTACAACGTTCTCCTCTTATAAAGACAGGTCTTGGATATATCAGAGAATCTTCTCAGGCTTCAGCACCAAATTATCTAAAAGCAGCTACAGCTAGTATACAACATTCTGCCACTCAGCAAGGGAATAAAGAATATTTACAGGTAAAGCATGACCATCTCAATTCAAAGAACACTAACAGGAATACCTTTCGAAGAAACACCAATCAATAGGTAAATTTAAGTAGAAGATTTCATGATCGAAGAAATTTCTTCTTCAATGGACAATGTTTCTCATGTCACAATTTTGGTCATAAATTTGTTCAATGTGTTGCATATAAAACCATCATGACAAGAGAAGCAAGAAAGAAAAGGATTGATATTGGAACAAAGAATAATACATATAACAACTTTTCTCCTCTTCAAAATGAAGTTGAATGTGCTTATTGCAATAACTTTGGCCATGAAGAATCTGAATGCAGGAGCAAAGTCCAGCCAAAAGAGCATCTTCCTTCAAGCTCCAAAGTATGGAAAAAGAAGGAATTACAGGTTGAAAATTGTGGCATAGCTTTATTTGCAGAAGGAGAATAAAATCAATGGTACATTGATAGTGGATGCTCAAAACACATGACAGGTGACAAAAACAAACTTCTTGCATATAGTGCTCTAGAAAAGGAAAAGAATGTCACATTTGGAAATGATACTCCTGCTGTCATTAAGGGAAAAGGATCTGTTTTTCTAAAAGAAAAGGTGAAAGATAATAATGTCATGTATGTGGATGGATTAAAGCATAACCTGTTAAGTGTAAGTCAAATGTGTGATCAAGGAACTGAAGTTGTCTTTAGTTCAAAAGAATGTGTGGTACGTGATCTTGATACAGGTAAAACAATTATAAAAGGAAACAGAACTCCAAGAAACCTGTATGTATTAAAGAACTGCAAAGAAAAATTTTACATGAGTAAATCTTCAGAAAACTGGCTATGGCATAGAAGGTTGGGGCATCTACGTTTCTCTCAAATCAACAAATCAAGTAGACTTAAAGTTGTTCGTGATCTTCCCAATATTACACCACCTGAAAGTATCATATGCAAATCTTGCCAATTTGGTAAGCAAACCAGAGTGAAATTTAATGCCAAGGAAGGTTCATCAAGTAAGCCTCTTGAAATCATTCATACTGACATATGTGGACTTGTGAAGAAAAATTCACCACGTGGTGAACAATACTATATCTTATTTATTGATGATTTCTCTAGAATGTGCTGGATTGGGTTGATTAAACACAAAGATGAAGAATTTGAGAAATTTCATATCTTCAAAGCACTGGTTGAAAATGAATTAGATCTAAAAATCAAGTGTCTTAGATCTTATCAAGGAGGAGAATATACATCAGATGAATTCCTTGAATTTTGTGAACAACATGGCATAAAAAGACAGTTTTCTGTAGCTGGCACTCCACAAAAAAATGGCGTAGTAGAAAGAATGAATAGAAATGTTCAACAAATGGCTAGAGCTATGCTTGATGAGTCCGGAACACCTGACACATTTTGGGGAGAAGCGACACATACAACGGTAAATATTCTTAACAAGGCACATGTTCGTGTAAATAGTGACAAAACTCCATATAGACTGGTATAAAAAATCCTCCAGCAACATTTGATTTTGGGAGAAAATTATTTATGTAACTGATGAAAAACTTGGCAAGTTTGAACCCAGAGCAGATGAAGGAATACTCCTTGGATACTCCTCTAGGAGTAGAGCATATAAATGTTACAATAAAATACTTCGGAAGATTGTTGAATGTATTGATGTTATTGATGAGTCTCCTGCAGCTCCAAAAGAAGAAAAACAAACAAGAGATGGAGAAGATGATGACATATATCCTTCTACATCAAATAAGGATGATATAGATAGTGAACCAAATGAAGAACTCGAAGATGATTTATCGAAAACCCTAAAACGTGACCATGTTCAGATAATCGAAACTCTCAAATTTTGAAAGAAAGGATCAAATTGCAAACTCTTTGAAAGATATTAATGGATATTCTAAGCTATCTCAGCATTTCTATCCTATTGTTCTAAGCTTGTTAATCAAGCCGTAAAAGATGAATTTTGGATTCAAGACATGAATGAAGAGCTTGATCAAATTGAAAAGAATCACACTTGGGAATTAGTACCAAGACCTCATGACAAAAATGTCATTGGAACTAAATGGATATTAAAAAATAAGTTAAATGAGAATGGGGATGTTATAAGAAATAAAGCTAGACTTGTTTGCAAGGGGTATGCTCAACAAGAAGGTATAGACTTTGAAGAAACTTTTTCCCCTATTGCTAGGCTTGAAGCCATAAGAATGTTTCTTTATTTTTCAAGCTTCCAACAAATCAAAATTTATAAAATGGATGTTAAATCTGCTTTTCTCAATGGTGATCTAGAAGAAGAAGTTTATATAGAACAACCAGAAGGATTCATTTTGGGAAATGATGAAAAACTTGTTTGTAGACTTAAAAAGGCTCTACATGGTCTCAAACAAGCTCCAAGGGCATGGTACGATCGTCTTGACAAATATCTTCATCAACAAGGATTTTCAAAGGGGTGTGCTGATAGCAACTTATACAAAAAAACTGAAAATCATAAACTATTGATTGTGGTTGTATATGTTGATGATATCATTTTTGGAGGTAATGAAGAATCTATGAGTCAGAAATTTGCTTTTGATATGCAGCAAGAATTTGAAATGTCTTTACTTGGGGAACTAACATTCTTTCTTGGATTGCAAGTGCAACGAGCAACAGATGGCATATTCTTATCACAAGAAAAATATCTTAAGAAAATCTTGAAGAAGTATGGCATGGAAGATTGCAAACCTGTAAGTACACCAATGATAACCAGATGTAATCTCAGCTCTAATGATGATTCCCTCACATTGAATCAACCAGAATATAGATCTATGATAGGAAGTCTACTCTATCTCACTGGTAAAAGACCAGAAATTATGCATGCAGTTGGGATTGTTGGACTATTCCAAGCTAATCCAAAAAAGTCTCACCTTCAGGCTATGAAAATAATATTCAAATATCTACAAGGAACTCAAGACTTTGGACTATGGTATCCAAAGAATGCTGATCTTACTCTTCATGCTTACACTGATGCAGATTGGGCTGGAAATGTTGATGATTGGAAAAGCACTAGTGGTGGTGCATTCTATATGGGGCCCCAGTTAGTATCTTGGCTCAGCAAGAAGCAAAGCTCTATTGCCTTATCTATAGCAGAAGCAGAATATGTGGCTACCGCATCATGTTGCACTCAACTTCTTTAGATGATGCAAACCTTACAAGACATTCAAATCAAACGTTCACTTCCTATTTCCATTATGTGTGATAATACCAGTGCCATCAGTATCTCAAAGAATCCTGTTATGCATTCCAAGACCAAGCACATTCCCATCAAGTATCACTTCTTACGTGAACAAGTGCTTGAACAAAAATTGAAGTGGGAGTATGTTCCCTCCAAAGAACAAGTTGCTGATATATTTACCAAACCTTTACCTAGGGAAGCGTTCGAATATCTCAGACAGAAGCTGGGATTAGTCTCTACCATGCAGAAGATCAGACCTACTTAAATTCAGAAGATTAAATTAGATACGCTCCTGTTGAAAGTGTTCAGAATGCACAAGCTAAGGGGGAGCATTGGTCATGTGGCATGGATGCATTGTTGGCATTCTAATTATTGGTTGTAATCTGATCTCATGCTTGAGAATCTTTGATCTTGAGTGTATAAGTCATTGAATATTATGTTTAAAGATACAGCATGATCTCAGGGGGAGCATGGTATTGTCGGTTCAAAGGATATTGATCTACCCTTTGCCCTTGATTTCAAAGGGGGAGAATATTGCTAAATGTATTTCAGGTCATGGTTGCCATCAATTCCAAAGGGGGAGATTGTTGGCAATATGTTTCTTGTATCCTATTATATGATTGTCCTTGATGGTAACTCTCTGAAAAAGGATGCAGATAATGACTGTATGAAGAACTTAGAAAACCAGATCAATGTTGCGGATTGATTTCGGTATGGTATGTGCCTTTATTGAATTGAGCAAGTGTAATTGTGAATCCCTGCATCCAACATGGAACTCGGTGAATAAAAAATGTGAGTATAGGCCGTCGAACTCTCATTGGAACAACACTTCGAAATTACGAACGGAACCTGGAGTAGAAGGGCGGAACACAACAAAAGGAAGCGCGACGAAACCTGGAGTAGAAGGGCAGAACCATGAAGGAGGAACAATAAAGGCGGTTTATGGTTTTTATCACACCACCTTTGCACGATGAGTGGTATCTGAGGAGGGGGGAGCGATTCCATAGAACGAGCGACACGCGTCCCTGAACAAATCTGCAAAACCGCCATCACTGCGTGTCATCGTGCGTTAATGTCCGACCAAGGAAGCCGCGCGATATTTTTGTGCACCGTCGATCTGGAGGGGAGCCATCAGACGGTGGCCATATGAGGAAGGTGCATGATGGATAACCATGGTATGGTGTCAGTATGTGATTGGATCATTGATTTTATATGTGGGTCCAGTTTAAATTATATTAATTGGGATCTTTTTAAACTAAGGTTTGTGGGGTTAATAAAGGATGTTGAATATGTGAAATTGGTGAAATATGAAACTTGTGATGCTATGAACGTGGGTTAATATATGCATTGATCTCACGAAAACATAAACCTGGGGTCGATATATATATGCCTTGGGGAATTCATAACTAAAGGAGGAATTGGATTAATATCTCAATCTCAGATTGAGATATTAAAAAGCCTTAGATTAATTATCTGATTGCCAAACCAAGAAAATAGAAAAATGAGAAATTGTTTGGGGCTTGGGTAGACCCCACTAGATTATCTAATTGATCTCGTCTAGGAATACCATCAGCGGTTGGGTGGTTTTGACTCATGGTATTATTAAAGGCAAAAACTATATAAGGAGAAGAGGATAATAGTACAAGGTGTGCAGATCGAGGGGTTGTTAATGAATAAATCTCTTCAAGAGATATCTGCATGATTGAACTCAGTCTACTGATAAAGATAAATCTATGATGCACCTATGGAGTTGATGAAGAAATCTCTAGGAACATCTGCAAAGAAATAATGAAGACATGACACAAGTCTAATGAAGAAATTGAAGAAATTTGGTGGATCTGAGGGTTGAAGTCTTCAGCATGAATGTGGAAGCTTTCTGCCAGTACAAGCTAGTGTTAAAATCAGGGGGTTGGAGCTCCCTTCCAGTAGTGACTGGAGAACGAGAGAAGGTTGTAGCCTTCTACAGGTGGGTGCCTGCGTGCTGGTATAAGTCTGCGCCAGCACAAAAATTGTAAGAAGTTTTCTTTATAATAAATATTGAAGACAGAGCCAACAGCAGCGGTGGTTTTCTTCCAAATTAGGTTTCCACCTTAAATATTGGTGTTCATGTGTGTTTCTTATGTGTGATGGCTTACTCTATTATTACTGCACATGCTTACTGCTTACTAAACTTCTGATGAATGAATGATGCAATAATATATGTACAGAAATAAATGCATAATAAGATCTCTAATAAAAAGTTTTTCAATTAAAAAGCTAAATACTGATTCACCCCCCCCCCCCCCCAGTATTTTTCCCAACAAAAGAGAAGTATTTAGTGATAACCCTTACACCTCCACCACCTTGCACTATGATATTCTTCTCCTTATATAGATTTAGCCTTTACCAATACCATGAGCCAAAACCACACAACTGCCGATTGTATTCTTGGATGGAATCAAATAGATGACACATCGCTCAATATTGTGGGCTAATACCATGGTAATGCCCCCTGGTACCATTTTTTTAGAGCGCAAAAGACATACGCAACTTGGATCGTTCTTATGTGCATGTATACGCGACTTGGCCTGTACTAACCCGCATATAAAACCTTCAATATGAAAATAAACCAACTTCTGCTATATTTTTCACATTTCTTCTAATAGACCTTTGCAAACTACTGAGCTTCTTTAGAATACATATACTCCATTATTTTCCAGAGTGTTGCCATCAAGGACAACATATTAATTCATAAGAATCATATTTCCAACACATTGTTGGGTTTAGATTGGGATATTGTTATGGGTGGAATCATCAATATTAAGTACAGAAGTATCGTATTTGAGAATAATGGAACCAGGGTTATGATCCCCTTAGATTCTACATAAGGAGAAAGATATACATAGTTGGTGCACACAGATGATTATTTCGATCATATCTATAAGTTGACTATGTGAGATGAAGATTGGATCAACCCGATAGCTGATGGAAGACTCAACTGGGAGAGGATAGCTCCTGCTTTTCAGATTCACATGAGGAACTAGAGAATTGGTAAAATGAGTTGCATGAAGTATCTGCATTACTCTACAATCGGGTGACAAAAACTCTTCGATGCATATCCTCAGAGGTACGATAATTGCCTTATTATGATGGTCTTCCTAATATTAACCTATTTTTATAAGAACTTTCAAAAGTTTTTCCAGAAGAAAAAGGATTCCATGCACTTGATATAGCGTTGCACTCAAGCCGAGCACGTTGGTGGGAGATGCACAATGGAAACTTGGCTAACTGGGAAGAATGCACCTGCATGATGAGTCTGCGATTTTAACGTCAAAATACCAGAAGGGAAGAGATCTATTTCGGAGAAAGTGATACGAGCAAACATTTGGCCAGATGGATTGGAGCTTGGGGAAAAGAACCGAAGCTAGAATGTGTGCATATATTCATCCACACTTTGGGGAAGGTGCCTACGGACTGGTACCTGGAAACTAAGTTGCGATGAGGAACCAATGAATGGACTGTGCTGATAGAAAATTTTCTCCTAACCTTTAGTTTTGAAAGTGCGTTCGAATGCCTCGATGAGGCACTGCAGGATATTTAGGAATTCATTTTGACACCAAAAAACCCAAGTTTGAGCGTGCCTTTCCAACATGGGATGCGCAAATGAAGGAAATTGTTAACTATAGAAATGTTTCAGTTGAGGATAATGAGGAACATCCAAGGAACATTACGATCCCTGAATCTGAAGGAAAGCCCGCACTTGCTGGACCTATGATTGAGTGACTCGATGTAACTAAGCCTATGAATATTTGGCAAGTCAACATTGGCTCAGAGGAATAGCCGAAATTAGAAAATATGTAATGTTCCCTTTTTGGAATAGCTAGCAATCCATGGTTGGAAAACGCATTTTCCAGAAATGTAGGCAGCAGGATTTGATACCAAGACCTAGATCCCTTAGAAAAATGTGTATAAGACCAAAATCCAAGAATTGGGACCAAGAAATCCTTTTAGGGTGGTGAGACAAGCCTCCCACACCTAGTTCCCTTCAGAAATTGCCCAAGGAATGGGGCTGCAAAAATGTATGGACATACAAGGAATTCTTAGCGTTATTTTAATGAGATTTCTTTATGAGAAGAATTAAGTAGCCAAATATATTATTACAGAAGTCAAATAAATGCAATGAATTGAGTAATTAGTCATTCAATCAATACAATACAAGCCCCTCATCATTTTCATGATAAACATGAAGAACACTACTATATGAAATAAGCCCTAGGATATGACTGCATTGTCTATAAAAGGCACTGCTGAAAAAATGTAAAAAATACATAGATGTGGAAATATGCAGCTCAAATAAAGTGGGGGAGCATGTTCTCAACCCCTGAAAAATACAATGCATCAATCCTTAAGAAGAATTGGTTGAAATACAAGAAAAATGGCACTCCTGCAGAAATGCCAGAGTTGCTGGGTAGCAGCAACTCAAGAACTGGAAATAGATGGAGAAGGATGAAATGGATGCATAAAATGAATAACCCTCCTCCAATGGAAATCTGAAGTAAAAGGCTGATCCCTTCACCTAAGATCTCACCCTCCAACTATCTGCTAATCCCTCACAGCAAATGCTCTCCAAGAATAACGTTGTCTAAGAGAGGGACTACACTGCATATGATGGAAATTGGTTGGCCTGATGCCAAATATGGTGGAATACGCTCATGAACCTAATTTTTTGATCTCCCAAAGGGATGGAAGCTCCCTCCCCTGAAAAACTAGCCAAGGATGGTGTTGTAGAAAACTTCCCCAGCAACACCCAGCAACACTGCACAATATCCAGCTGAAACCACGCTGATGAAGAAAGATGATGCTTGACCTTAATGTATGAATATCGGGAATGGAGTGCAATCCTACAAGAGCTACTCAAGAAGGAGAGGAAATCCTAAATAGGAATTTCCCGGCAATTCTTGCTAAGCAGCAAGAAGTTGCAGCAAGTCTAAAGGACCAAAGATGAATAATACTCAAGATGTCGCTCAATGGCTACCTTTCCCTCCTTTTAAAAAATTTTAGCTCCCTCTCAATGGTCCCCACTCGTTATGGTTTCCTTCCTATAGAATCTTCCTTCCTTATCCCACTGTGCTGGCCCACAATGTTCTCTCCACCTCATGCCACTGCACTGTTTGACTTGGTCAAACTTGACCTAGTCATCCTGCAAAAGCCCCTTTTCACAAATGGAGGTGTGAA
Source organism: Pinus albicaulis (assembly GCA_034641835.2). Classification (NCBI taxonomy): domain Eukaryota; kingdom Viridiplantae; phylum Streptophyta; class Pinopsida; order Pinales; family Pinaceae; genus Pinus; species Pinus albicaulis. The sequence continues at coordinate 756,315 of MU968382.1, read as the reverse complement.
ATCCAGCTCTATAAGTGATCCCCCTTCATGCTAAGAGGATTTTTATTCCCTATTGAAAAAATGAATGGGTCTCCTACCCATTTTATTCATCTCCTAAGTGAAAATGTCAAAAATTAATATTCCACAAAATTTTGGAATATTACAGTCCTCCCCTCTCAAAGATTGCTTGTCCTCAAGCAAGTATAAGGATAGACTGATTCATTTCCCCTTAATTTCCCTATAGCATCCATTCATGATAAACTCCTCCAAGGAAAGGATGCCATATCATCAATCAAGTGTCCGAGTTGTCCCTCCAACATATGTAATCCAGTCTTTGGTGAACATCCCCAAATAGCTATCATGTAGGAACAAATATCCATGAAGGAAACAATGGGCTGTCTAAGGGCCTTCTTTAGGCATGAGATATGATATATAATGAGACTCATCATCCCCATATGAATCTCCCATCCCTAATCAATCATCCATACAACATAAGTTGCCTCCCAACATGGAAACTCACAGAAATCTCCCTCCACCTTGAGCTCTGAAAATGAAGGTGGGCTAAAAATATGAATATATCAAGCCTCATAGCTTGCCCCATGCTATCCTCCTCTCCACTTATGATAAGTGTAGAGTGTGTGCTGATCATGGGCTGCAAAAATATTTCCCTCAAGTGGCAACATGAAGAGCAATCCTCCAAGGATCTCTCCTCCAATAATAATCCGGCTCGCCCAAGACATTCCATCCATGATGAATAGGACATGATCATCATAGAATACCCGAATGACATTTTTTCTATAAGTTATACCTTGTGTAGAAAGGTACAAACAATGTCTCATAGGGTTACAACACAATCTCATCCACTGCAGCTACAGAAAATAACATGGCAAGTATTGTACAGAAAATATCACCTCTACTACTGGATAGTAAATAGATGAGTGAATCAGTAATACAAGATCAAATACATGCCCATATATATAAAATGGATGTGTTATCACAAAAATAGGATCCTGATAGGCTGCTAATCAGACTACCTCAGTGTAACTATTTCAAACCAATCTTTTGGATGAGGCTTAGCCTCCTCAGCCTGAGAGGGCTCTCTCAAGGGTTGTTGATTTTGTATAAATATAGATGGCTAACTCTATGGTTTGTGGTTTTTTATGTTTGCAGGTTGAAAGATGAAGACAAGTTACCATTGGGCTATGGATTCAGTGATAGGGATAAGATAACAAAATAGCTCTTCTTATAAACTGAGGCTTGTATATACTTCAATGAAAAAGGTAGTACATTCAGAAAGGTCTCAATAACTTAAGGTTCAAAGGAAGTCAGAGCATGTGTGCATGAATTATGAGTATTGATACCTCAAGGTACTGAAAAGAAAGTATTTAGAAGAGATTCATCAAAGCTTAACACCTAAAGGAAGTCAGAGCATGAGTAACATGAATTCTGAGTAACAAGTCTTTAAACATTGAAGAAAAACATCCAAAGATAAGACCAAAGAGCTCAATTCACCATAAATCAACACTTAAAGGAATTCAGAGCATGTTCCCATGAATTCTTAGTATTAAGAATCAAAACTATGGAATTAAAACATATGAGAGAAGAAATAAAGCTCACTGAAGTATAATAAGTATCTCAGCTTCAGAAAAAGTCACTCTGTTTTTGTATATATCAATCTGCTCAAAGCATTTGCAAAAGTAGATGTTCTGATTACCCTTCCAACCCATGGTACCTCAAAATATACATTGTCGACATATTTAGCTTTAGCACCACTTTCCAAGTACAACCCATTTTACTTCTAATCGACACTTAAAAATTCAATCGGTTGACTATCCTAGAGACTAAGACTCCATTACTCTATTCTAGAACAAGAGGTGAATCCTAATAGGACTAGAACTCTTAATAATTACAATAAAAAAAAATTAATCCAAGTCATCCTCAAGAGGAATCCTAACTTTATACCATGATATCCATTAAAAAAACATTTATATCATGACAGCCTTCATGGAATAACTTTTCCCATCATTTTGGAAAAGTTAGTTTGATGACATGGCACATGTTGGACTATTGTCTTCAAACTCTTCTTTTGACTAAAGTCTCCACTTGGAAAAAACTGATACTATTTGACATCTGATACTCTTTAACACTTGATGATGAGTAACCTTACACGTGCTTGATATTTTTCATGCCTTATCACTATTTTTCATAAAACTGTCTTCTCTGCTAAAACTCTGTTTTTGAGCTACGAAAACAACATGTTTTCATAGCGCATCCCAAAAGTTGATATATAATATTCTTCTATTGATTTTAACCCTTGGAAGATGTTATATTACCAAAAAAAAAAAGCATGACCTTTAAAATTTCTTACTTCCATCAATTTTTTGCTTCTCAAAACCAAAAAGATACTTTCAGAAATTTCGCAGCAAAAACTGGCCTTCAAGCTTGTCACTTGTTGCGGAATTGCCTAATACTTTGGAAATTTGACCAAGATTGTATCTGAGCTTCAAAAAAAAAATATGAAAATTTTTTCATGTATTTTTTGATAATATAAGACAAAAATATTATGATCTAATTTTTACCTCCTTGAGAAACAAACTTTTAACCATTAGCCACTTCATCAACCAATAAAAATCACTTTGTTTTTTCTGAAAAATAAGGCTGCACTCTTGAGCACCTATCTCTCAATACCTGATATCTATTAAAAAAATGGAGGATTTTTTTGTAGCTAATAATTTTTATAAGAAAAACCTCTCTTTTTTTTGAAAACTAGTTTCAGTTGTCCGGAATCTGCTTATAAAATCATGTACAAAACAGGACAAATTCAGAATGTTGAAAATAGGTGCCAAAGGAAACTTCAAATATCCAAATTGGTAGCACCTGAGAGAAAACTGAAAGAGGTTTTTGTTCATTGTTATGTTCTTCGAAAAAACCTCCTTCATATTTTTGAAAATCATCTTCATTTTCCTGAAAAACTCCTTTTGAGACCAACAACTCAAACAGTCCAAGAAAAACTAGAATCCACTTGCAGCTCTTGGTAGAAAAACATGTAACCTGTATGAATGAAAACTTGTGTGAGGCTGAGGTTATCCATGATCAGTTATAAATCCATATTCTCCTATCCAAACACATAGCCTTCTTTTTATGCTTTCCTCTTCATGGAAATTTCCCTTTATGACCCAAACTGCCCTCTTAAAAATATGACAGCTGTAAAAAAACTTTTTGGACAGCAAGTTGTTTGTCACAAATTTTAACTTTTAAAAGGTGATAGCTGAATGATACATGCAAAGGTTGAAAATAAAATGACAGAGAGGAGCTTGGGTAACTTGTTTAAGGAATGATATTCAAATGTGGAGAGAAAGGTGACAAAATGAAGGAAGTGGAAAGCAATGATGTGTGGTATTTATGCTTTTGCATGCTTGGATGATTATGAAAATCAATTGTCTGACCTTACCTTTAACCTAAACCACTAAATACTTGAAAGATCATCATCCCATTTATTTTTGCAGAAAAGCATAATTCTGCAGCATTCTCATTTATAAATTTTACAGATTTGCTGCGGAATCAGGAAAAATCAGACATGTGACTTAAAAACGGATTTTAAAGAAATGCATGTAAACCTAAAGTGAAAATTGATAAATATGAATAATATGACATGATCCATGAGGTGTTTTGGACTTAGGATAAATACTTATTTCATGAATTTTTCACTAAATTCTTGGAGCAACCTTATGAGACAGATGAAACCTATATGAGTGACCCTAATCAAAAAATAAAAATTTATGTGTGATAAAAGTGGCTCCACTTGGGATGGTGTGCCCCAGTGATACACCAAAGAACCTGTAGTCTCAGTGCCATCCATATTCTTGGAAATAAAAACTCTAAAATTCTGCCCAATCTGCTTCAAACTGTAACTACTAAAAATGCTCGTTCAATCTTGAGATTATTTTCATATTCCTACCCACCTACCCTATCAACTGCAACTTCTTTCAGCTCAATCAATGTGAAATTTCCAATGTAGCCAATCATCTATTTTATCTGATATTTGAAACTCTTGATTGCGTTTAGAATCAAATTAACCATGATACTAAGATGACCAAAGTGACTTATAATGTATTTGATCTTCATGATGCAAATGAAAATGAAATATTGGAGTGAAAATCTCTTCCATGTATTCAGCTATAGGGTCAAAAAATACATGATCAATTTGATGTTCTTTATGACATTCTCGCTGTTCAAACTGATCTTCAAAAACAGTGTATTCTTCCTCAACCTCAAAAGAGAAAGGAAGTAACACCCTCTCTTTGTGTTCTGCCATAGAAAGCTTTTGAAAAGGATGATCATGATCATGAAGACTATATGATTGAATTTGACCTTGTAAACCTTCAATGTTTTTCTCAATGCTCTTAGCAACTTCATCTAAAAATTTAATCTTATCTTTTGTCTTGCACTCAAATGATTTTAGATCAGAAGACAATGACAAAGAAAAATTTTCATCTATTTCTTCATTAATATGATCATCATTCCATTGTTTGAAACCTTGAATTGAAGGAGAGTTTTCCACCAACTCTGTTTTGTCTATCCATTCCTCCAAAAACATAAGCCAAAATTCTGCAAATGAATTAATAGATATGAAAGGAAAACTTTCAATCCACTGTTTACATTTCCCTTGAAATGAATCATAGAACAACATAATGCAAACATCCTCATATTTGACTCTAAGAAGCTCAGTAAAATCATAGAAATCTGATATATGCTTTAAATTCAAACTCAAATCTTCACCATTGAATTTTGGACCATCCCTTAAAAAATATGTATCCTTGGGAAAATGATTTGGGAAACAATGATCTCTTGAAAAATTGATACATGCATACCTTGAAACAAGAATGGAAGCATTTGAGTTCTTCATAAGCCCAGTGGAATCACCATGAATCTATGAATTTTTAATTCTTCAACAATGGAGTCGTCAAGGTAGTTTTGCAGCCTCGAAAATATTCTTGATCTCCTACTACCTTCAAGAGTTCAGCTTCATTATTTCTGGGAGATGTATATCTTCAGACTCCCGGCAAACACACCAAAATGTTATCACCAAAATAGGATCCTGATAGGCTGCTAATCAGACTACCTCAGTGTAACTATTTCAAACCAATCTTCTGGCTGAGGCTTAGCCTCCTCAGCTTGAGAGGGCTCTCTCAAGGGTTATTGATTTTGTATAAAGATAGATGGCTAACTCTATGTTTTGTGGTTTTTTATGTTTACAGGTTGAAAGATGAATACAAGTTACCATTGGGCTATGGAGTCAGGGACAGGGATAAGATAACAAAATAGATCTTCTTATAAAACTGAGGCTTGTATATACTTCAATGAAAAAGGTAGTACACTCAGAAAGGTCTCAATAACTTAAGGTTCAAAGGAAGTTAGAGCATGTGTGCATGAATTCTGAGTAATTATACCTCAAGGTACTGAAAAGAAATTATTTAGAAGAGATTTATCAAAGCTTAACACCTAAAGGAAGTCAGAGCATGAATAACATGAATTCTGAGTAATAAGTCTTTAAACATTGAAGAAAAACATCCAAAGATAATACCAAAGAGCTCAATTCACCATAAATCAACACTTAAAGGACGTCAGAGCATGTTCCAATGAATTTTGAGTATTAAGCATCAAAAATATGGAAGTAAAACATATGAGAGAAGTAATAAAGCTCACTGAAGTATAATAAGAATCTCAGCTTCAGAAAAAGTCACTCTGTTTCTATATATATCAATCTGCTCAAAGCATTTACAAAATTCGTTGTTCTGATTACCCTTCCAACCCATGGTACCATGAAATATACATTATTTATAGGCCTTTTAGCCTTTACAACTACCTTTCTAAGTGGCCAAACCATTTTACTTTAACTGACACTTAACATTAACTGTTGACTAACTTCTAGATACTAAGACTAACATCTATTCGAAACAAGAGTAAGAGTCCTACTAGGACTAGAACTCTTAATTATTACAATAAAAAAAAACTAATCCAAGTCATCCTCGAGAGGAATCCTAAATTTATACCATGCTTCCCATTAAAAAAACATTTATATCATGACAGCCTTCGTGGAATAACTTTGCCCATCATTTTGGAAAAGTTAGTTTGATGACATGGCACATGTTGGACTATTGTCTTCAAACTCTTATTTTGACTAAAGTATCCACTTGGAAAAAACTGATACTCTTTGAAATATGATACTCTTTGACACCTACTGATGAGTAACCTTACAGGTGCTTGATCCTTTTCATGCCTTATCATTATTTTTCATAAAACTGTCTTCTTTGCTAAAACTCTGTTTTTGAGCTACGAAAACAACCTGTTTTCATAGCGTATCCCAAAAGTTGATATATAATATTCTTCTGCTGATTTTAACCCTTGGAAGATGTTATATGACCAAAAAAAAATAATCATGACCTTTAAAACTGCTTACTTCCATCAATTTTTTGCTTCTCAAAACCAAAAAGATACTTTCAGAAATTCTGCAGCAAAAATTGGCCTTCAAGCCTACCACCTGCTGCGGAATTGCCTAATACTTTGGAAATTTGACCAATATTGTATCTAAGCTTAAAAAAAACATATGAACATGTCTACATGTATTTTATTGATAATATAAGACAAAAATATTATGATCTAATTGTTACCTCCTTGACAAACAAACTTTTAACCTTCAGCCACTTCATCAACCAATAAAAATCACTCTGTTTTTTCTGAAAAAGAAAGATGCACTCCTGAGCACATATATCTCAATCCCTGATAGATGTTAAAAACATGGAAGAGGTTTTTGTAGCTAAGAATTTTTATAAGAAAAACCTCTCTCGGTGTTTTGAAAACCAGTTTCAATTGTCTGGAATCTGCCTTATAAAATCATGTACAAAACAGGAAAAAATCAGAATGCTGAAAATAGGTCCCAAAGGAAACTTCGAATCTCCAAATTGGTAGCACCTGGGAGAAAAATGAAAGAGGTTTTTTTTTCATTGTTATGTTCTTAGAAAAAACCTCCTTCATATTTTTTAAACTCATCTTCATTTTCCTGAAAACTCCTTTTGAGATCAACAACTCAAACAATCCAAGAAAAACTAGAATCCACTTGCAGCTCTTGGTAGAAAAACATGTAACCTATCTGAATGAAAGCTTGTGTGAGGCTGAGGTTGTCCATGATCAGTTAGAAATCCATATTATCCTATCCAAACACATAGCCTTATTTTTATGCTTTCCTCTTCATGGAAATTTTTCTTTATGACCCAAACTTCCCTCTTAAAAGTATGACAGCTGTAAAAACAATTTTGGACAGCAAGATGTTTTTCACAAAGTTTAACTTTTCAAAGGTGACAGCTGAATGATACATGCAAAGTTTGAAAATTAAATGACAGAGAGGAGCTTGGGTAGCTTTTTTAAGGAATGATATTCGAATGTGGAGAGAAAGGTGACAAAATGAAGGAAGTGGAAAGCAATGATGAGTGGTATTTATGATTTTACATGCTTGGATGATTATGAAAATCAATTGTATGACCTTATCTTTACCCTAAACCACTAAATACTTGACAGATCATCATCCCATTAATTTTTTCAGAAAAGCATAATTCTACAGCGTTCTTAGTTATAAATTTTACATATTTGCTGCGGAATCAGGAAAAATCATACATGTGACTTAAAAACATATTTTAAAGAAATGCATGTGAACCTAAAGTGAAAATTGGTAAATGTGACTGAGATGACATGATCCATGAGGTGTTTTGGACTTAGGATAAAGACTTATTTCATGAATTTTTCACTAATTTCATGGAGCAACCTTATGAGACAGATGAAACCTATATGAGTGACCCTAATAAAAAAATAAAAATTTATGTGTGATAACAGGATGGATATCATCATCAAATTCATGGCCCACCCCAAAATAAGGCAAATAGGTAGCTTTGGTGGCCATGTCTCCCCTCATGTTCTCACTAGAACATGCAATGCATAAACTATGGGGATCATCTCCCCTCATAGACACATTCAACTCATGTGTCAATTCACCAATCATGCTCCCAATAATAATATGAAAAATATCAGAAAATGGAAACATGCTCCTCATCAAAATAGAGGAAGTACTAATGATTTCATATGGCACTGGAAGGTACCAACAGTCTCCCAAGAGTGCATAACGCAGTTTTGAAAACTATTGCTTAAGAAATGTACAAGGAAAAATGTTTTGAAATACAATTCTAATCATATGAATTAGTTGAACATGTGTAGAATGGAAAAAAATTTGGCCAAGGCCATGTAAAAGATGGCTATCTCCATCATATGGTTTGGCCCCACTTTTCTCATGGAGCAACATGAAAAATCTGCCCCTTTAAGGAACCATGCACTGCCACATAATGATAAGAATATGTAAATCAGAAAATGTAAACACAATTCTCTTACTATAGGTTGGAAGTAAGATGATATATGGATCCATGTATATGATCCTGCTCCCAAGTGTCAGCGTTGTGAGCTCATGCAAAAAGGCACATGCCCATGTCGATCTTTGTTTCTTGACATGCTCCTTGTCAAGAACACCTCTGGTGATGCTGCTGCAAATGTGAAGCTTTTTCCAAGATGGAAATGCCTCCCGATCTGTCCAAGCGAAGGAGTAATCCATTTTCACTATGAGAGTGCCCTCCGCTACTCCTGCAACACCATACATCATATGAAAGCAAATCTTCTTGTGCTCTCTCCAAGATAGTTCAAGCAACCCAAGTGCTTGTTGCCTCCTCATGCTCACATCATCTAACTCATGTGATGAAGGTATCATGACTGATATATATATACCATATCAGCTCCATGTATCCCTACTCTTTGCTGCTCAATGATGTAAACATCCTGCCACCTCTTCTTCATTCCCACCCTCATGGAAAAGGGGTACACCAAGTGATGGCCAAACTCCTTCAAGAGGAGCCAACACAGCCAAGCCTCTTGCTACCCAGTATCATATATTTGGAAGTTTAAAATAATCCTCTTGCTCCTCATCCACACCCACTCAAAACCTTGTGGATGTCTTCTCCTTCTTCCTCCTTTGGTACTCCTCCCATGAGGGTTACCATTCTCCCAAACCAAATCACCTCTCTTGCATTCCATGGAAGATTGGAATGCAGCTCCTTGGAGACCTCCTAAAGGAGACCTCTCACCAATGACTGTGTTGGATCCATGAGGACCCAAATGTGATGGAGTTAATATCTCCTCTCCACCCATGTTTAACAGCGCTGCTAATTCCTCCAATGGTGTAGCAGCTGTTTCATCCTCCGATTCAAAATTTGTTTCATTTTTTTTCATGAAGTTGCCATGGTTTGTTTCATCCTCCAATGGTTCACATCCCAACCTCAAGGGCTAAATGAGACTCATCAATAGTGCATGAGGATGAGATTCCATCTCCTCTTTGAACCCATTGCACAACGCAGTGCAATCATAATGTTCTAAAATAGCAAAGTGTATAGATCCTTGGACCTCTACATGTGAGTTTCCACCTTCTCTTAAATTTTTTGCTGAAATGAAAAGTGGAACTTCACTCATACCTTGGTGTATCTTGGGGTCTTCTTGTGTGGCTATAGTAGTTGTATGCTCCAATGCAATGGCTTCCTCATCCATAGATGTAGAAGGCCGCTCCTTCAAATCTGCAACAGTGTTGGTGCAATCCTCCTCCCATGGTGGTATGGATTTCTCTTCCTTTGCCCTTTCTCCATCAAAGGTTTGGATCAACCTTTGAGAAAATTATTCAAAAGAACACATCCTTGAATGGACCAAGGGTTTGAACCAAAAAATAGAAGCTTCATCCTCCATGTGCAGAACTACAATCTCAACTACTTCTTTCTCTGCCACTGGATGTAGCAAGAAAAATGTCTGTAGCTTCTTCACCGAAGTTCTAGCTAGAGTGCCCCCATCAAATGTAGACAACAGAAACCTATTTCCTTTTATTTATCTTCTGCCATAGGGCCTTATCTCCTCCTTCTACTAAATAAACTATGGGAACGTTGTAGCTTCCCTGAATGCTGTAGAATGGGATCTATACTCACTCAGGTATTGGTCTAGAACCTGATGATCCAAGCATCTCTCATGCTTGGTTTCTTTTTGAGAATAGGAAGTGCATGGACCTTCCTATTCTTCTCCTTGCTTCTCCTCCTTGGGTAGGCTCTTCTTTGTTCTAAAAATAGATGAGATCAAGCAAATTTTCTACATCACATTCTTATTCTTCTTTCTTGGGCTTGAAGGCCACAGGCTGAGCCAAGAAACGTGCTCTAATACCATTGTAATGTTCCCTTTTTGGAATAGCTAGCAATCCATGGCTGGAAAATGAATTTTCTAGAAATGGAGGCAGTATGATTTGATGCCAAGACCTAGATCCCTTATAACAATGTGTCTAAGACCAAAATCCAAGAATTGGGACCAAGAAATCCTTCTAGGGTGGTGAGACAAGCCTCCCACACCTAGTTTCCTTCAGAAATTGCCCAAGGAATGGGGCTACAACAATGTATGAACATACAAGGAATTCTCAGCATTATTTAATTGAGCTTGATTTATGAGAAGAAGTAAATAGAAAAATATATGATTACAGCAGTAAAAGAAATGCAATGACTTGAGGAATCATTCATTCAATCAATACAACACAAGCCCCTCATCACTTGCATGATACACATGAAGAACACTGCTATATGAAATAAGCCCTAGACTATGACTGCGCTATCTATAAAAGGAAATGCTACATAAATGTAAAAAATACAGAGATGTGGCAATATGCAGCTCAAATAAAGTGGGGGAGCATGTTCTCAACCCCTGAAAATACAATACATCAATCCTTAACAACGATTGGCTGAAATAAAAGCAAAATGGCACTCCTGCAGAAATACCGAAGTTGCTGGGTAGCAGCAACTCAAGAACTGGGAATAGATGAAGAAGGCTGAAATGGCTGCATAAAATGAAGAACCCTCCTCCAATGGAAATCTGAAGTGAAAGGCTGATCCCTTCACCTAATATCTCACCCTCCAACTATCTGCTAATCCCTCACAGCAAATGCTCTCCAAGAATAACGTTGTCTAAGAGAGGGACTGCATTGCATATGATGGAAAGTGGTTGGCCTGATGCCAAAGATGGTGGAATAAGCTCATGAACCTCATTTTCTGATCTCCCAAAGGGATGGAAGCTCCCTCCTCTGGAAAACTAGCCAAGGATGGTGTTGTAGAAAACCTCCCCAGCAACACCTAGCAAAACTGCACAATCTCCAGCTGAAACCGCGCTAATGAAGAAAGATGATGCTTGACATCAATGTCTGAATATGGGGAATGGAGTGCAATCCTCCAAGAGCTACTCAAGAAGGAGATGAAATCCTAAACAAGAATTTCCCAGAAATTCTTGCTAAGCAGCAAGAAGTTGCAGCAAGTCCAAAGGACCAAAGATGAATAATACTCAAGATGTCTCTCAATGGCTACCTTGCCCTCCTTTTAAACAATGTGATCTCCCTCTCGATGAACCCAATGAATTAGGGTTTCCTTCCTCTAGAAGCTTCCTTCCTTATCCCATTGCGCTGGCCCACAATGTGCTCTCGACCTCATGCCACTACGCTATTTGACTTGGTCAAACTTGACCTAGTCATCCTGCAAAAGCTCCTTTTCACACATGGAGGTGTGAAATCCAGCTTTATAAGTGATCCCCCTTCATGCTAAGAGGATTTTTATTCCCTATAGACAAAATGAATGGGTATCCTACCCATTTTATTCATATCCTAAGTGAAAATGTCAAAAATTAATATTCCACAAAATTTTGGAATATTGCAAAATATTGGGGATTACTGGGATGATGATATAGTTGGAAAGGTCATCGAGCCATTGACTAAATATAAGGACCTATTTCCTATGAAATTTTTGAGCTGAAGGGGATAATAGGAGATCTTGAGGTAATTACGATCACTTTAAAACTGGATGCGTGACCTGTGAAGCAACGTCTCTATAGATTGAATCGCAAATATAAGCATAAATTCAAAGAGGAATTGGAGAAAATGGTTGTTGCAGGTATGATAGTAACAGTGGAAGAATTTGATTGGGTGAGTCCTATGGTGGTCCAGGACAAAAAAACCAAAGGATAAATAAGTATTTACGTGGATCTACGTAAATTGAATGATGCTTGCATACATGACCCATTCCTGACCCCATTTTATGATGAAATCCTAGACAATGTGGGAGGAAAGTAGGCCTAATAATTTACAGATGGTTTCTTAGTATACCACCAGATTAGAATTGCGTCGGAAGAAAGAAGCAAGACAACATTTACAACAGAATGGGGATCCTTTCAACATACATTCATGCCGTTCAGTCTGAAGAATATGCCAGCTATATTCTTTCACATCATACTAGTTGCGTTCAAATAATACATCCATAAGTTTCTAGAAGTATATTTTGATGACTGGATTGTCTTTGGATTACCGAAGAAGCATGTGTCGAGTCTGTGCCTGATGCTGGATACTTTTCAGAAGTATCAAATCTCACTTAATCTAAAAAATTGTATATTTTATGTTCCATTTGAGATCTTTCTAGGTCATATTTTGTGTCAGCAAGGATTGATGGTGGGTCCCACAAAAATATATGTTATTTTTAACTTGGAAGTTCTTGAAAATGTGAAATAGTTGTGCTCAGTTTTGGGGCATACAAGGTATTACCTGAAGTTCATGAAAGGTTATGCACTGATCACTATTCCCTTGTAGAATTTGCTAAATAAGGATGCCTCGGTTTGTTGGGATGAGGACTATCATAAGAGCTTTGAATTAATTAAGGAGAAGATGGTCATTTCGCCCATATTGGTATTTCCAGACTAGACGAAGGTGTTCCATGTGCATGTTGATGCCCCCTGCATCGCGTTAGGAGCTATTTTAGCACAACTAGGAACCAGGAGGTTGATCACCATATTGTATTTGAAAGTAGAAAATTGTCAGTGCGAATCATAATTACTCGACAACGGATAGGGAAGGATTGGCTATGGTTTACGAGCTGTAGAAATTTCGCCACTATTTTTTGGGAGGCCACTTTAAGATGTTTACTACCCATTCTGCTCTGAAGTACCTGGTCAACAAGCCTATGTTGGGTAGGGGGAGGGGGGGGCTGATTTGCAAATGGTTGTTGTTATTTCAGGAATATGACTTTGAAGTAATTGTGAAACCTAGAAGAGTGAATGTTGGGCCAGACCATCTGTTGCGCATTGAAAATGAAGAAGAGCCAACAATATTAGAAGATGAATTACCAGATGCACAGCTATTCACCATCAAAGTCGTCGATGATCACTTTGGGGATATTATTCATTTCTTGACCATTAGAAGGGTGCCCATGGAATATAGTTTGCAATAGAAGAAAAAATTGGTTGCGTGCAAAGCTAAATTTATTCTAATTGTCACTCAGTTGTACAAAATGGGTGAAGATGAAGTCCTGCAAAGGTATGTGTTGGAATTTGAAAGATCGGATATATTAGTTGAGGCTCATGGAGGGGTTGCAGGAGGTCACTATGCAGGGAAAGACACTGCGCAGAAGATCCTATGAGCTGGTTTATGGTGGCCCATGGTGCATAGTGATGCACATGCGTATTGTCATGCTTTTTATGTATGCCAATGGATGAGGAAACCGTCGTGCAGAGATGAGTTTCCCTTGCACCCGAAAATGGCTTTGCAAGCTTTTGAAAAATGGGCCATTGATTTTTTCAGACCTATTGACCCTCTAGGAAAGAAGACAGGTGTGCACTACATAAGCACTATGATGGATTATGTGACCAAATGGGCTAAGGCTAAGGCTATGAAGGATTATAGTGTAGAAACAGTTGTACACTTCATTTTCAAGAAAATCTTGACTCGGTTTGGGTGCCCTAATATTTTGATGAGATATTGAGGTACACACTTTGTGAATGAAACTATTGAAGCTCTGACGAAATAATTCCATATTCATCATCAGAAGATTACTCTATATAAATCACATGTGAATGGTGTGGTGGAATATTTTAATAAGATATTGGAGACTTCACTCACTAATATCTACAATGTCAATCGAAATGATTGGGATTTGCACATACCTATGGTTCTTTGGGCATACAAAACCACATGTAAGAAGCTGACAGGATAGACACATTCAGAATGGTGTATGGGCAAGAAGTTTTTATGTTGATGGAGTATATTATCCCAATCTTGCGCATTGCAACATTCACTAATATGGCATCACAAGATATTATGGAAGAACGATTGGCACAATTGGTCGCACTAGAATAATATTGATTCATTGTCAGGTTCCATCAGCAGGTGCAAAAGGCCGTGAAAAGGCTTGGCATGACAAGCACATTAGATAGAAGGTCTTTAAGGAAGAGGATTTGGTTTTTTTGTATGACATCAATTTTGCACGCCACCCAGGGAAGTTCAAAATTCATTGGGTTAGACCATATATTGTCAAGGACATCACAAACGGAGGTTTTGTACACCTAGACACCTTAAGCGAAGAAGACCTTCCTCGATATATCAATGGAAATCAATTGAAACCATACAGGGATAACCCTCTCCCTGTGTGCACCAAATGACTATATGGTCAAAAATATGGATCTGTTCAGCAAGGATGGCGGATGCGCAGACAGGTGTGATGCGCGCATAGTAGCTGCACCGAAGGTTTACTGGGTTACAGAGGCACCAAAATATAGCCATTGGAAAAGTAATTCTAGACAAGATAGTGTTCTTATCGTTTTGAGGAGTGACAAAACTACATTTAATGAGGATATTATGCCATATTTGGAGTCGTTTTATCATTTATGGGGCTACATTGATAAATAGGAGACTATTCAATATGTGCTTATGCTATAAATATGACCGGAGGGGTCGCATTAGTTCCCTTTTCTTTCTATGCTATCTCTGCAAGTTGTGCTATTTGCTCTCTAAATTTTGTCCATAAATTATGTCTAGCCTTGATCCAATCTTTGAGGAGGAGTTGCATCGTTAAGGTGAGGGTCACCTAATTTTGCCAAGCATGACTGCCACTAAGCCCACCCCTTCTACGACACGAGCTGAAGATACCCATGTGCAAGCTGTTGCAACCCCTGTGCCGGTCCAAACTAAGAAGGGTCAGTCCTCGAGTTCCTGGAAGTCACCCTGTTGGAATACCCCAAAGCCGCGCTCAACTGTTGCAGAGTGCTAGAAGAATCATATGGTGAAATTACCTATAACCATCATGGAGGATGACGTCATATAATTATTTGACCCCATATTGTAGCTACATGCGTATGTAGCATCATGAAAATCCTCAGTCAAGGTGCCGAATGATTTAGATAAGGTGCGGGTATACATAAATATGTTTCTTCTCCCAAAACGTGCCCATTGAAGGTGATATGTTCACCAAAATCTCACTTCTATAGATGGAGGATTGGGACCTAGCAGACCAAGAAAAATTCCCAGATTTCATGCCCACCATGTACTTGGAGAAGATCCCCTATGATGGTGGTGTCGTACAAGTTGAGCCAAATTCCTGGTCATTGGGCCTGCAAAAATCGGGGTTGCTGAACCTCTTATACATTATACACTTTAGGCATAGCCAAATTAATGACATATGTGTGTGACCATTGCTCGCCCTCATTCATGATGATTGTTTATGGCTAGGAGGGTCGATTCTAATAGATTTTTTGTTGATCCATTAGATCACCAACTTGCCCGACTAGGGGGAGGACCCTACAACAAATTTTGGAGGAAAGAGCCAAGAGCGAAAGGTAAACGAGGATGTCAAAAAAAATGCAAGGTCTCATGCAATACCCGCGTCTTCTTGGTGCATGAAATCAACGATCTCGAGCAAACTAATCCTCGTGTGCAAGGTGATGAGAAAATGTAGGTCAAAGGAATTGCTGTCCAATTTTATTGTGTTAGGAGGGAGATGCGATAAGGGTATAAATTTCAATTGGTCCCAATAACTATGTACCGAGTTCTTGGCTAATGTGCACGAAGTCCACAAAGAATGGAAGCACTTATACTATGTTTGGTTATTGCTCCTTATTGCTCTCATCGGATGGAAGATGCTTCAAGATAAACTGTTCCATGATATTGAGCCAGACATGTGAGAATCTGCACACTACGCAACCTTATGGAGCTTGAAGATCCCTTCCAGAGTCATTGAGAAGAATATTTTTTGGGTTTTGTTTGACTCTGTGCTCTACCAAGCCATTTAGTTAAATCCAAGGTTATCATCGACCCTTTACGAGTAGTATAAGCTAATTGCAGACTTCAAATCCACATTCCACAACATGCACATCTATGCGAAGGGTGTTGTAGAAGGAGTTTGGTATGAACTTCCATACCTGGTCATAGAGGATGACCTAGTGCGCATCACAGCAGAATGGCTGTCTTCCTGGTTAGAACCATGCACCACTAGGGGTGCCTCTCCATTAGTGTTGAAGACTCAAACCAAGTTGTGAACCACCAATGATACACAGCAAAAATGAAAGGACATTGAAGTAGAACCTGAGCTTACTACGACACAGAAAATGATAGATATGGAGAAGGAAGCAGAAGAAAAAAATGGTGAAGGCCTTGAGGGTCCTAAGACGCAGCCATCCAAAGGTACTAAGTACGGTTCTCAGGCTAAGGTGGGTTTGCGCAAGAAAAGGAAGGGCTGTAAGTTGGCAGGAACAGAGGACCTCACCCTCACCAAGGATGAATTCACATAAATTAAAAACACAGTAAATTCAGCCACAGAGGATATTTGGAAAGACACAGAAGCACAGTAAAATTTTGTGCTCGAGGGAGTACAGTCGGGCATACAGGATCTCAAGATGCACGCGAGCATGATACAAGAGAGCATGAAGCAAGCGAGCCTACAACAAGTGAGCATGACAACCTCTAGTCTTAGACAAACAAGAGCATGACCAATCAGCATAGTGTTTCCCTCCCCCTTGATAATCGCTTGCTTCAGATTCTAGGGCTAGCCATTATAGTTGAGCCACTACCTTGTGCGCTACTCTGTGAGCATGCTGAGATATTAGCATCAATATGGTAGTGTTACCAGGTGAAAATCCCCATGTTATCCACACCATGATAGTGGATGAATTGAAATATAGGTAGGCACGTGCCTTCCACGCTGCCAACGAGTCTCAACAGCAAGCAGCAGAAGCAACAAACTGCAGAAGAGGTGCCTCCTACAGCTAAGGATCGTCGTGCCTCTTTAGAAGCAATGATCAATGAAGTGTGTGGTGACCTACCATAGGTCATTTTCCTTGCATTAACTGAGTTAATAGTAAAATTAGAAAGCCTGGTCCCTATCATAAATTCATCGTGCACAAAGATTAAGACCATCGAGGTAGAGTTCGAAAAATAGATCGTTGAGCTGCAGATGAAGCTCCAACTTGAGACAACACTAGAGGTCCAAGTGTAACGTGCAGCAGAGGTAAAGATAGCCAAAACAAGTGTAGCAACAGTAGTGGCCGAATGTGGTATGTGCTTGGATGAAGCCATGAGCGTTTGGACATTTGTTCAGAATGGCCCAATGGTCCAGCATCTAAGAAATGAGCTTCACATCAAATAACAATAGTTTATTGAGATCAGGATGGTGACGCCAACATTAATAACAACATAAAGGCTTGCCCGACTTCATGAAGGAAAGGTTATCCATACAGATATCGACGACCTGTGTCACCGCGAGCATCTACTGGAAAAAAGGATGCAACCTTGGGTTGAGGAGGCCCTATAGCTCTAACATAACCTTGATAGCACCCTCAAAATCCTACATCAAACTCAATGGAGAATCATTTTGGAAGGAGAGGGACCAACCACAAAAAAATTGATCGATGAAGCACATAGTGCCACCGCGCAGAGCATTGAATTGATCTTGCCACTCTGGAGCTTTGTCGAAGCACTGAAGGTGAAGATGAAGGCAAACACCCTGCAATGACTCAAGAATAGTCACGATATTGTGTTGGGGTCCTATTGGAGAGGGGTCCCTTGGGCTGTACTTTTTTGGGTTAATTTTTTCTAATTTGTTTTATACACGTTGTGCACAAATATCCAAAGGGTCTTTGGGGCAGTTCAAAGTCCCTTAATCATTATAATTGGTTTAAAGGTAAAAACCATGGTTTTAGACCATGGTATGTGAACATCCATGATAGTATAAATATGTAAGGATCGAGTCGAGTAAAGAAATCAGATCATATGACATGATGTATGTATGTTTTGATTAATGTTTTTATCTAAGTCTAGGTTTGTCTGGGTTGAAAGGCTCTTGCTGGTTGTGTGTGCAAAGACCTAAGTCCTGAGTTGTGTGGGGACTCTACTTCTTTGTCCGCAAGAATATTGGACGTACTCACATTTTGGTGAACTTGAATTCTTATATGGTTAATTCTCTTGATTACCTGTTATTTTCTTAAGATCTAAATATGTTATGTGTTGTGTATTTACTTTTTTGATTGACTAATTGAACCTTTGTGTGAATATTATTTGATGATATATGGATAGATCTGAATGAATTATAATTAATTGTTGTGCGCAAAATATATTGAAGTATTTTTGATAATCTCTGAAAAGGTTAGATCTATTGACTATGCATGCGTAGAGATGTTATATTATCTGCACTAAGTCTGATTAGGGCCACCACATCAAAATCTTCCTCAGGGTGTGGAAACTTGGTTCCAGCACCCCCCCATACTGCGTTGGGTGAGACTTTGATCTACGCAAGAAGATTGTTCTCGAAAGGGTGTAATATTCCCAATTTTTCACAAGATAATTGGAATATTAGAGTTCTTAATTTTCATAATTAATTAGGTAAATAAGAGGGTGGAGGGACCCACAAACCCCATAGATGAATAAAATCCAATTTTGATGTGTGTATGTGGATATTTTAGATCTATATCTACACTATGGAGTTTGAAGCAGTCAAATAAGATCATGGAGGGAATCAAATGTAAGATCATAGAGAAATAAATGATGAGATGATGGAGGAAGTAGTGCATTAGTGCACATATGATGGATAGGGTGAAAATTTCAGGTAGAGATCATGGAGATCATGGAGAGACAGTGTGATCAACATGGAGACCTATGTCCACATGTACAGTGCATTTATCAGGTGGGCCAAGGCATGGGAAGATTCACAAACTATATAATGAAGATGAAGGCAACACTAGAGCCAGGCGTTGTATTATTGATTTTTGATCTGTTTAGATCTATATTTTTCATGTGACATTTCTATTCATGCTTATGTTGTTTAGCTAAATCTGTAGTGTTTTTTAGCACAGGGTGTTCCCGAGAGGGAATCCCACCCTTACCCATGGGGGACTTCGAGTATCTACTTTGGGAAGGTTATTCTGAGATGCCATTCATCATCCAGCATTTTTGCCACATTATTCATACTTTCTGTATCCCACACATCTTCAAAAATAATTCATTTCTACTTCAACATTTTAGAGGAGGAGGTTGTCCTTCAATATTTCAGCTGAGGAACCGGTGAAGGATTCATCCTATCACCTTGAGCTTCAAGATCAGCCTTCCAACACTTCAAATCTATATTAGGCATTAGGCCAAACATATCACACCTCCATGCAGTAGCAGTCCCTTCCAGGATTCCGGATTCCATTCCTGTAGATCCATTGGAGGAGGGAAGTTTCTATCACTTCAACTAGAAATCCTATGAGGAGTCTTCCTCTCACTTTGTGCTCATCAGATCCATCATTCTTGAGTTTCATAGCCACATCTTGCAGCAGGCATCATCAGTGTATTTTACCCAAATGTTGTGTTTGTAGCAGCTACATCTTGAGGAGGAGGAAGAAGGAGCAAGATCTCAAGCTTCTAGTTTGGAGATCTGAAGGAGGGATCAACCCTCAAAGCATAGATCTAATTTTTACTTCAGTTCCACCATATTATATTTAGATCTAGCTTCATATCTTCATAACGCAGAACTCAAGGGATCAAAACCTAGTAGGGTGAATTTCCAATCTCATAGATCTATAATTTCCTTTATGGGCTATCTTGGGTTTCCATCATAGTGCCTAGATCTCTAATATTGGCATCATCAGAGCTCTTAAGCACCATAGATATGAATTTCCCTTTCAGCCATCAGTTTTCATATTACCTTCAGCTGAAGGGATAGCACGGTATTTAGCTTTCAACCACTTTAGTTGCACAAGGCCTACTTGGGCATGTTTTCAAGGTCATTCTAGGTCACTTTCTTTGGCTAGAGTGCTTATATTTTATGCATTTTCGTACCTATCCATCTCCACATAATAAAAGGGCTCACCTATTATGGATATTTCTTTGTTGTTCATAATATTATGTGTACATATTATTTTGTTACAAATATCATGTTTGTGTATTACTGCATTCTCCCTTTTGGGATATTACAGTGGTATCAGAGCATGATCTTTGGCTCAACTTGTGGAAATTCTTGAAAACATATGAAAAGAAGATATTAGAGATTCGTAAATAATGGAGGGATTAATTTTTTTTTCATCTCTCTCTAGAAATATGAAGTATCTCTCCAAAGAGATCAATTAAATGAAGAGAGAAAGGAAAAGAGAAACGTCAAGAAGGTTTCAGAATGAAGAAGGTCCCAATACTTCTTATCAACAGCAAAATATAATAGAGAAGCATAGAGCTCCTCAAAGATATACTATGACCACTTTCTTTGCAAAGGAAGGTGAATGGTGTAGAGATAGAATAAATTCAGAACCAGATACTCATGAGACTCTAAGTCTATATCTTGAAGAGTACAAGTCACAGTCTAGAGCATTCAGGGAGAATCTAACTCTCCAATAGTTTTTCCAACTAAAGGAAAACCGAAGATCCTACAATAGTGATAGAAGTAAGAGGCACAATAGATTATATTTTCCTACATTTTATGGATCTTCCTCAAGGCTTAGAGTAAAAATTTAGATGCATTCTTCAGGCTACATCCTGTAGCTAAGAAAGAGGTTGCTCGGATTGCAACTCTTCACCTACAAGGTGAGGCAAATGAATGGTGGTTTGGTCACATGGAGCATGCAAAGGTGGCTAAATATTCATATTTCTTTCAAAGAATAAGGAATAATATTGATAGAAGAAGACCAGAGACATTTCTTGAGAAGCCAAGGGAGAATGTCATTCTTGTCACTTTGGACAAAGAGTCGATAAATTCACCACCAGCAGTAGAAGTACTTGTATCAGGAGGAGAGACACTTGCATCTTTGCAAGATAGTATTAATATCTCGACATATATATACCCATGTATGATTCAAGAGATGCATGAGGAAGAGGAGGTAGATTCTAGCGTTGGTACATTCATAGAAGAATAGTGTAATATCCAAAAAGGGAGAATGAAATAATAATAATAAAAAAATAGTCAAACAACAACTAAGTAAACAATTAATCTAAATACAACATCAGAATGTATAGAGAAGCTGAGAAATTTTATTAACAGGAGGTGGATAAACAAGTAAAACAATGCTCAAGAATGATGCACTCAAGCCAATAAAGTTTCCAATAACAACCCTGAAATGATCCCATAAGAGGGACTACGTAATTTTTGGACTGCTAGAAGGAAAAATGTGTTGTCCCTACTGGAAGAAGGCAAGGCAACAACTGCCAAAAAATAGGAAGTTAGATCTAGGTATTTATGGAGCTTCGATGATGCTAAAAATAGAGATCCGAGCTCTATGATGGATACCCAAGATAACCCAAAAAGGATTTCTCAAATCTGTCAATCTAAGAAAATATCCCTCTTAGGGCTTGCACATATACACTATTATGTATGTAGATTTGCTGCATGAACTGAAGAATAGATGGTTGCAATGATGTACAATCGACCTAATGCAAGAAGGGTTGATCCCTTCACTAAATCCTTGGGCTAAAAGCTCAAGATCTAGCTCCTCCAATCTCATCCACTGAATATATTTGTTGAATACTCAACAACTTCAGAAAATTGCACTGTTAGAGAGGGAGCCTCAATAGCCTACTACTTGATATGTCAAATCAGCTTCAGCATGTTGGAAAAAATGCATACAAGGTGAGGATATGATCCCTCACAAGGTGTCGAATTGAATTTCTAAAAACTTCATTCCTCCAATAAATCTACAAGACTGAATTGTGAAATCCTTGAGGGGACTGCTACTACATGGAGGTGAAACACAATGTCCTGAATTTCAGATATAGATATGATTCTCCTAGAAGACTGGACATGAAACACAAGTGGAAGGATGAATCCTCCACCGATTTCCTATTTGGAATGCTAGAAACAACCTCCTTAAGATGGAACCTATGCCTGATGAGGAATAAATCTCAATAGAAACCTTCCTAGAGTAGGCACTCGAAGTCCCCTGTGGCTAAATGTGGGATTTCCGATCAAAAACACCCTATGCTAAACAACACTACAGACTTAGATAAAAAGTTGAAGCATGAAAATAGTCATACAAGACCAATACAATATCAATAATCCAAATCATGTCTTCTATGGATTCCATCCTCTTCCTTTTATTCTTGGTGAGCTTCCTCACCTTGTGTCCCACTCATTAGAGTTACTCTCATGCATACACTCCTCCTTAATGATTGCGTTGTCCTCCATTAATCCTCCACTATCTCCATAACAGCACTATTGATTTGGTCAACATTGAACTTTTCCACATGTTTTAGCTCCTGTTCACACCTCAAGGTTCTTTATATAGCTAATACAATTATCCTCATTCACATGAGAAGTGGTTTTATTCCTACTAAAGAGATTTATGGGTATCCCTACCGACTTATTCACCTATATTTTAGTCAAAATAAAAAATTAATATTCCAACTAGCTGAAAGCTAATTAGGAATATTTCAGTCCTCCCCTCCCAAAATTTTCTTTTCCTCGAGCAACTGCAAGGATAGACACTGTAAAACCTCCTCTCCTCCTCCTATAGAATCTTCATCTACTAATATCTTCCACCGAAAAATATGATCTCTCATCAATCTGTCCCCTGGTTGCTCCTCCCAAGTGTATAAGTTAGCCTTTGGTGATAAATCCAAATGGATCTCATCATTAAGAAGTGGGATATCCATGGAGGAAACTACATGTTTTCTAGAGGCCTTATTGAGGCATGGAATCTAAAAAATGTTGGGAACCTTAATTCCCATGATAAGCTCCAATCCCCAAGCTATCATCCAAACAAAATGGATCAACCCCCAAAGTGGTGATTCATAGAAAAAATCCTCCATCTCTTACATCTGCAATGGCTGAACATGGTAGACCAACTTGTCCATCCCACGTTGTCTCTCTCTACATTTATGATATGTATGTAGCTACTGTAGATCTTGGGCTGCCGTAATGTTTCCCTCAAGAGGAAAAGAGGCAACTGGATTCTCAAAGATCCACTCATTGGTTCTGTGAACCTTGCTTTCCCAAGCCATCCCACATATAGTGAATAGAACATCATCACAATATGGCATCCAAATGAGAAATATACTGAGTTTTATGTGAAATTATGGATGGTGCCAATAGTTCCCCAACTAGTTATAGCATATTTTTTCTACTCGCTACATCTGATCATAATGTGGCAGGTTGTCTCCCCACCACCTGCTAGTTGTGCATGTTTTCTCATCTACTAGAAAGTAGTAAATGGGATTGTGTGTCAAATGAGTATACCAAGAATATAACAATACTTTCCCAAATCCATACAAGAAATGGTTATCTCCATCAATGATTTTGGTCTTAAGAAGACCATGAAGTCCAAATAGAGGCTTACCCACTTGTGGAGCAATATATTGTAAAGGTATGGAAAATGAATTCAAATACTTGGTTATTTGATCAATAATCATTAATATGAAATCCTTACCACATATTGTTGGAAAACTATTGAATAGGTCCATATATGAGCCCTCCCATAAGAATCTCTTCATAATGGTCTGATATGTCTCCATGAGACCTTGGTAAAGGAATGAATCATGTGATGCATGTAGAGTCTTCTTTCTTAGCAAGAATATCCTGTCATGGTAATAGATGACTCCATCCACCACTCTATACCTCTCCTCTTCTACTTTTCCATCAAGTACCTCATATATGAAGTGATCCTTGGAACACTCCATCAATATATCTATACTCCCAAGTGAAAACATTGTTGGCCTTTGTGATAAGGCTCATGTCATCTCATAACTCCCCTCTTTGACATGCCACATGTCAAAGCCACATGTAGGCATGATGCTATATATGGAAGACTCCTTCCTATGTGGAAGTACCTCCTGATCCTTCAAGGCTAAGGGGTATCCCCTTGGCACCATGGTTGTGCCACCATCAACCCCTGAAGCATCATGCAAAGTATGGGAGAAATTCAACCCATATTCTCCTAAGAGTAACCAAAGAAACACTGACCCTTTTTTCCTTATCATATCATCATCATACAAACCATGGAGTAAAAACATGATGATTGACATGAAAAATATCACATCAACCCAATATAACCAATCTCCTTGTTGCCCCGTGATGCAAGTACCATGCCATGTCCCAAAAAATGATACACCACTTGACATAGGATATGTCATGTGATGACCAAACTCTCTCAAGAGTAACCAGTGCAACCATGCCTCATGTTGCCCTGTGTCATAGATCTGCAAGAGGCTCACTAACCCCTTGCTCATCAACCTCACCCATCCATCCAACTATGGGTGTCTCCTATCATGCTCCAAATTAGTATCCATTCAATGGAGAATACCATCCTCCCAAATATAATGACTATATTTGCACTCCATGTCATGTTGAAGTGAAACCGTCTGGAGATATCTACATAAGGACCACTCATCAATGACCAAGTTGAACCCATAAGGTTCCAGACATGTTGTAGGCAAAAGCTTATGATTGAGTTGTGAGGTGCTCACCAATATGGATCTATCATAATAATGGGAGATGTTATCCATCATAAGGTGTCTCTCATCAACCATCTGCCTATCCAATGCTACATAAGTAGAATGGTCATCTGAATGCTCCAATAATAGTTGGGGCCCCAACTCATCATTGTTACTCAGTGTCAGCGTTGCTAATCTCCATGAGGGTGCATCTATTGTCTCAAGGTCATGCACAATGTTGAACACATAGTTCTACATTGGACTGATTAGGATTATTCTCATCCTATCCTCCAAAACTCTACACTCCAACCCAAAGTGTTGTGTGTAGCTCAACAATGAGGAATCAATATGGCTATGCATCTCTTCTTGAACTAGTCAACAGTCCTCTGCGTAGTGATAGTCTACTGCTCCAAATTAGCTATATGCTTTAACCCTTGGTCATTCAATTGCCCTGATGGCATGTCCTCACAACTCTCCATCTGATGTGCTGAAATAATATGGGGTGTAAATTTTTTCATACCTTGGATAAGACGATCCTTGGGAACATCTTGTATAGGTACAAGAGTTCCTCCTACCGGTGTAATGACTCCTCCAATTTCTGGTGATGGTGATGGATTCTCCTCTACTACTGCACCAGTGCTAGGATATGTCTCCTCTTCCTCATGCATCTCTTGAATAATGCATGGGACTCTCAATGTCAAGAGATCAAGACCATCTTGCAAAGGTGCAAGTGTTCCTTCTCCTGATGCAAGTACTATTGCAGCTAAAGGTGGTGGAAGTTGCTCCTCTTCAAGAGTGATAATGTAGACATATACCCTTGGATCCTCATGTGCTTTCTCATCTATTTCAAGGAATGTATCAATAGGAATTACCTCTAGTTTCCTCTTATCAAACTTCTTGATTAGCCTTTCAGTAAAATCTGCAAAAGTAGTCACTCTTGCATGTTTCAAATGGATGAACCACCAAACATTTGCCTCACCCTCAAGGTGCAACGTTGCAATCTCAATAGCTTCTCTTTATGCTACTGGATGTAGCAAGAAGAATGAATAGAACTTCTTCCTGCAAGCCTTTGTTGCGCTTGTGGATGACCCATCAAATTTTACAATAGAAATATATTGTGTCTTTTTCTTCTACTGTTGCTGCAAGGTCTCCTCTCATCTTTAATATAAATGAACTGTTGAAGAGTTATATTCTCCATGAAAGACCTTGATTGATATTTTTACTCTGCAAGATAATCACTTAAAGTCTCATGATATAAGTTTCCTCCATCTCCATTCCCTTCACCTTCCTCTTCAAAGAAAGTGAACATAGTAGATTGCTTTGGAACTCTATGCAATACTGGTTCCTTTTACTGCTGATAGGAAGTTCTTGGAACTTTCTCATCTTGAAACCTTCTTGAGGCCTCCTTGTATCTCTCCCTTCTTATTTTTTTGACCTCCTTGGAGAGGTCCTACAAATATCTGAAAAGAAATGAGGCAAAACTCATTCCCTCCATCTTTATGGATCTCTTTTTCTTGTGTCATAAGATGTATTGCCCACAAGCTGAGCCAGAGATTGTGCTCTAATACCACTGTAATATCCCAAAAATGATAATGTAGTAATACAAAAAAAAAACTAAAAAATAGCAAAGTAAACAATTAATCTAAATACAACATCAGAATGTATAGAGAAGCTGAGCCATTTTATTAATAGGAGGTAGATAAAAAAATACAACAATGCTCAAGAATGATGCACTCAAGCCAAACAAGTGACCTAGAATGACCTTGAAATGATCCCACAAGAGGGACTGCGTAACTGTTGGACTATTAGAAGGAAAATTGTGTTTTCCCTGCTAGAAAATGGCAAGGCAGAAATTTTCAGAAAATAGGAAGTTAGATCTAGGCAGTTCTAGAGCTCTGATGATGCTGAAAATAGAGATCTGGGCTCTATGATGGATACCCAAGATAACCCTAAAAGGATTTCTTAGATCTGTCAATATAAGAACATATCCCTCTTAGGGCTTTCACATATACACTACTAGGTATGCAGATATGCTGCATGAACTAAAGAGTAGATGGCTTCAATGATGTGCAATCAGCTCAATGCAAGAAGGGTTGATCCCTTCACTAGATCCTCAGGCTAAAAGCTCAAGATCTAGTTCCTCCAATATCCTCCACTGAAGATAGTTGTTGAATACTCAAAAGCTTTAGAAAACTATGCTGTCAGAGAGGGAGGCTCAATAGCCTGCTGCTAGATTGTCAAATCAGCTCCAAAATCATGGAAAAAATGCATGCAATGTGGGCAGATGATCCCTCATGGGATTTATAGCTGAATTGTTAAAAAATTCCTTCCTCCAATAGATCTACAAGACTGCACTGCACAATCATTGAGGGGATTGCTGCTTCATGGAGGTGAAACACAGTGGCCCAAGTGATTGATACAGATATGTTGCTCCTGGAAGAATGAACATGAATCACATGTGGAAGGATGAAACCTCCACCAATTTCCTCGCTAGAATGTTAGAAACAACCTCCTGAAGATGGCACCAATGCCTGATGAGGAATAAATCTCAACAGAAACCTTTCTCGAGTAGGCACTTGAAGTCCCTCATGGGTAAGGGTGGGATTTCCACTCAGAAACACCCTGTGCTAAACAACACTTCAGACTTAGCTAAACAACTGAAGCATACAAATATTCATACAAGACTAATACAATATCAGTAATCCAAATCATGTCTTCTATGGCTTCCATCCTCTTCCTTTTATTCTTTGTGAGCTTCCTCACCTTGGGTCCCACTCATTAAAGGAGTTACTCTCATGCATACACTCCTCCTTAATTATTTCGGTGTCCTCCATTAATCCTCCACTATCTCCATAACAATGCTATTGATTTGGTCAAAATCCACCTTGTCCACATGCTTTAGACCCTGTTCACACCTCAAGGTGATTATAAAACTAATACAATGATCCTAATTCACATGAGAAGTGGTTTTATTCCTAATAAAGAGATTTATGGTCTCCCTACCCACTTATTCACCTATCTTTTAATCAAAAGAAAAAATTAATATTCCAACTAGCTGAAAGCTAATTAGGAATATTACAAATATCCATCACTCTTACTAGCAGTTGGAGAGACCATTTTCCCAGTTGGAGGAATGCTTGTGGCCTTGAAATATGTTCCCAAACATTAATTAATCCAAGGTTTACAATCATTTCCATCCCATATTGTTTCAGTACCTCTTATTGAAGCTTGTAGGGACATTCCATCAGGGCCATTTCATAAACAAGGAGTAAATCAACATGCTGATTTTAAGCAGCAACCTATCACTGCACAAAGGAGCCTTGATCTAATCAAGAAAGAGATGAAGAGCTATCCCAAATTTTCATTTTTGAGCTACAATCAACCCTTTGAGTTGAAGTTTGGAGTTTTAGAAGATGGGATGAGTATGATCCTATGTACAATGTATGGCTATGAGTTCAGCATTATGCCTTGCTATGATACAACAGATACATCATCATGGAGATCAGCAGCGCTGTCCATGAGAAGTAGTGATGAGAAGAGGACAAATTCATTGGTGGAGCATTCCAATGGAAGCTTCATTCATGAAGAATTGGAGAGTCAGATGATATATGGTAGACATATTGAGATGGGAAATATTTTCCCCTTTCAAGTTGCCACTTTCTCAATGTTCATCTCACAGCTCAAACAGAGACTTCTACCTACAACATACTTAGAACCTTATGGGTTTTTGAGGGCCAATGATGAGAGGATGTCATGGAAAAATCTTATGGGAGGTGCACTTCAAAATATCATGGAGTGTAAAGATCTTCAACAGTTTGAGAAGGTTGGTGTCCTACAATGGGACGATACCAAGTATATGCAGAATGAGATCCATCACCCACATTGGGATGAATGGATGTTGATGTGGAGCCAAAGGTTTTAGGGCCACTTGCAGAACTATGAGACCGGCCAGCAAGAAGCTTGGTTACACTGGTTGTTCTTGGGTGAGTATGGTTACTACCCAACAACACACATTTCCATGATCCATGCCTTGCACAACACTGATGTAATGAAGGAGGAGGCATGGTTGTGCTGGCTGATCTTGGGTGAGTATGGTTGCTTCCCAATGGTTCATATTTCCTTGACTCATGCCTTGACTATCAATGAAAAAATGCAACAAAAGAAGGCATGGTTACTTTGGTTGTTGATAAGAGAGTTTGGACACCTCATGATGTATCTTATGTCCATGTATTTGCATTTGTTTGGGATATGTCTCATGTCTTTACATGTATTTCTGTTTGGGATATATCTCATGTTCATGTATGTACTTGGGTTTGGGAGAAAGCATAACTCTCACATGATGTGGCATAGAGGAGCTTATTTGTATTGTTCTGATGAGACATTCCACATGTCCATTAGTATTTGGTTGCTCCATGAATTTCATCATGATGATTTAGGGAGGCATCAATAATCCTTTTTGCTTTGGTTACTATTGGGAGAGTATGGGCTGATTTCTTATGATACATTGCATAATATTAATGGAGGATGGAAAGAGGAGGCCTTACACTGTTGGCTTCTATTGGGGGATTACAGTCATTGTACTTGGTATGATGATGATGTTATGGGGCAACAAGATGCATTACTGCAGTGGCTTCGATTGATAATATGGCCACTACATTTGGTACAGTGATGATGTGGTGTGGCAGTAAGAGGAATTGTTGTAGTGGCTTCTATTGAGAGAGTATGGCTCTCATATCTATATTGATGTTTATTTGGCATGGAAGCAAGAAGCATTGTTGCGGTGGATTCTATTGAGAGATTATGGCTCTCTTACTTGTTTTCATGATGATCTAGCATGGAAGTAGAAGGCTTTGATACAATGGTTTTTATTGGGAGAAAATGGTTTGACATTGTTCATGTTCATCCATATGTATCTAATTCTTGTTTTTCACTATGTTAATGTTATGTTTGGATCCTACATAGCCACCAGGGCTAATGATGAGAGCATTGATAGATGCAATCTACTCTATGTATCATGGGTTGGAGAGATAGTTCATGAGTTGGGACTTTCCACTTTGGGAAGAACCCACTTCATTTCATGTATCTCATGTATAGAGGATATCTTTGGACATCATATGATTTCCACTTGGACATTCATGATGAGGATGGGTATCTAAATTTTCAGTTGGAGGCCATTATAGAAATTCTAGAGAGGTAGCTTTGGAGTTGGAAATGCATGACACATTGTGAAAAATGGGGAGGCCTTCCATATGAGTATGCCATTTGGAGGGAGGATGTTTGTTGTAGCATCCACTTTTTCAGTTGCTTGAGGACAAGCAACATTTTTGGTGGGGAGGATTGTAATATTCCCAATTTTCCATAAGATAATTAGAATATTAGAGTTCTTAATTTTCATAATTAATTAAGTAAATAAGAGGGTGGAGGGACCCACAACCCCCATAGATGAATAAAATCCACTTTTGATGTGTGTATGTGGATATTTTAGATCTAGATCTACACTATGGAGTTTGAAGAAGTCAAATAAGATCATGGAGGGAATCAAATGTAAGATCATAGAGCAATAAATGATGAGATGATGGAGGAAGTAGTGCATTAGTGCACACATTATGGAGAGGGTGAACATTTAATGCAGAGATCATGGATATCGTGGAGAGACAACACAATCTACATGGAGACCTATGTCCACATGTACAACACAATTATGAGGTGGGCCAAGGCATGGGAAGGTTCACAAACTATATAATGAATATGAAGGAAACATTAGAGGTAGGATTTGTATTATTGATTTTTGATCTGTTTAGATAAAGGTTTGTCATGTGACCTTTCTATGCATGATTATGTTGTTTATCTAAGTCTGCAGTGTTGTTTAGCACAGGGTGTTCCCGATCGGTAATCCCACCCTTACCCACTAGGGACTTCGAGTGCCTACTCTGGGAAGGTTATTCTGAGCTTCCATTCATCATCCAGAATTGGTGACACATTTTTCCTAATTTTTGCAGCCCATACATTTTCAGAAATAACACATTTCTACATCATGTTTTGAGAGGAGGAGGTTTCATTTTTTCAGTTGAGGAAATGGTGAAGGATTCATCCTATCACCTTGAGCTTCAAGATCAGCCTTCCAACACTTTAGATATGTATCAGGCATCGAGCCAAATATATCACACCTCCATGCAATAGCAATCCCTTCCAGGATTGCACAGTCCATTCCTGTAGATCCACTGGAGGAGGGAAGTTTCTAGCACTTCAGCTAGAAATCCTGTGAGGGGTCTTCCTCTCACTTTGTGCTCATCATATCCATCATTCTTGAGATTAATAGCCACATATTGCAGCAGGCATCAAACTCTCCTTCCTATACAGTGTCATTTACCTATCTGTTTTGTTTTCAACAGCTGAATCTTGAAGAGGAGGAAGAAGGGGCGATATCTCAAGCCTCTAGCTTGGAGATCTGAAGGAGGGATGAGCCCTCAAATCATAGATCTGATTTGTACTTCAGTTCAGAAATATTACATTCAGATCTCACTTCAGATCTGAATAACCCAGCAGTGAAGGGATCAAACCCTAGGAAAGTGAATTTCCAATCTCACAGATCTGGAATTTATTTTCTGGGTTATCTTGGGTTTCCATCATAGTGCCTAAATCTGCAGTCTTGAAATCATCAAAGCTCCAGAGCAACATGGATCTGCATTTCCCTTTCATCCAACAGTTTTCATATTACAATTAGCTGAAGGGACAACACAGTATTTAACTTCTAGCAGTTCCAGTTACGGAGTTCCTACTTTGGCATGTTTTTAGGGTCATTCTAGGCCACTTTCTTTGGCTAGAGTGCTTCTATTTTATGCATTGTTGTACCTATCCATCTCCACATAATAAAATGGCTCACCTATTCTGGATATTTCTATGTTGTTCATAATATTATGTGTACATATTATGTTGTTACAAATATTGTGTTTGTGGATTATTACATTCTCCCTTTTGGGATATTACAAAGGGAGAGTAGTTGGAGGGTTTTATTGGTTGCGTGATAACTTTGAAACTGGGTCAGGACCCCTCAAGCCAACATCGTCTCACTGAACAAGGAAAACCACTTGTGTAGTTCGCTTTCAAAGGAAGAAAACAATATTTCATGTTGCTTTGTATAGATTTATCTGTGTTCCCAATCTTCAATAGGTAATCACAGGTTTTGATTCTTTTGGATTATGAACTTGCACACCTTTCTATCAAACTAATATTGCAATTCTTTCTCACTTGGATGCCACATAAAATTTCCCTCAAACAGATCCTGGTCCTAGAAATAGAACCATTTGTTGGCTCGAGGGTCCATACTCAAGTTCATAGTGTATCCATGCAACCAATAGAACCCTCCAACTACTAGCCCTTTCGATAGTGATCCACTTATGCAGGTTAAAGTCTCACTCAAAGTAGCATGGCGAGGTTCCAAAACAAGGTTTCCACACACTGAGGGAGGAATATGATGTGGATCTTGTTAGTCATCAGTAATTTTTTCCTTTTTTGATGACTAAATGATTTCCCTAGATTTATAGAAACAAAGTTCATGAACATTGTGAGTTCTAGAAATCTCACTTCCTTCATCATCCTTAAGATAATTTTTCACTATTTCATCATTCCATAATGTCTATATTTTCTTACCAGTCCCAGAAAACATATTAATGGCTTATGTCACTCTTTCTATCTATATGTATTCACCTTTGGCCCAAATCCTTTATTTTGTTTTGCCTAAAAACACCCCACTACTACCTAAGCCCACCAATCAAAAAACTTTGTTGTATCTCTCAAAATACTCCCAAACATTGATGGTATCAAACTATCTCTGTAGACACTTTAGATAAATCAAGTACATTGGATTTTGGATATTCAATACATTAGTTTACCATAAATTCTATCTTACACTTGTTGATCCCAAATTCTAGGTCTCAGTCCAAAAAGCCAAGTCCAAGAAAGCTTCCACTAGGTCACCTATGGTTTCACAAGGTCATAGGGTGGATTTTGTGCCCTACAAACTCTGTTTTTCCTATATGAAGAAGCTGCATTCAAAGAAGAAAAATACAGGTGATCTTGCCCAAACTGATCAAAAAGGTCATTCAACAAAGGCTCTTTGGTCTAAAGCATAAATATTGCAAGGGGACATCTGCCTTTTGCTCACATTTTTGCAAGAGGATCGAATAGCCATCAGACTAGCAATGGGTAAGGTAAAAAAGAAAATCATCATAAGAAGACCATTCATAGCAAGAAGAAAGCAGCAAGCATATGTTTGATGATAAACAGGGTTTGTGACTATTTTGACCAAGAAAGAAATAAATACTAGGGTTACAAGGGAAAAGGTCACCTCAAACTCCATTAAGTGCACATTGAAGACTTTTAGGAATGATAAATGAATTTTGATAAGTTTCAAAGAACTTATAAGACAACACTATTTACTTTTTTCTAAGCAGCCCTAAAGCCTAGGAGTTTTGGAAAATTGACAAAAATGGTAAAATGATGACAAAGACCCTCCTTCATAATAGTATATGGATTCAAATGGTTTTAAGCTGCCCTCTAGGGTTTGGAAAAGAGGCACTAATTCCACCTCTTCAAAGGGTAAAATAAGAGGTTTTAAAGAAGATCAAAGGAGATAGAGAAGAAACATTGTAGGCCACTTCACCACAGGGGAAAATAGGGCCAAAAATATCAGTTAAGGTTTTTGACTTCTCAAAGGAACAATCAGAGGGATTTTCAAATGGTCAAAGGGGGAAAGAATGAGGTAAAAATGCCTAAAGAGTTAATTATGATAAGCATGGTTTTCACTATTGAAGAGGAAAGGCGTTAAACTCCAAAATATAGTGATCAAAGGGAGAGAAGTTATGTAGGCACCTACAAGAACATAAGTGGCCAGAAAAGACACAAAAATAGTTTGATTTTTTCACATTCCTAACCAAAGATACATCATTGTTAAACAGGTCTAAAGAACAAACATGTAGTTGGTCTAAGAGCAGTAAAGCCTCCAAAATGTTTTCTTATCAAGAGCATATTCCGCAAGAGATAGATTAACCCTGAGTGACATTTCTGAAGGACTGTCACAAAAGGTTACCTACAGGAAAATTGGTAAGGACAAACAAACCAAATGTTTTTCACAATGATGGCCCACATTAAGACTAAGGGGATTGTTGATTCTTGCTGCTAGGGTTCTCATAATAGGATTTTTTTCACTATTTTAAAGAAAAAACATGACATAATGTAAATCAGAGGAAAACATGTCAAATTGATCACAATTTTGTTGTGCATAAGTGTTGAAAATCATGAGAGGGTTTAATTTTTCCAAATATAGATAAGAGGCATAGTTTTAGCTTCTTCGGCAAGTTTTTCAGTCCAAGGAGTGACATCAGAATGCTTCAGCAGAGCAAGAAGGGCCATATGTTTAACTCTGCCACCTACAGACCAAAAAGAGCCAAAAAAAAAGACAGTGAGAAAAATAAAGAGAAACTAAACCTTAGAAAGTGGGTTTTTGCTCATAAATTTATTTTTTTAAATCTATAAAGGTCTCCTTGACCCTTTCCCCACCTCATTTGTCTTTGCAAAAGGAGAGAGAGCCATTGAAAGAATTTTTTAATGGTTTCTGGGCAACTTGGGTGAAATTTTTCAGGCACTGCGCACTGATGTCGGTGCTACGCACTTGGCCATCGGCACTACACACAGATGAGGTGGCCGCAGTTTAAATTTACACTGTATTGCGCACCGGGAGGGCGGCGCTACACAAAGGCTCAGAATCACCCAACTGCCCACTTTTTCAAATCGACCCTACACTCCGACAGGACCCGACAGCTCGTTCCACTTCCCAACTCATCCACTGAAGGCCTTAGGTGTTGCGCATAGGCCTGCTAGCCCAACCCGACCCGACTCTATGCACAGGAGGGCTCGACCTGAACGGGCAGTCGGGTGGCGCTAAGCACTTGCATTTTTTTGTAAAAGTGGCTCATAAATAGCCTAAATTCAATTTTCTTGCCCCCAAAGCTCCTGCAATAGTCAAAGCAAGGTTGGTGGCTTTATTCCTTACCCTCTAAGTGATATTTTCATAATCTAGGAAGGTATTTAAAGGCCTAATGTGACCAAACCCTAATCTCCATAAAAACCAAATTTGACCATCTAGGGTAGGGTTTACAAATTGGGGGGGTTGTCATTAGCCTAAAGACACTCAAATACAAGCAAACCTCCTCCTAAAACTCTAAATTTTTCCTAGACCTACCTCATTTTTCCTTCATTTGCCAAAAGTTTCCCTCACCTCACTCATTTTCTCTCTCTAGACCTAAAGGCTCTCAACAAGCTAAAAATATTTTGTTCTTGACCAGTCACCATGTCTGAGGAAGAAAACAATACCAGCAGTGATGAAGGCCTATCAAGCCAAAACACAAGAGAGGAAGGGTTAATAAGTTTGAGCCCTTAAACACCATTCAAATCACTTCTTCTCCCATGATCCTTCCACGTTTTCATGATTTTGGATGCTATTAGTTTTGTGAGAGGGCTAAACAAGTCCAAAGCCACTCATACTTGACTAAGTTGTTGATTCTCAGCCTACAGAATCACCAAGTCAACCTAGTAAGAGTGAATTTTGAACTCTCATCTGAATCCATTACTAAAGCCACATGAATACTAGATATTGGTGAGAGATGGTTTAAATAGAAGAAATTGGACTTGAGAAATTATGAGCCCTACCTCAAACCTAGCTATCAACAAGGTTGTTTTCCCCTTCTCCCACCTGCTAGAGAGGTATGCCCTACTGAAGAGGCAGATTATCAAGTACTTCACCTATGAGGTGAGGTACTCCAGGTTTTATTCTTATCACATAAGGCTACTAATGCACTTCACCAGGTTTAAATTGATAAACCTACCATACTATATCTACCGGAGCATTGACAAAATGGCTTCAGTGGTCAAGAAAAGGAGTTACACCCACCAAATTCAGAGCCTTTTTCACCACTCCTTGGTTAATATGATTGTTTTACACCAGCTGGAGGAGCAGGGAATCCCTTGGGAATTGTTTTATCTCACATGATGTATTTTCAAATCCCCAAGCCTTCATTCAGCAAAATTTTCCTTCCACTTCACATCCACTTCCCTCCACTCCTCCATCATCTCCACCTATGCCTTCTCCACAAGGAAACTTACCTCCTACTTCTCCTCCTGATGCATCAAATGAAGAGGATAATAGTGGTAATGATGAACAAGGAGCTGACAATAGCTTTAATGAGGAGAAAAGAGATGATAGTGGAGAGGAAAAGGACACTGAGGTAGAAATAGAGTTAAATGAAGAAAAATAAGATGACAGTAGTTCAGAGGAAGAAGATGATGGTAGTAGCCATGAAGAACAAACAAATAGCAGTGGAGATAAAGAAGACAGTGAGGCAAAGACAGAATCTAATGAGGAAGAATAAGAAGATGATGGTGACATGGAGGAGAGAGATGACCATAACAGTGGAAATGAGGAAAAAAATGAGGCAAGTACAGAGCATAATCAAGAAGATGAAAGTGATGAAAATGACAAAGATAGTGGGGAAGAAATAGAGCCTAATAATGAAGAAGAAGATGATGATGACATGGAGGAGAGTGATGAAAATGGCAGTCAAGAAAATGAAAACAGTGATGAATTTGAGCAAGATAGTGATAGTGATGACACCAATAAATCACTCTCAAGTGCATAAAAGGGTGTTGATGATGAACAAGATGAAGACCAAGAGGATCATGAAGAAAACAATGAAGATTACAATCAGCAAGAAGGTTCACAAGAGAGCTAAGAGATAAAAGTGCAGGAACATGATAGTGAGCCCAATGATAGTGCAAGAAGTGCTGAAAAGAATGAAGGAAATGAAAATAAAGAAATAGAGGGAGATGATGAAGAAATTGAAAACCAAAAGCAGGCAGGTCATGAAATTGAAACAGAGTTTGAAGATGAAAGCAGTGACCAAGGCAGTGGCACAGATAGGACAGTCAGTGATAAGCAAGGAAATATTCATGACAGTCATGACTACTATCATGGCTATCATGACACTAATCGGCCTCCAAATGATCAAGAAACTCAAAGTGACAGTGCAGTGAATGACCAAGAAGAGCATCTTAGTGAAGGATAGAGCCAAAATGAGGCAAGTGAGGAGAGTAGTGATCAGTTTGAAAGCCAAAAACATAGTATGGAAAATAGTGAGGGAAATGAAGATGATAATGAAGCTCAAGGTTAAGAAATCACTGACCCAATGGGGCATAAGGCAACTCATGAAAGCCATGAAAAATATGAAAAGGCGTGTGACATCACCAAAGATCATGGCACCCTCATCAATCCTCTCACCTGCACCTACCACAGAGGCAAAAGAGATGTGTTTGCTGCCTCAAAAAGGAAAAGGGCCATCTCTTCTCTAGTTATCAAGCACAAGGAAAAAGGCAAGGAAAATATGGACAAAGGTGAGCAACAGGTAAAGGTAAGGAGAAGCAAAATTATCAAGAATAATTCTCATGAGCCTTAATTCATTGATCTAGACAATGACAATTAGGACAAAGAGATGACTACTAGATTGCTTCTCTTGGAGAAAGATGCACAACTTAAAGAGTGGGAAAGAGACTTTTACATGGAACAAGGTGTCATTCAGTATTACAAGGAGGAACACAAGCATTTCAAGAAGGTGAAAAGGGACCTTCCTCTACAAAATAAAATGACCAAGAATTATGCAAGGAAAAACATGCGTGCTTGTGCTAGAGGCCTTTATAGTGCTAGAAAACCTAAAAAGGGAAAAATTGCATGAAATACTTGGATTTTTGGCTAAGTCTTCTCAACAGGTGTCCAAGACATCTTAAGGGACCTCTCCACCAAGTTTGAGGTAATTTGAACAAAATTTTGTCTTTTTCAAATTTTGACCCTAGGCGCTATGCACAACATTGGTGCATCCTCAGCTCAATTTTTTTTGCATTTTTAGATTCCTCACATCACTAGCAATCTTCTCACCAATTTTTAGATCCTTTGGAGCATTTTTGAACCCCCAAAAGGTAAAAAAACATCAACAATTTGACCTTTCTGCCTCATTTTCAGACCAGGCGCTGCGCACAAAGCAGTGTTGGGGAAATTGTTTTTTGAACAAGTAAATGGCATCCACTCAGCACAACTCAAGAATTTATAGAAATTATACTCATCATGATTTCCAACAAACCATCACGGAGCCAAATCCGATGTCAGAAAGGGGTCCAAAACTCAGCCACAAGAGACCCTATTTTCTACTAAAGTGGCACTATGCACAAAGGCTGCCTAGTGTGTTTTGGCCCAAAAGTCAACAAAACACACTCATTTATGGAAAATAGATATTTTTGAGTTTTTTGAGGCAAATTAATCTAGAATTAGGTGCAAATAGTTATTTTGGCATTTATTTCTTAGGATATTATGTGCCTTGGGCCTTGCATGGTCTCCTAGCCATAAATGACATTTATGATTATATTTGACATTTACCTACCACATTTACGGTTTTAGCCCTCATTTTATCCATAAATAGAGCATGAGGCCCCTATGTATTTTGTTAGCATTTTATGAGCTTGAAGAGAAATATACGTGGTTTCATGAGCTTGGAGAAGAAATTGGTTTTGTGAAGTAGATGAATGGCTTGTTTGGCTTGGTGATGGAGAAGCTTGTTTGCAGGATTCCATAGCTTGGTGAATGGCAATGTCTTCCTAATTTTTCTATCTTTTCCTTTGTTATCATTATGTTTCATGCTACTTGGCTACTATAAAACAGAAAAGTATAGGTTGAGACATGTTCTTTGAGGCACCTCAGTCCTCCTGTTTTTTATAGCTTTGATGTTTTCTCTTTTGGCCATCTTAAGGAGCTCTTGATTTCTCCTTAGGTCCACCAAAAATTGTTTTTGTTTCTTGTATGGTTAGTATGCTAGCTTACAAGTATGTTTCATGGTATGCCCTTCTTATTTGAATCTTTCAAAACCCTATCTTGAAGCCTTTATGTGGAATATTGATTGTTAAGTTAAGTCAAAGAGGTCTCATTAGATCTTGCCCTTTTTCCATGCTTACCAACTTGTTTCATAGTTCCAAATAGCTTGATATATGTTTTTTAGGAGTTCCCTCTCCATAAATTGAGTTATTTGTATTTTCTTATGTGTTTTCCCAAAATCTAAAGGTGAATTTCTAAAGTTAGAAGCTCTTATGCTTTCTATGTTTCACTGGAATTTTTCTCTTGAATGTTTGTTAGTTTAGAGTATTGTTTATTGAGTTTAATGGTTTTCCCTACCTCATGAATTGTAACTTTTAAACTATATATGTTTAAGACCTCTTAGTCTTTCCCAAACTTAATGTTCACTACATCTTATACATCACCTTAAGGATCCATTAACCTTGCTAAATCGACCCTGCAACACACTCTATTTCATCATTTAGACACTCTTGAATTTCACTTGACTCCATAGCCCATTGGCTTTAACAAAGACTCTCTCCACCTATTCCATTTTACCATCTTACCCAACCAAAACAATCAACAAACACTACACCTAATAATTAATCTTAAAATCAAAACCCTAGAGAAAAAATAATACATCCTTTGCACCCAATAGAGAGATCCCTCTTTGAGTCCAGGAAGGCTAGGCCCTAGGACTCCAAGGACCGGTTCCATGTTACCCTGTCATTTGGTCTACCAATCTACCAAATCACGGGACCCTAAAATTCTGGCGATGATGGTGGGACCTTCTGAGTTAGTTCATGCTTAAATATTCCTTAAGAGATTTAGAAGCCCTTGATTAACAGTATCTGGTAGTTTATCTGCCACCTCATCGCCACACTAACATTCTAGCGATCACGGTGGGACCTTTTGAGTTAGTTCATGCTTAAATATTCCTTAAGAGATTCAGAAACCCTTGACTGATAGTATCTGGTAGTTTATCTACCACCTCATCACCACACTAACATTCTGGAAATCACGGTGGGACCTTATGAGTTAGTTCATGCTTAAAAATTCCTTAAGAGATTCAGAAACCCTTGACTGATAGTATCTAGTGGTTTATCTGCCACCTCATCGCCACACTAACATTTTGGCGATCACAGTGGGACCTTCTGAGTATATAGTTGCCTGAATACCTCTTAAGACTCTTTAGACCCTCAATTTAACTTAGAAGATCCAGTGAATCTGCCACCTCATCGCCACACTAACATTCTGGCGATTACGGTGGGACCTTCTGAGTTAGTGACAAACTAAGTATTTCTTAGATCTCAGAAAACTCACAAACATCCTTAGATTTGTATTTAGTTGTTGATGGTGGACAACAAGAACATCCTTAAAATAGTAAACATCATCCACCTGGCAACTCCACTGGTCTTTAGTAGCCCTATTGACCCCACTAGTTCTCATAAACCCCCTGGGAATGCATTAAGCAATCCCAATCATGCTGATGGTGGATAGAAAAGTTGAAATATTCCACCTAGTGACTCCACAACTCTCAATAGACCTAAATACTCCACTGGTAGAGAACTCTAGATTGGTTGAAAATATTCAGTGACCCTTTTTGATTTACAAACATGGATCCAAGGATACAAAGGAGATATGCTCTAATGAGTAGAGATCATATCCCTAGATTCCCCCACAAAATGCCTGAAATAAATTGGATAAAAGACCTACCTATATTTAAGATTAAAAGGTTTATGGCGCCTTGTTACATCTCATCAAATTTCATATACACATATGGAGGTTAAAGGTTGAATGGCACGAGGACTGCCTCATGAAAATTTTTATGGCAACATTAGAAGGTAAGGCAAGAAATTGGTATGAATGGCTAAAATCTGGTAGCTTGTTTTCCTTGAAAGATTTCCACAAGGTGTTTTATGAACGTTATAAAGAATATTTTCCATCTTTATCATTAGCTGAAAATTGTTGTGATCAATCTGAAGATTTCATACAACACCTTGTAAACATTGATGAGGATTTAGAAATTGGCATCCTAAAGATTTATTAGAAGAACTCCATGCATTTCATTCTCAATATAGCTATCATGACAACCTAGAGGAGTTAGAACCCAATCAAGAAATAGAAGGAAACCCATAGAATCTCTCTGAAGGCACAAGTAATGATTCACCATATCTTCTAGGTGAGGCTCAAGAAAAAATTCAGCCTCAAAATCAGCCTTCACAAGAGAAAGAGAATTGTTGTACTTCTATCCAAAGAAAGAGAAAAATTCCTCCTCTTTTGACTGAAGAAGAAATAAATCAGATGCTAAACATTCATAAAGTCTCTAAGCCTTCATATGAACAAAAAATTCCCATTCCTCCTCCTACTAATGCCATCTTTCATAAATCAGAAAGTGAACTTGTAGATCAGTTCAAAGAAGAACAGACTGGTAACCCAATATGTTTGATTAGTGAGGTTATTTATGTTGACGATTCTCCAAATAGAAGCTAACCTTGCAGAGCCATCAACAGTTGATTTGAGGGATGAAGTTCACTATCATCAGATTGAAAGCAGTAATCAGCCAAGACAGGTCACCTATGACATTGATGAGGAAAGCCTTGAAATTTTAGAAGTATGTGAAGAGTATCTGACTCTTTTCTCTACTTCACTTCAGTCCATCAAAAATAAATTTCACATAATTGGTAATCAGCAGTATTTTAGCTTTGATGTTGAGGTTGAGGAGGATGATGAACTTCTTGAGCAAGTTGTAAATGAGAAGCCTTCTCCTAAAATGGTTGAGGAAATAATTTATGACATAGAATTTTCCTCAGCTCCAGATGAGCAGCCACTAAATCCCATTGAATTTCCAATTGCAGATGAAGGCTTGGAAGTTGATAATCACAGGAGAGTTGTTCAGTTTCCTTCTCAAGAGGATTTAATGCAAAAAGTGTCCCTACTCATCAACATGATGACTTTCACAAAGATTTCAGCCCACTCAAACAGGAAATACCAAGTATGCTAGAAGACAACATTGCAATCTATGATGAGCCTACCAGTTCAGATAATCATGAGGAAGAGGAAGAGTTTCTTTCCCAAAAGAGTCCTAGGCATAGCCAAGTGGAAGAAGGAGTAGTCCTGAATGAAGCTTATGTCTCAAATCCTCTAGATCAGGTATTATTCCAAGATCCATTTTTTTTTTCCTCAATAATTCTAAAGGAAGAGTGTGTTCTTCCAAGAACAATTTGTTGCAAAGTGTGGGAAAATTTTTAAGAATTACTGCCCGAAAACAAGTGAGGTGGAATTTGCCTTTTAATTTTGTCAGCACCCTCAAAGAGTTGAACCAAGATCCCTCATGCAATCATCTGCTTGATTGGTTGTATTGGAGAAGAGACTTCACCAAATGAATGTATATATCATGTATAAATTATATTAGGATAGATAGGCATGCAAATAAACTCAGCCTTTGAGCACATTTTAGTTATAAACTGTTTTAAAAATACAAAAATAAAGAAAGGATGAAAAATAAGAGGGCAGATTTGAAAAGAGGTAAAGCCCCATACCCAAAAAAAATAGAACTACTGAAAGTGTGTAAGCCTAAATACCACTACTAGTGCATAAAGAAGTCTTGTTTCAGTCACCTAGCCTAATCATGGCTGGACATGTTTTCAATTTATTGCTAATAGGTTAATAAAAGAGAACTTGTCAAATTATTCAAGCTTGACTTGTCAAAAGATAGATTAGGGAAGAAATATACCAGTTCCACATGCTTAAAAAAGAACCAAAGAGAAAAACATAGATGAATAGCCAACAATGTATCCTAGCCCTCATTTTTCTAGTCTTATTTTGTACAAAAATAACATTTGTGTGCAGCTTGTTTTTATGCCACAAACCCATGGTAAGTCAGATTGTCTAATCCTGATTTTGCCATGTTTTCAATTTCATGTTGGTAGCTTAGTGAATAAA
Source organism: Pinus albicaulis (assembly GCA_034641835.2). Lineage (NCBI taxonomy): Eukaryota > Viridiplantae > Streptophyta > Pinopsida > Pinales > Pinaceae > Pinus > Pinus albicaulis. The sequence goes on along the minus strand of MU968382.1, from coordinate 713,662 downwards.
TCCTGTCAAATAGTTTAACCTTGACAGTTGAATAGCATAGGTAGAGAATCAAAGGAGTTCAACAACATAATCTAAGCTCCAGGAAGAAATAAGGTAGAAGTAGATAGTTTATTTTGCATTCAAAAGAAAAATGTCAAGGTTTCCAGTCCAAATGCACCTAAGGGAGAAAAAATGTTAGGCAAGTAGTTTGGCTAGGTAGAGATGGATTTGAGCTAATAATGTCTTTCATATTACTGAGATCATAGATTCAAGAAAGCATCAACAAGAGAAAAGAGGTAAAAAGATGCCCAATAGATGAGGCACTAGTCTCCATAAAGCCAGAAATCTAAAGTTCTGGACACCTCCTGAAAAGGAGTTGCCCTCCCCAAGTGGAGCCACTGTTAATCATTAGTAATTTTTTCCTTTATTGATGACTAAATGATTTCCCTATATTTCTAGAAACAAAATTCATGAACATTGTGAGTTCTATAAATCTCACTGCCTTCATCATCCTTAAGATAATTTTTCACTATTTCATCATTCCATAATGTCTAGCTTTGCTTCCCAGTCCCATAAAACCTATTAATGGCTTATGTCACTCTTTCTGTCTATATGTATTCACGTTTGGCCCAAATCCTTTGCTTTGTTTTGTCTAAAAACCCCCCAGTACTACCTAAGCCCACCAATCAAACATCTTTATTGTGTCTCTCAAAATACTCCCAAACACTGATGGTCTCAAACTATCTCTGGAGAATATTTAGATAAGTCAAGTACATTGGATTTTGGATCATCAATACATTATTTTATCATAAATTATATCTTACACTTGATGATCCCAAATTCTAGGTCTCAATCCAAAAAGCCAAGTCCAAGAAAGCTTCCACTAGGTCACCTAGGGTTTCACAAGGTCATAGGGTGGATTTGGTGCCCTACAAACTCTGTTTTTCCTATATGAAGAAGTTGCATTCAAAGAAGAAAAAGAAAGGTGATCTTGTCCAAACTGATCAAAAAGGTCATTCAAGGAAGGCTCTTTGGTCTAAAGCACAAATCTTGCAAGGGGACAGCTGCCTTTTGCTCAGATTTCTACAAGAGGATCAAATAGCCATCAGACTAGAAATGGGTAAGGTAAAAAATAAAATCATCATAAGAAGACCATTCATAGTAAGAAGAAAGCAGCAAGCATATGTTTGATGAGAAACAGGGTTTGTGATTGTTTTTACCAAGAAAGAAATCAGTACTAGGGTTACAGGGGAAAAGGTCACCTCAAACTCCATTAAGTGCACATTGAAGAATTTTAGGAATGATAAATGAATTTTGATAAGTTTCAGAGAACTTAGAAGACAACACTATTTACTTTTTACTAGGTAGCCCTAAAGCCTAGGAGTTTGGGAAAATTGACAAAAATGGTCAAATGATGACAAAAACCCTCCTTCATAACAGCAGATGGCTTCAAAGGGTTTCAAGCTGCCCTCTAGGGTTTGGGAAAGAGGCACTAATTCCACCTCTTCAAAAGGTAAAATCAGAGTTTTTAAAGAAGATGAAAGGAGGTAGACAAGAAACATTGTACCCCACTTCACCATAGGGGAAAATAGGGCCAGAAATATCAGTTAAGGTTTTTGAATTCTCAAAGGAACAGTCAGAGGGATTTTCAAATGGTCAAAGGGGGCAAGCATGAGGTAAAAATTCCTAAAGAGTTAATTATGATAAGCATGGTTTTCACTTTTGAAGAGGAAAGGTGTTAAACTCAAAAAGACATTGATCAAAGGCAGAGAAGTTGTGTAGGCACCAGCAAGAATAAAAGTGGCCAAAAAAGACAAAAAAATAGTTTGATTTGCTCACCTTCCCAACTAGAGATACATCATTGTCAAATTGGTCTGAAGAGAAAAAATGTAGCTAGTCTAAGAGCAGTAAAGCCTCCAAAATGTTTTCTTATCAAGAGCATATTCTGCAAGAGATAGATTAACCTTGAGTGACATTTATGAAGGACTATCACAAAAGGTTACCTATAGGAAAATTGGTAAGGACAAACAAACCAAATGTTTTTCATAATGATGGCCCACATGAAGATTAAAGGGATTGTTGATGCTTGCTTCTAGGGTTCTCATAATAGGAGGTTTTTCACTATTTTAAAGAAAAAACATGAAAAAATGTAAACCAGAGGAAAATATGTCAAATTGATCCCAAGTTTGTTGTGCATAAGTGTTGAAAATCATGAGAGGGTTTCATTTTTCCAAATATAGATAAGAGGCATAGTTTTAGCTTCTTCAAAAATCTTGTCAGTCCAAGGAATGACATCAGAATGCTTCAACAGGGAAAGAAGGGCTATATGTTTAACTCTGCCATCTACAAACCAAAAAGAGCCAAAAAAAAAAAAATAGTGAGAAAAATAAAGAGAAACTAAACCTTAGAAAGTGGGCTTTTCCTCATAAATATATTTTTCAAAAGAGCTATAAAGGTCTTCTTGACTCTTTCCCCACCTCATTTTTCTTTCCAAAAGGAGAGAGAGTCGTTGAAAGAAGATTTTAAGGGTTTCTGGGCAACTTGGGTGAAAATTTAAAGGCACTGCGAAACGACAGAGGCACTACACACCTGGCTGTCAGTGATGCGCACAGACGAGGTGGCCGCAGTGCAAATTTACACTACACTGCGCACCAGGAGGGCGGTGCTACGCACCTGTACAGGCACTACACATAGGCTCAGAACGGCCCAACTACCCACTTTTACACACCAGTGCTGTGCTCTGATGGGACCTGATAGCTCGTTTCACTGCCCGACTCGCCCACTGAAGGCCTCAGGCGTTGTGCATAGGTCTTCTAGCCCAACCTGACCTAGCGCTATGCACAGGAGGGCCCAACCTCAACGGGCAGTCGGGTGGCAGTACACACTTGCAGTTTTTTTTCAAAGTTGCTCATAAATAGCCTAAATTCAATTTTCTTGCCCCCAAAGCTCCTGCAATAGTCAAAGCAAGGTTGGTGGCTTTCTTCCTTACCCTCCAAGTGATATTTTCATAATCTAGGAAGGTATTTAAAGGCCTAATGTGACCAAACCCTAATCTCCTTAAAAACCAAATTTGACCATCTAGGGCAGGGTTTACAAATTGGGGGAGTTTTCATTAGCCTAAAGATGCTCAAATACAAGAAAAAATCCTCCTAAAACTCTAAATTTTTCCTAGACCTACCTCATTATGCCTTGATTTGCCAAAATTTTCCCTCACCTCACTCATTTGCTCTCCCTAGAGCTAAAGGCTCTCAGCAGGCTAAAAATATTTTGTTCTTGACTAGTCACCATGTCTGAGGAAGAAAACAATACTAGCAGTAATGAAGGACAAAGGCCTATCAAGCCAAAACAAAAGGGAGGAAGGGTTAATAGGTTTGAGCCCTTAGACACCATTAAAATAACTTCTTCTCCCATGATCATTGCATGCTTTCAAGATGTTTGATGCTATCAGTTTTGTGAGAGGGTTAAACAGGTCCAAAGCCACTTAGACTTGACTAGGTTGTTCATTCTCAGCCTAAAAAACCACCAAGTCAACCTAGAAGGAGTGAATTTTGAACTCTCATCTAAATCCATTGCTAAAGCCACATGAATACCAGATATTGGTGAGAGATGGTTTAAACAAAAGAAATTGGACTTGAGCTATTATGAGCCCTACCTCAAACCTAGCTATCAACAAGGCTGCAAGGTTGTTTTCCCCTTCTCCCACCTGCTATAGAGGTATGCCCTACTAATGAGGCAGATTATCAAGTACTTCACCTATGAGGGGAGGTACTCCAGGGTTTATTCTTATCACATAAGACTACTAATGCACTTCCCCAGGATTAGATTTCTAAACCTACCATAGTATCTCTACCAGAGCATTGAAAAAATGGCTTCAGTGGTCAAGAGGAGGAGTTATGCCCACGAAATGCAAAGCCTTTTTCACCACTCCTTGGTTAATATGATTGTTTTACACCAGCTGGAGGAGTAGGGAATCCCTTGGGAGCCTTCATTTAGCAAAATTTGACATCCACTTCACATCCACTTACCTCCACTCCTCCATCATCTCCACCTATGCCTTCTTCACAAGGAAACTTACCTCCTACTTCTCCTACTGATGCATCAAATGAAGAGGATAATAGTGGTAATGATGAACAAGCAGTTGACAGTAGCTTTAATGAGGAGAAAACATATGACAGTGGAGAGGAAAAGGATAGTGAGGTAGAAACATAGTTAAATGAATAAAAAGAAGATGACAGTAGTGCAGAGGAATAATATGATGGAAGTAGCCATGAAGAACAAACAAATAGCAGTGGAGCTAAAGAAGACAGCGAGGCAAAAACAAAATCTAGTGAGGAATAACAAGAAGATGACGGTGACATGGAGGAGAGAGATGAACATAACAATGAAAATGAGGAAAACAGTGAGGCAAGTACAGAGCATAATCCAGAATATGAAAGTGATGAAAATGACAAAGACAGTGGGGAAGAAACAGAGCCTAATAATTAATAAGAAGATGATAATGACATGGAGGAGAGTGATGAAAATGGAAATCAAGAAAAGGAAAACAATGATGAATTTGAGCGAGAAAATGATAGTGATGACACCAATAAATCACTCTCAAGTGAAGAAAATGGTGTTGATGATGAACAAGATGAAGACCAAGAGGATTATGAAGGAAACAATGAAGATGACAGTCAACAAGAAGGTTCACAAGACTGCCAAGAGATAAAAGTGCAGGAACATGATAGTGAGCCCAATGATAGTGCAAGTAGTGCTAAAAATAATGAAGACAATGAAAATGAAGAAACAGAGGGAGATGATGAAGAAATTGAAGACCAATAGCAGGTAGGTGATGAAACTGAAACATAGTTTGAAGATGAAATCAGTGACCAAGGCAGTGGCATAGATTAGACAGTCAGTGATAAGCAAGGAAATAGTCATGACAGTCTTGACTTCTGTCATGACACTAATCAACCTCCAAATGACCAAGAAAATCAAAGTGACAGTGCAGCAAATGACCAAGAAGAGGACCTTAGTGAAGGACATAGCCAAAATGAGGCAAGTGAGGAGGGTAGTGATGAGTTTGAAAGCCAAAAAGACATTATGGAAAATAGTGAGGGAAATGAAGATGATAATGAATCTCAAGGTCAAGAAATCAGTGACCCAATGGGGCATAAGGAAACTCATGAAAGCCATGACAAAGATGAAAAGGCTTGTGACATCACCAAATATCAAGGCACCCTCATCACTCCTCTCACATGCACCTACCACAGAGGCAAAAGAGATGTGTTTGTTGCCTCAAAAAGGAAAGGGGCCATCTCTCCTCCATTTATCAAGCACAAGGACAAAGGAAAGGAAAATATGGACAAAGGTGAGCAATAGGTAAAGGTAAGGAGAAGCAAAAGGATCAAGAAGACTTCTCAAGAGCCCCAATTCATTGATCTAGATAGTGAAAATGAGGACAAAGAGATGACTACTAGATTGCTACTCTTGGAGAAAGATGCACAGCTTCAGCAGTGGAAAAGATACTTTGACATGGCGCAAGGTGTCATTCAGTATTACAAGGAGGAGCACAAGCATTTCAAGAAGGTGAAAAGGGACCTTTCTCTACAAAAGAAAATGACCAAGCATTGTGCAAGGAAAAACATGCTTGCTTGTGCCAAACTAAAGGAGGCTCTTATGGAGCTACAAAACCTAAAAAGGGAAAAAGTGCATGACATAATTGGAGTTTAGGCTAAGGCTTCTCAACAGGTGTCTAAGACCTCTTAAGGGACCTCTCCACCAAGTTTGAGGCAATTTGAACAAAATTTTGTCTTTTTCAAATTTTGACCCCTTTGTGCGCAACACCCTAGGCACTATGCACAAAATTGGTGCATCCTCAGCTTAAATTTTTGCATTTTTGGATTCCTCACATCACCAGCAGTTCTCTCATCAATTTTCAGATCATTTGGAGCATTTTTGACCCCCCAAAAGGTAAAAATACATCAAACATTTGACCTTTCTACCTCATTTTCAGACCAGACGCTGCGCACAGAGAAGTGTTGGGGAAATTGATTTTTGAACAAGTAAATGGAATCCACTTAGAAAAAATAAAGCATTTATGGAAATTAGACTCATCCATCTTTCCAACGAACCATCATGGATCCAAATCCGATGTCGGAAAGGGGTCCAAAACTCAGCCACAAGAGACCCTATTTTCTGCTAAAGTGGTGCTACGCATAGAGGCTGCCTAGTGTGTTTTGGACCAAAAGTCAAAAAAACGCTCATTTATTACAAATAGATATTTTTGAGTTTTTTGAGGAAAATTACTCTAGAATTAGGTGCAAATATGTATTTTGGAATTTATTTATTAGGATATTATGTGCCTTGGGCCATGCATGGTCTCTTGGCCATAAATGACATTTATGATTATATGTGAAATTTTCCTACCAAATTTAGGGTTTTAGCCCTCATTTGCTCCATAAATAGAGCATGAGGCCCCTATGTATTTTTTTGGCAGTTGATGAGCTTGAAGAGCAATATACATGGCTTCATGAGCTTGGAGAAGAAATTGGTTTTGTGAAGTGGATGAATGGCTTGCTTGGCTTGATGATGGAGAATCTTGTTTGCAAGACTCCATAGCTTGGTGAATAGTGATGTCTTCCAAATTTTTCTATTGTCTCCTTTGTTATCATTATTTTTCATGCTTCTTGGCTGATATAAAACAGAAAAATATAGGTTGAGACATGTTATTTGAGGCACCTCAGTCCTCCTGTTTGTTATAGCTTTGATGTTTTCTCTTTTGGCCATCTTAAGGAACTCTTGATTGCTCCTTAGGTCCATCAAAAATTGTTTTTGTTTCATGTATGGTTGGTTAGTATGCTATCTTAAAATTATGATTCATGGTATGCCTTGCTTATTTGAAGCTTTCAAAACCCTATCTTGAAGCCTTTCTGTGGAATATTGATTGTTAAGTTAAGTCAAAGAGGTCTCATTCGATCTTTCCCTTTATCCATGCTTACCAACTTGTTTTAGAGTTCCCAATAGCTTGATCTATGTTGTTTAGGAGTTCCCTCTCCATAAATTGAGTTATTTGTATTGTCTTATATGTTTTCCCAAAATCTAAAGGTGAATTTCTAAAGTTAGAAGCTCTTATGCTTTGTATGTTTCACTGGAATGTTTCTTGTTAGAAAATTATATATTATGGAGCAATGCAACACATAAAATATGCAGAAAATACAAGCACACAAAACACATAAAACCAGAGAGACACAGATATACGTGGTTCACCTAGTTTGGGCTACGTCCACCCCGAACATCCAGTCCTTCCTTTATATTATCCAGCAAAAATGAAGAGACAAAACCTACAGCAGATCCGCTGTAATATCCTCTGTTCTCTCTCACAGTCTCCCTCTCTGTTTCTCGCTCCGAGAATACACACACAATACACAGCCACAATACAATACCCTCATATATACAAAGGGGTTTCCTTCTAGGGAAAAAAACCCTAATATAAGCATAACTTCTACTGTAAGATCATTTGCCTAATGAACGGCCTAGATTGACTAGAAATTACTATACTTTTACAAGGCAAATTTACCCCCGGCGGCGATTAATTTCGGGTAGTGTTGTCGCCCCTTTTAAGGTACGGGGTCCAATCTTTGTGATACAAAGTAAACAAGATAATCGGTCCACACCTGACAATCTCCCACTTGGAGACTGATTGTAGCACGCTCCATCGCTACTTTATTTGTTGGACAATGACTCCTCTTTGGACCTGGCTGTTTCTCATCTTCATCGTCATCCTTGAAGACCAATTGAAACTGAGCATGTTCTCAGTTTCTCCCTGGTTACAACTTTTGTTAGCATATCTGTAGGATTCTGGCTAGTGTGTATCTTTTCCAGCTTCAACTCTCCATCTTCCAATACTGACCATATGAAATGGTACTTGAGATGTATGTGTTTAGTCCTGGAATAAAATGTTGAGTTATTTCCAAGATGAATGGCACTTTGGCTATCACTGTATAACGTGCCCATATCATGCTTCTTACCCAATTCATCCATAAACCTTTGTAACCAAATTATTTCTTTACTAGCCTCTGTAGCAGCAACATACTCTGCTTCTGTTATTGAAAGTGCAACAACACTTTGGATTTTGAAACCCAACACGGTTGTTCCACCTACGATAGAAATACATATCCTATAGTGCTCCTCCTATTATCTGCGACGTGTTTTTGCCATATCTGCATCAACATATCCCTGTAGAGCAATGTTTGAACCACCAAAACATAATGCTTGATTTGTGGTACCTCTCAAATATTTGAGAATCCATTTTACTTCCATCCAATGTTATTTTCTTAGATTGTTCATGTACCTGCTTACAACTCCCACTGCATGTGAAATATCAGGCCTTGTGTAGAACATTGCATACATTAAGCTTCCAACTACTAATGCATATGGAACTTTAGACATATAGTCCATTTCTTCTTGGGGCTTGGGGCACATCTCCTTACTAAGTTTGAAATGGCTAGAAAAAGGTGTACTAACTGGTTTTGCATTCTGCATATTAAATGTTTTCAGCACCTTTTTTATGTACTCATTCTGACACAGTTTTAATTTGTGATTTTTCCTGTCTCTAGTTATTCTCATACCAAGGATTTGTTTTGCGGCTCCCAAATCCTTCATTGCAAATGAATTTCCCAATTTTATTTTGAGCACATTTATTTCCCCGCATGTTAGACCATGCAACAAGCATGTCATCTACATACAGTAGGTATAATATAAATGCCATCATTTTGCCTTTTCGGATAAACACGATGATCAGCGATGATCGGAGTGACATCTCGTATAACCTTGTTCAGACATAAACTTGTCAAATTTTAGATACCACTGCCTTGGAGCCTGTTTTAAGCCATACAAGCTCTTCTTTAGCCTGCACACTAACTTTTCTTTCCCTTTGACATCATATCCTTCTGGTTGCTCCATATATATCTCTTCCTCCAAATCTCCATGGAGAAATGTTGTCTTTACATATAACTGTTCAAGACGTAAATCTTCCGCTTCTACAAGACTTAAAATAGTTCTGATTGAAGTCATCTTAACAATAGGAGAAAATATTTCATCAAAATCAATACCTTTCTTCTGTGCAAACCCTTTCACCACAAGTCTAGCTTTTTACCTCTGTTTTCCTCCATATTCTTTCTTAAGCCTGTAAACCCATTTATTCTGCAATGTAGCTTTACCTGGAGGCAACCTAACTAAGTCCCAAGTCTGGTTATGCTTTAAGGAGTCCATCTCTTATTGCATGGCTAGTTCCCACTTCTTCCTACTCTCAACCTGCATTGCTTCTTCATAACATTCAGGTTCATGAGAATCAGTCAGCAATAAATAATATAATGAAGGAGAGTATCGTTCAGGGGGTCTAATTATCATGGTAGATCTTATAACACCACTTTTAGGTGTTTGAGGTGCCTGTTGCTGTTTTGATGGTTGCTTCTACTATGGTTGTTGATTATTTTTATTTTCACGCACCTTTACTTTTTCAGATATCTCATCAAGAACCTCGTATTCCTTGCTTTCTTTTTCCTGTTTCTTTTCCTGCAACTGATTCTTATACAAGACATTTTCATTGAATATTACATCTCTGCTCCTAATGATTTTTTGATTTTCATAATCATATAAGCGATAACCAAAATCATTAGCACCATATCCAATAAAGGTACATTTCTTTGATTTTTCCTCAAGCTTTGTTCTATTTTCTTTATTAATATGGATAAAAGGCCTCACAACAAAAAGCCTTTAAAAAAGAGTAGTTTACCTTTTTTCCTATCCATGCCTCCTCTAGAATACCACCATCCAAAGAACTTGAAGGCCCTCTATTTATTAGATAAATAGCATTATCTACAACATCTGCCCAAAATTGTAAAGGCAATCCTTCATGCAATCTCATGCACCTTTCACGTTCCATAATTGTTCTATTCATCCTTTCTAACACACCATTTTCATTTGGTGTTCTTGGAACTATCTTCTCTCTGCGAATTCCATGCTCTAAACAATACTTATCAAACTCTTTGCTACAATATTCACCTCCATTGTCGATGCGAGAGACTTCAGCTTCTTTCATTGTCTCCAATCTCAACCAAAGCTTTCCATTTCTTGAAAGTATCAAATACATGGTTATTCGAATACAATAAATCCATGTTTTTCTAGTTGCATCATCAATAAAAGTAACATAATAATGAGAGCCACCAAGAGATGATACCTGAGCAGGTCCCCATACATCTGTATGCACAAGCTCCAATTTTTCGCTCTTCTTTTCTTTCCCAACTCTGAGAAATCTGAATCTCTTTTTTTTTCCATAAATGCAATTCTCACAGAAATCCAAATCAACATTCTTCAAACCTGACAACAAATTTATTGAGTGAAGAATCTTCATTCCCTTCTCACTAATGTGTCCGAGCCTATGATGACATAATGCTGCATCTGCTCCTTTGGAAGTTAAAGCATTAACAAAGTTAGAAATACCATTGCATAAATACAATGTACCAACCTTTTCACCTTTTTCTATTACCGGGGCTCCTTTGGTGACCTTCCAAGTTTTATCTGTGAAAATTGTCACACAACCTTCACTGCCTAACTGCCCTGTTGAAATTATATTTTTCTTCAGATCTGGAACATGCCTTACCTCCTTTAGTAGCCATTGGTTTCCATTCTATTGTTTTACAAGAACTTTACCCATTCGAACAATTTTACGGGGTTTATCATCACCCGAATGAACTTGTCCAAAATCTCCTTGAACATAGTCATGCAAATATTTCTTATCAGGTGTGGCATGGAATGAAGCCCCTGAATCTACAACCCAAGAATCAGTAACATTTCCGAAAGAAAGAATCAAATCATCTTGTAACACATCACCTGTCACATTTTCTTCATGATTATTTTCTTGTTGTGCATCTCCTTTTCCCTTTCGAGATATACAGTCTTTCTTTAGGTCTCCTTTCTTTCCGCATTTCCAGCACACTATCCCCGATCTGGACTTGGATCTGTCTTTCCTTGATTTAATGCGATATCCCAAGCTCTTTCCTCTTTCCATTCTTCTTCCCCTAGACTCTACACTCAAAGCATTACTCGATCTCTCACCGGAGCTTTGTTGGCAATATGATGCAGAGTGTTGTCCTTGATGGCAACCCACTGAATAAAGATGAAGACATGAGATTGTTGACATGTGTTGTCCTTGATGGAAATCCACCTAATGAAGTTATTCTTGACTTGATGGACTTGGTAAATGATGTAAATCTGATGTGATATGATGTTTGTTGGCAATATGATGCTGAGTGTTGTCCTTGATGACAACCCACTTGATAGAGTGTTGTCCTTGAATGACAACCTACTTGATGAAGTTATGCTTGATAGAATATGTCTTGATGTACTTGTTAAATATCTACGGTGGTCTGAAGGTAATGAAGAAAGGAATTCAATATGTGCTAGATCTATGATGAAAAGAGTATGTCTCAAGGCATACGCGGATTTGTCTAAGGGAAATCGCGTATGCACGCGGGAAAGAACGTTCCAAGTCGCGTATGGGAAAAAGCGCTCATAAAGTGCAAAACCAGGGGTAACCACCATGGTATTGACCCATTGTATTGGGTAATGATTCGTCTAAATGACCCCGTCCAGGAATACCATCGGATATAATGTGGTTTTGGCTCATGGTATTGAAAAAGGGTAAACCTATATAAAGAGAAGAAATTCATTGTGCAAATTAGGAGTGTGGGTGCAAGATGTATGAGCTTGAATGAATACTTCTCTCTGAAGTATATCTGAATGGAAAGGGTTACAGTTGAATGATAGATCTGATTACATGATGCACCAATGATGAAAATGATGAAGAAAGGGTATTTAGATTGAATCTGTGCCTGTATCTGCTAGATTTCTTATATGGAATGTTCTAATCTAAGATAAGGCGAACATCTCTGCGAAGTGAAGGGTAAAAAAATCGAGCTATGCGGGGTGTGTTGCACGCGAAATGTACGAGAGAGAGTATGTACGCGAGTTTATCTTAATAAATGCACGTGTATACGCGGATTACGTGGAAAGATGTACATATCTGGATGGGAGGATCGAGTTAGGGGTTCTGCGATCTGGAATTGTGCAGATGTATACATGAGTTTATATGAATTAAAAAGCGCATATATACGTGACATCAGTAAAAGAAAAGTGTGTATGCAAACTAGGGTTCGCTGAAGTATGAGGTATGAAATGTCTAATCTGATCTGCTGGGTTATAGCTATCTGTTGTTGATGTTTGACTGTGCTTAAATGTATGGAGTGGGTCCAGTCTGAAAATATGATGAAACGAGGCCTACAAGTTGTGCTCTATTGAAGTTGTTTGGATCCAGTGTGAAAATTGATGAAACGTGGTCCATATTGGTGCTGAGGGTTGTAGCCTTCAAATAAAATAGCCCCTTCCGTAAGAGGCTGGTAAACGAGCGCAGGTGGGTGCCTGCGTACTGGTATGAGTCTGCGCCAATACATAAGTTGTAAGATGTTTTCTCTATAATAAAATATTGAAGGCTGAGCAACAGTAGCGGTGGTTTTCTCCCGACTTGGGTTTCCACCTAAAATCCTGGTGTTCATGTGTGATGCTTTGTGTGATGGTTTATTCTGTTGTTACTGCACATGTTTATTGATATCAGATGAATGAATGTTGCAAAGAACTAAGTTAATAAATATCTGCATAATTAGATCTCTGTTAATACGCGAGTTGTATGAAGGATATCTGCGTGTATACGCGAGTTTAATAAAGGAAAGTAGCGTATGGGTTTTAAGGAATGAAAAGGTAAAAAGTTTTGAATATGCAGTAAATACTGATTCACCCCCCCCCCCCTCTCAGTGTTTTTTCCCAACAATTGGTATCAGAGGAGGTTCTTCTACAGAATCTTGATCGCTTGAAGGAGATCCGTCACAATGGGAAGTCATGAAGGAGTAATGTCTCTAAAGCCACCTCTATTCAATGGAAGCAATCTGATATTTTGGAAGGTACGAACAAAATCATATCTACAAAGTCTTGGTGCAGAAGTATGGGCAATCGTGGAAGAAGGCTATCAATATCCGGCAAGTATTCCTACTGATGCGGCTGAAAGGAAGAAGTATGAAATCAATGCCAAAGTAGTGAATGTCTTATTAGGAAGCATGTCTGAACCAGAATTTGCTAAAGTGATGCAGCTAAATTCAGCAAAAGAAATATGGGACAAAATCATTCTGAGCTATGAAGGAGATACAAAGGTAAAAGGTGCAAAACTCCAAACTCTTAGAATTGAATATGAAAATTTAAGGATGCATAGTGATGAAAGTATTGCCAGTTTCTTTCTTCATCTAGATGATATTGTAAATCGAATGAGAAATTTGGGTGAAACCATAATCGATACTACTCCGGTGGAAAAAGTCTTAAGATCCTTGACTTCAAAATTTGACTCTAAAGTTTCAGCTATTGAAGAAAGGCAAGATCTGCAAACTCTTACTATTGTTCAATTACATGGTATTCTGACTGCTTTTGAAATGAGACAAGGAGGTCCTTCTCAAATCAAAGAAGTTGCTTTTAAGGTATCTTCAAAAGGAAAAGAAAAGGAAGTTGTCAAAGAATCCAGCTATATATCCGAAGAAGAAGAAGCAAATTTCATGAGAAAACTCCAACTAGGTACTGGAAGAGTCAAAGGTAAGCTTCCCTTCAAATGTTTTGATTGTGGAAAAGTTGGTCACTATGCTGCTAAATGTCCTTATAGAGAAAAACATGGTAAAGGGAAACAATTTGAAAAGAGGAAGAGTTATTATGAAAATGAAGATGATGATGAAGTGTCCAGTGAAGATGAAGAAGATTCTGACCAAGATCTGAAAGTGCTCATGGCAAAGAAGCAAAAGAAGAAGGCTACTCGAAGCAAGGAGACATCTCAGAAAAAATGTATAGCAGAAATTGAAGAAGATGAATCAGGTAGTGATTGGGGTCCTTGTGATAATCTTCTTTGTGCAAGCAATGGTGTAGATAGTGAAAGTAATGCTGTGGACCTAGAAGAAGTTATCAAAGATCAACAAAGATTATTTAATGAGAAGGAATCTGCCTACAATGAGATGATCTCTAAAATGAATGGACAGATAGAAACAATGAAGAGACAGATAGAAATACATCAAAGACTGCAGGATGAAGTAACCAATCGAAGTGAAAGCCTTGAAGCTGAAATCATCTCTCTCAAAGAAGATCTGGAAAAATCAAATAAGAAAAATAAAGAACTTGAAGCAAAAATCATCTCTGTCAAAGAAGAATCATATAAGGAGCATGAAGAACTTCTGCAAGCATTTGAAGAACAAGAAAAAGGGTTGAAAGAAGAGATTCTAAATCTGAATCATCAAGTAGGAGACGGAAGAGGGAAAGAAGAAAGCATGAAGAAGCAATGCCAAGGCTTGGAGGTTGAGGTAAACATTCTCAAAGGTAAATTAGAAGAAAAAGTTAAACTTTTGAGGTTTCAAGATAGTACTAAGATTTTGGACAATATTCTGAGTAATCAAAGATCTCCTGCTATCAAACTTGGTCTTGGTTTTCATGAAACTGTTAAAGGAGAATCTAGTTCACAAGGAAGTGCTAAAGATTCAGAGAATGTCAATGCAAAACCTGAAGTGTTGAAAGAAACAAAAGGTCAACCAACAATGATGAAATCTCAAAGGAAATCATTCAATAATGTTGAATGCTTTAAATGTCATAATTATGGGCATGCTGCAGCAAATTGCAGGAGCAGATCATTTCAGCCTCAAACAAACAATTCCTACATAGAAAGGTACTATGGTTTCTTTAAGGGATATTGTTTTTCATGTAACAAGTATGGACATAAAGCAGCTGATTGCAAAAGGAGGAAGATTAGAAATACTCACTTATTTCTCTGGACACATGAGATGTTATTCTTGTAACAATTATGGACATGTAGAAAAAGAATGCAGGTTGAACAGATCTGAGAAAGTGGACAATTTTCAGCACACAGTTAGAAAGTTCAAGCAAATTTGGAAAAAGAAGGAGGACCGGTCAGAAACGTAGGGAATATTGACCCTACTGCAGTCATCCGCTTCTGAAGCTTACTTCTCTTATTGACTGCAGGAGTGATGTGAGATACATTATGGGGATGTATCATCACAGGGGGAGCAATGTATGATGATTCTCATGGTTGATTTAATAATTCTGGTTATGTTTATTTCTGACAGTACATCTGATGTAAAGAAGACAGGTACATGAAGTACAAGTTCAGGGGGAGATGAAGGAATGTGAAAATTTCTATGCTTCACTTTCCATACGTGGGTTCGTTGAACAAAAGTCGTGTATACACGCGAGTTCCAGCAGACATAGTCGCGTATGCTTTAATGATAAGAGAATTGGGATGACAGCTAAAGATCAGGAGCAGAGGTTCAGGGGGAGCATCAGTCTGACTGCTAATGATTGTACTGTTAGCATTATTTTGGTTATACTCATGCTAATAAAATGATACATGGTTTCTTATGTTGAAGATCATGGATGAGCTCGGAGTGTTACTTGATGAAGAGTATCTGTTGGATATGGACAGATCATGCAGAGTTTGTTGCTGGTGACTTGCTGTTGAAGATGTTCAGGTTGCACAAGTTAAGGAGGAGCAGCAGGTTGAATACTAATGATTGCATTGTTGGCACTATGACTGCTTATTATTTGGTTATTGTGATGCTCATGCTCAAATAATGATGGCTTGATACATGGTTTTGAGACTTTGAATGAGCCCTGTTTTCTGTTTGCTGAAGTTTATCTATTGGATGAGATTGGAAGTCTTATGATTCAGAGATAAGAATAGATCATGCAGAACTTGTTACTATGGTTGAGACCTTTTCCCTACATATGGTACATCATGTCAAATATTGAAGATCTTGATGATATTGGACCACATGAATGATTGCTTGACACATATTTGAAGATGTTGTTCTGGTATGATAATCTCTCTTGGAAAGAATGTATTGATGCTGCAAAGAATCTGAAGGCTTGGTTACTAATGTGCTTATGCTACAACCATTAGATGACGCTCGAAGACACAACTACACTATTCTATCTATCTGTATTCCAGGAAAGTATTCAAATATCTCAGAAAGAAGCTGAACACTATCTCTGCCTTACAGAGGATCAAATCTGGTTAAAATATAGAAGATGGTATTGGATACGCGGATTTCCTGAAACACAGTCGCATATATACGCGAGTTCATTCACATAAAAACGCGTATGTCTAATTGCTGACAAATTTCTGTTTGGGGTCAGCTTTCTTCAGCACAACTACAGTGCTGTTTAGTATCTCTGGTATCTCTGGTGGTGTTCCAGTTCTTATAATACTGTTTCAATCTTTGTTTTTTTAAAGATGCCTTGATGATTGGTTGAAAGTGTTCAGGATGCATAAACTAAGGGGGAGCCTTAGTCATATGGAAAGGATGTTTGGATGCACATATTCAGGGGGAGCATTAGCCTTGCTGATTATAATGCATTGTTGGCATTATAGTGGTTCTGAAATATGTTCTCTTTCTTAAAGTCTTTTTGTTGTTGGTCATAAATGGTCATACTTGTAATTTGATGAAAAGGTCTTAATGAGACCCATGATGTAAAATTGTAATATTCAGTCATGTAAGGACTTTTCAAATTTATAAACCCACTTGGTTGGGTAGCCGAGTCAAATTTTGTAAACCCACTTGGTTGGGTAGCTGAGTTGAAATGTGTAAACCCACTTGGTAGGGTACTTGAGTCTCATATGTAAATCCACTTGGTTGGATATTTGATGTAAGTATGAGTCTTTTGTGATAGGAAGTTCATAGAGTCATGTACTTCATTGAAAAAATATGTTTGAAGATTCAGCATGAACTCAGGGGGAGCTTGGTCACTTTAGTATACATCAGATCTGAAAAACGCTTCTTCTACATGAGGAGAAAAAGGGGGAAAGTGTGTTGGTTTTGATCCGCCCTTTGCCCTTGATGTCAAAGGGGGAGAGTGACATGGTGTTTGAATGAAGAGAAAGAATGGTGTCCAAGAATGGGGAGAGTGACATGATGTCATTGTATTCTTAATGTACCTATCTGTTGTGATCAAACACCATCATGGTTACCATCAAGTCCAAAGGGGGATATTGTTGGCAATATGATGCAGAGTGTTGTCCTTGATGGCAACCCACTGAATGAAGATGAAGACATGAGATTGTTGACATGTGTTGTCCTTAATGGCAATCCACCTGATGAAGTTATTCTTGACTTGATGGACTTGGTAAATGATGTAAATCTGATTTGATATGATGTTTGTGCAATATGATGCTGAGTGTTGTCCTTGATGACAACCCACTTGATAGCGTGTTGTCCTTATGGAAACCTACTTGATGAAGTTATGCTTGATAGAATATGTCTTGATGAACTTGTTAAATATCTACAGTGAGTACAGAAGGTAATGAAGAAAGGAATTCAGTATGTGCTAGATCTATGATGAAAAGAGTATGTCTCAAGGCATACGCGGATTTGTCTAAGAGAAGTCACGTATGCACGCGGGAAATGACGTGCCAAGTCGCGTATGGGAAAAAACGCTCATAAAGTGAAAAACCAGGGGTAAACACCATGGTATTGACCCATTGTATTGAGTAATGATTCGTCTATGTGACCCCGTCCAGGAATACCATCGGAAGTAATGTGGTTTTGGCTCATGGTATTGAAAAAGGGTAAACCTATATAAAGAGAAGAAATTCATTGTGCAAATTAGGAGTGTGTGTGCAAGATGTCTGAGCTTGAATGAATACTTCTCTCTGAAGTATATCTGAATGGAAAGGGTAACAGTTTGATGATAGATCTGAATCTATGATGCACCATAGAAGAAAATGATGAAGAAGGGTATTTAGATCTGAAATGTACTTGTATCTGCTAGATCTTCTTATGGAATGTTCTGATCTGAGATAAGGAGAACATCTGTCTGAAGTGAAGGGTAAAATCTGAGCTATGCAGAATTGTGTTGCGCTGAAATGTCTGAAGAAGTATATGCGAGTTTATCTTAATAAATGCGCGTGTATATGCGGATTTGATGAAGGAAAAACGTGTATGGTCAGTTAGGAGTTCTCTGAAGTGTGTGCAGATGTATATGCGAGTTTATATGCATTAAGGCGCGTATACACGCGATATCAAAGAAAGGAAAGCGCGTATGCAAACTAGGGTTTGCTGAAGTATGGGGTATGAAATGTCTGATCTGTTCTGTTGTGTTATAACTATCTGTTGATGATGTTTGACTGTGCTTAAATGTATGGAGTGGGTCCAGTCTGAAAATATGATGAAACGTGGCCTACAAGTTATGCTCTATTGAAGTTGTTGGATCCAGTGTGAAAATTGATGAAACGTGGTCCATAAGAGGTGTTGAGGGTTGTAGCCTTCAGTCAGGGGGTTGTAGCTCCCTTCCAGGAGAGGCTGGTAAATGAGAGCAGGGGGTTGTAGCTCCCTTCCAGGAGAGGCTGGTAAACGAGAGCAGGGGGTTGGTGCTCCCTTCCAGGAGAGGCTGGTAAACGAGTGCAGGTGGGTGCCTGCGTACTGGTATGAGTCTGTACCAGTACATAAGTTGTAAGATGTTTTCTCTATAATAAAATATTGAAGGCTGAACAACGACAGCGGTGGTTTTCTCCCGACTTGGGTTTCCACCTAAAATCCTGGTGTTCATATGTGATGCTTTGTGTCATGGTTTATTCTATTATTACTGCACATGTTTACTGATAACTTAACATTGATGCTTAGAGTCAAATTTTGCAGCCAACAGTGATCAAACATGCTCTTTCAAAGTGATTTTAAAGTGTCAAGGTCAAATTTTGTCATTTCAAAGAGTTTTCAAGCAAAATTTGATCACTAGGCATTAGGTCTAGGGTTGGTCTTCACTCTTTTCAAATTTGTCCAAATGTCAGTCCATGTCACCATTCAGCTGAGTGTATCATCATTCAGAGGGTTTTCATCATCATGTCAAGTTCCATTGAGTCATTTTACACCTCGTTCATGCTTCAGTTGTGCCTAGGAAAGGTCCATTTCCCTCTCCTAGGGTTTTGGAGGTAATTTCTCTTGGACGGTCAAATCATCGGAAAAAATTGTATCCTGATGTTCATACACCTTCCCCTATCATTAATTCACCTAATTAAACACTTCCCATCACTGAGATCCCCCAAATTCCTCATTTTTGCACAAACCCTAGTTTCTAGCCAAAACTTGGCAATTTCCTAGGCTAGGCCTGTGTTTTGCCCTTTTGGAACCCTTCCCCTCACTCAATCTCTGTGATTCCACTTCCCCCTGCTTCCTAACATCCCTCCCTACTTCCCAAAATTTCCCCAAGAATTTAGAAGCCCCCTATCCCCTTCATTTCGCTTCATTTCGACAAAATCCCTTGTTCCACACATCGGGATCGGTTTCACTCAAAAGATGTTTCAGAGCAATAAAAGATGAAATTTGGGAAAATGAGAGAGTTTTTTGTTCAAAACATGCCTAGGAAGAAAAACCTCTTTCACTTTTTACACAGGTATCATGGTTTGGAAGAAATGTCAAAAATACCGTTGCCTCAGGAGAATTGAATGCACCTCTGAAGTGACCTTGGGAACATCAAGTTTTCTCCTAGCATGTTTGGCAAAATGACTTGCTTGATGAGTCAAATGATAACTAGACATAAATAAATTTCCAATGAGCTATCATGAGCTCAATTTGGAGTTGAGGAAGACCTTCAAAAGTTTACTGCAACAGCACTCTGCCTTGAGGCAGCCTCATTCTGCTCATTTTGACTAGTGTTGGGAGATTTGGTTTTTGACAGGGTAAATGGAATCCAAATTGCATAATTCCACTTTTTTTGGAAATTATACTCCAATAGCTTTCCAACGAGCTATCACACGCCCGATTTGGACACCGGGAAGGCCTCCAAAAGCTTCCTGCAAGAGAAACGCGACCCACCTGGGGCCCGAGCGACCCACCTGGGCAGAGCGACCCACGCAGGGGCTGCGCGACCCACGCAGGGGCTGCGCGACCCACGCAGACACAGGGTTTCGAGATTCATTCTGAGCACCCAGCCTTGCTTGGAATCGATGCAACTGACCTTCAAACAGGTTTTTATCAATTGATTGATGTTTTTGAATGCATTGGTGGCATCATTGGTGGTTTCAAATGTTCAACGGAGGATTTAAAACCCCACAGTCATAGCATTCTTGTTTTCAGGGTTTTAAAATGAAAATGAATGGTTGAATGAGTTTGTTTGCTATCTCATGGTAGTGATACATCCAGCTTTGCATATAATATCAAAACCATATTGCTCTCATGCCCATTTTGCCATTTTGACCATTGCTATTATTATACCATGTTTAAAACCCTTTGTTTCATGGTGACTGTGGTTGTAATGAGTCTCACTGCCTAATGTAAAAATATTCTCATGACTTTGTTTCAAACTTCCCATTGAGACCTTTGTGGTTATTACTCATAGACAAACACATTCTATTGATGCCATGCTCTCCTTTGATAAAATTTGTTCAAAATTTTGAAAGTTGCCCGCTCCTTTTGATCAAAGTTCACTTGCATTTAAACACAGAGATTGTGCCTTTTCCAATCCACCTAAAACAGCGCTATTATCATTGTTTGTTTCCTTATGGTGCTTTGACAGTGGGGGATATTTGTTGGGTGTTTGAAACATACATCATAACCTTGTTTGCACTGCTTTCATATCAGTATATATAGTGCCAATAGCTTGTTCAAAGCCATGTCAGGGACAGAGTCAGAGTATGAGCAGGAGTCGGACAGTGACTCAATCGTTGAGGTTGATGTACTGAGATGGAGCATAGCAGTGCATCAGTAGTAGTAGCATATCAGAGAAAGCCACAGAGCTTTGTTTCAACATCACGACGAGTACTATCTCCACCCGGGGTGGAAGGGGTCTCGTTGACTTCATCAGCAACGCGAGTACTATCTCCACGTGAGGTGGAAGGGGTCTCGCCTTCTTCATCAGCGTAGGTACATTCACATGATCATGATGGAGACAAAGACACCAAGGTCCCATTTTTCATTTTCAACAGGTTGAACATACACATTGCTACATCATGACTGACAACAACACATCATACAACCGAGACAGTGTTTTCATCACAGGAACTGCATGCACCAGGAGAGCACTAAAATGGCGGAAAAGGCCTGATCCACTCCGGATTTTGGCCGAGGCTTCATTGAATGAGCAAGACACATGATGGAGGACCTCCGCTCCGAATTTGGGCAAATTCGGAGAAAATTTTGTCATTTTCAAATTTTTGGTCTAAAAAGCAGGTTTTGCAGCTACGTGGGTCGCGCGCTCATGCGCTCGCTTTTTTTTGAGACACTTGCTGGAGGAGATTTTTACATTTTTGGATTTTTCATGGTTAATTAAGCATCCTCTGAAGTCAACTTAGCATTTCAACAAAATCTGGATGGTCAAACAGCTCAAAAACACCATGAAAACCACCTTGCTGCCACCTTTTGCACCAGCAGGAAGTACCTCTGGGAGAATGAGATTTTGGAGGGTCAAATCAACTCCAAATTCAGAAATTCCACTTTTTTTGGAAAGTAGACATCCAGGGCTTTCCAACGAGCTATCATGAGCTCAATTTGGATGTCGGGAGCTACCTCAAAATCAGCCTGGAACATGAGCGACCCACGCAGTTCAGGAGCGACCCACCTAGAGATTTTTCTGAGTTTTCAGCTGCCAGCTCAGTATTTCGCCTATTATGGACCAGTTTTGCTTATGGGTAGAATTTTTGGGTTGTTATGATGTAAATTCATGTTTTGTATGTAACTTTGTCTTGTTTTTATCTCTTCTAGAAGATTCACTCTCAAATGAGTAAAAAATCATGTAATGGATCAGTTTCCACTCTTTTAGAGGCAAGTTGTTAGCTGCCTAGATTGTAGTTCCATGATTAGAATTGGTTGAAACTGATCCCTGAAGAGGGAATTCGACCCCTAGAGGTGAGGAAAGGTGTTAGAGTGATCTATATATTGTAATTTCTCAATCATTTTCAGGGGTTGGAGAGGTTGGACTCTTGGGATACTTTTGATACTATTGTACATACTTTCATATTTTGGCTAAGGAAAGATCAGGGGTTTTGCGGCACTTGTTGGGATCCTTGTGGTGTTCTGTTCTTGATGATGTTTCTCCTTTGTTTACTGTAAGTTTCTTCATGTTTAATGTTGCCATCCTTTCATTATGCTTCTGAACTAAGTTGAATGAGTGATTAAGGTTAAATCCATTGTTTCAGTGCTTAGCCTTTGAATTCAGTTAGTTCTATATGTTTTCAGCTGTTTGGAGAGGATCCAAGTTCTTCTTTGCCCTCTTCAGCTCCTCATCAGTCTTATCTATCCATAAATCCAATTTAAAGCATCAAGATCATCACCTACCTCGCCCCAGCTTGAACTCTGCAAAGGTCTGACCTTATCCCCGAACCCAAAATCTTGTTTTCCCATTACTCCAGCGAAAACCCAAAAAAACCAAAAACCCAAACATACCTATCTCTTTACTAGCCTAAAATAAGTTCTTATTGTAAGTCATCTTGCATCCTATTGCTTATTTTCTCGAGATTGACGGAGAGAGCCCTCTCCTGTCCTCGTAGGGCTAGCTACGAGGCTGAGCGTGGTTTGATGTAGCCTTGAGTTTTACTTCATTTCAGCCTGAGGTAGATTTGAGTGCTAACAAGATGAATGAATGTTGCAAAGAACTAAGTTAATAAATATCTGCATAATTAGATCTCTGCTAATACGCGAGTTGTATGAAGGATATCCGCGTGTATACGCGAGTTCAATAAAGGAAAGTAGCGTATGGGTTTTAAGAATGAAAAAGTAAAAGTTTTGAATATGCAGTAAATACTGATTCACCCCCCCCCCCCTCTCAGTATTTTTCCCAACAGCTTTTCCGTCACATTTCCTCGCTAAGGATAGCACCAACAACATCATCAAACTTTAAAGTACTAGATCCAGAGACAGAGTTACTAATGGCCATTACTAAACCATTCCAACTCTCTAGCAATGAGCACAAGAATAACAAAGCTCTAACTTCATCATCAAAGTTTACCCCTACAGAACTTAACTGACTGGTAACTGTATTAAATTCATTTAAATGGTCTGCAACAGATCCACCTTCCGACATCTTCATATTAAATAGTTGTTTCATAAGAAATACCTTGTTTGAGGCCGAGGGATTTTCATACAGTTTCGCCAACGTCTGCATCAAACCCTCTGTTGTTGTTTCCTTCGAAATATTGAAGGCGACTGACGCCGCAAGACACAACCGTACTGTTCCGAGTGCCTTTCTATCGAGAATGTTCCATTCCGCGTCTGTCATGGTCGCCGGCTTCTTTGTTTTTCCGCTCAATGGTAGGTACATATCTTTCTGATACAGATAATCTTCAATCTGCATCTTCCACAGCGCAAAGTTTTGGTCGTTAAATTTCTCGACCCTAAACTTACCATCGTCCGCCATTGCTCCCACTCGAACCAGGAACCCCTTTTTCCTGCGAGTTTATCAGCCAAATATACCTTCGGCTCCGATACCAGTTGTTAGAAAATTAAATATTACAGAGCAATGAAACACATAAAATATGCGGAAAATACAAGCACACAAAACACATAAAAACCAGAGAGACACAGATATACGTGGTTCACCCAGTTTGGGCTACGTCCACCCCGAACAGCCAGTCCTTCCTTTCTATTATCCAGCAAAAATGAAGAGACAAAACCTACAGCAGATCCGCTGTAATATCCTCTGTTCTCTCTCACAGTCTCCCTCTCTGTTTCTCGCTCCGAGAATACACACACAATACACAGCCGCAATACAATGCCCTCATATATACAAGGGGGTTGCCTTCTAGGGCAAAAAACCCTAATCTAAACATAACTGCTACCGTCAGATCATTTGCCTAATGAATGGCCTAGATTGACTAGAAATTACTATACTTTTACAAGGCAATTTTACCCCACGGCAGCGATTAATTTCAGGCGGCATTGCCGCCCCTTTTTAAGGTACAGGGGTCCAATGCTGTGATACAAAGTAAACAAGATAATTAGGCTCCACACCCAACATTTCTCTTAAATTTTTGTTAGTTTAGAGTATTGTTTATTGAGCTCAATGGTTTTCCATACCTCATGAATTATAACTTTTAAACTATATATGTTTAAGACCTCTTAGTCTTTCCCAAACTTAATGTTCACTACATCTCATACATCACCTTAAGGATGCATTAACCTTGCTAAATCGACCCTGCAACACACTTTGTTTCATCATTTAGACACTCTTGAATTTCACTTGACTCCATAGCCCAATGGCTTTGACAAACTCTCTCTCCACCTATTTCATTTGACCATCTTACCCAACCAAAAAAATCAACAAACCCTACACCTAATAACTAGCCTAAAATCAAAACCCCAGAGAAAAAAGAACACAACCTATGCACCCAATAGAGAGATCCCTCTGTGAGTCCAAGAAGGCTAGGTCCTAGGACTCCAAAGACTGGTTCCATGTTACCCTATCATTTGGTGTACCAATTTTCCAAATCACAGGACCCTAATAGATCTAACTCTTTATGATCTGATCTAACCAATACTATGTTGCACTATTTCTTTTTAACCTGATTCAGATCTTAATGCAACCAAACCCTTAACTTCAATGTATTTCTTGCCAAAACACAAAGATTATTCTTATTTAGATCTAACTTAACAGAACTCTTAATATTGATATAAATCTTGCATAATCACAAAGATCTATTATTCTATAATAAACCCAAACAATGCATATCAAATAACAGAAACTGTAACAGATCTATAAGCAAATAAACACATTAACACATATGACAGAGATCATGCAAGTAACTAGTAATTTCGCCAAAACTTCTCTTTATTAAGAAGATCTTCAATGACTACAATTATTTCTCTTGCACACATAGTTGCAGGGTCCTCACACACAGCCTAGGACTTAGATCTCTGTGCACAGAGCCACAGGAGCCTATCTCTACTCAGAATTATCACAAAAACTTTCCCAAAATCACATGCACGAAAGATAAGATAAACTATGATGTTATGATTGATTGATTCTCGACTTGACTCATACATGCATTTTATATGACTTATACATGTAAAAACCATGGAATCAAACCATGTTTTGAGCCCCCTTTTTAACCCTTTTACCCTTTACAATATGAAGGAGCTTTGACCCACCCCAAAGCCCCTTGACCTACGTGTTGCGCTTTAACAAAATTTAACAAAATTAACTCAAGACTCGACCTAGGGGACCCTAGCCCAACAGCCAAAAAATCCCATTTCATCTTGATCTTACTTCAACTTACTATATTCTACAATTTGTGAGTGAGTTTTATTTCTCCTTGGAAAACCAGGAAAGAGGTTAAGAAGCCATTACTTTTCTTGGGAATTCATGTTTTCCATTTTAGTAGGGAAGGAGAAATTCTTCCAATTTTCAACACATAGAACTCAAGCTCTTAAGGCTAGAGAGTGAGGGTGATATCACTTCTCATTGAAAATGTTGTCATTATGAGCTATCCAAACCTTCCCACAAACAAATTTCAGGCCAAATTTTCTTGAACAATATATATCCTCTAAATTTTCAATGGTAGCAACCCTCCCAAGAAGAGAAGAGTGGGGCAGGTTGGTCAGGCCATGGAATTCTAGAGAAGAGACAAGTAAGGGTAAACTCCCAGACTTCACGAAAAAAGGAATAGTTAATAAATAGATGAGCAAACATTTTTTCTTGTCTCAGGCATAAATGATAGCGTGAGGGGCTATCCATTCCTCTTTTCTAGAGCTTATCCAATGTCAATATTTTACCATGCATTAGCAACCAACAAAAGGAGTTGAGTTTTGGTGGACAATTGGGAGTCCAAACTCGTTACCAAACATGAGACTTTGGAGGAGGTCTCGCTTGAAATAATAAAACAAATAGCCTTCTTCAGTTGTAAATTTTGAGTTCTTACATACCTAGTGATAATTAGAGGGTTGATTCCTAGGAACTCATTCATCTAATAGCGACATCAACAAGGTAACTCAAGGCGAGATATCATGTGGAACACATCCCAGGTCCCGAAAAATCCACAAACCGAAGCTATCCCATTTTGAAATATCTAATAGTGTGAATTTTCTTTCATATATCAACCAATCTCTTAAGGAGATTAGCTCCTCATGACTTTCTAAATACTACTTAGTAATTATTTAATTCAACCATAGATTTATTGACTTATCATTCCATAGATATCTAGAAATAAGATTTTTAATCGAATCCATGGATGAATAGAAGAGCTTCCAAATATATGAGCCTCCTTTTGGAGAAAGGGGAGCTTTGAGGTTGAAATCTTTAATTTGTTGAAAATATTTGTGTCGTGGGCCTTATTTCCATCAGTAAAAATGATCGAAATTTTCCTCCACACCAACTTGGAACCTAATTGAATATTCATAAAGGATTTGGGATCCAAGATCCCCAAGCCAATGAGAGACTTTGGGGATTTTACCATAATCCATTTTATGATATGAAACTTTTTATGGCTCTTCTTACCACCCTCCTGTTGGGGTTCCCATGTTTTGGCCAGATTGGCAATACCAAAATATGAGACAACATCAGAACCACTTTCAGACCTCAGGATCTAGCCCTCCTGGGTCCAGAGAGGGATCTCTCTGTATGAGCAAAGGTTTATGTCTATGGGGCTCAAATGTTATGATTTTAGGCTAGTTATAAGGCTCTTGGTTTGTTGTTGATTGTTTGTTTTGGTTGCTGGTTATCAGGAATGAAGGGTTCAATATAGGCCAGGATGAGCAAAGAGGGATAAGGCAGAGGTGAAATATTCCAGGAAATACTCAAAACCATTGGGCAATGGAGTCAAGAAAGGATTTGCTTGCTAATCAATAGGCAGGCTTTCAATTGGGCTAGTCATCTGAAACTTAGGATCTTTCAAGATGATTATGTGATATGGAAAGTAGGAGGGAGGAGATAACACAAATTTTAGAGCACAAAATTACAGTTCAGCAGGTTGTACAAGGATCCTAGTGGACAGGGCTAACTCTAATCCCTAGTGTTCCCAAATCTTCCAACTAAATCTATAACAAGAAGCATCTAAGAACTGAATTCATTTAATTCATACATCAGAGAGCAGGCAATAACATCCACTACACTGGTTAAACCAACTGAAATCATGTCTCAGATAATACATTCAGAAGAGAAACGTAAATGGCAATGAGAGCATAAACATACGGTACCTAACAAGGGTAAAGCCTATGCCAATATTCTGATGCAAGCCAGTAGAAACGAAATGAAATGAATATAAACACAGAGATAGGAAAACATCACCGCTGCTTCAGATCAGGATCCAAAGAAATGTGCTTGTCATATTAAATAACAATACCAATCAAGTACAATATTGCCAATAGTTGAATACTCAGTCTGAAAACATTTCCTTCAGCCTATCTTACAATCTCTACATAGAGACTATGTCTCAAAAGAAACTACTTTCGGTTCTCTAATAACTAATCAACAACCATTACAATGAGTTTCTTCATGGATTTATAGCTTCGGAGGAGCAGAGG
Organism: Pinus albicaulis; assembly: GCA_034641835.2. Lineage (NCBI taxonomy): Eukaryota > Viridiplantae > Streptophyta > Pinopsida > Pinales > Pinaceae > Pinus > Pinus albicaulis. The sequence goes on along the minus strand of MU968382.1, from coordinate 686,108 downwards.
AGGTAGGTGGAGAACTAAATGCAGTATTAAACTTCTGAAAAGGAAGAGGGCCGGAGCCCATTCTGTATAAATATTGTGCATTAATCTCTAGTGTTCTTTGAGTGAACGAATGATCTTCTTTAGACTGGGGATTATTCTGATATGACTCTGATGTGTTCTGACTTCAGTACTGTGTGGTGCTATTGGTGGATAAACAAAAGATAAAGGAATGATAAAGAGATCTGCCATACTGATGAAGTAAATGCTCTGATAGTACTGAGGTTGTTTCAGGGTAGAAAATCCCTCCAAAACACGGCATAGATTGAAAACTGCATGGGCGCTCTGTCCTTATGGAGGAAAAACATGCTGCTGTTGTATAAACCCCTGATATGCATTGATTTCTGCATGTTGTACCTTTTGCGTGATCCCTGGGCTTTCAATCTGATTTTTCCCCTTTAAAATACTAGATTAGGAATTAAGATCTTCAATGATGTACATAAGAACTCTCTAACTCTTGTGTTGATACTCCTTGCTGCTTCAACAGTCTCTGTTAGTGGGAAAAATGAGCTTTAATGGCGCCAGAAAGATTTCCCGAGTCTGAACTCTGCTCTTCTTCAATGCAAGTCCCGTCAGCCACCCTCTTTGACAATTTCATGGTGGTACCAGCTTCCAGATCCTGCAATCCACCATTAAGGTTGTTCATATGGACCGTGGCACCTTTCACACATCTTGAAACCCTGCAAAAACATGAAACTTGTTAAGAAAACAATGGCTGGGAGAGGATGATGTGGACGTTGAGACGAAGGTAGCATGGTGTAGATGAAGATAATGAACGCAAAGGCTACTGTGGGAGTAAACATGGCACAGCAGGAACTGCATGGGAAGATGTCGGAGCAAACAATCTAACGTAAAAACAATGAAATTTTGCCTCGGAATGGATATAGGTCACAGGGGTGGACGAATGTACGGAGGAGACACACAGAGGTGACGTGGCGGGACCGGGTGGCGATGGAATAGTCAACAGTGGGGGAGAAGACCAATCTAGACCGTCATATCTCAAAGGAGATCGACGATGGGAAACACAACAGAGGACGATGAACAGTGGGCCAGGTGTACGATGGCCGTGGGTTAAACCTAGTGCAACTTCATGGAATGAAGACCGTTGGATCAACTACCCCAAATTTGATGGTGCATGAGCATATCACTGCGCATCCCATGCCGAACGTTAACGTGCGATGGGAAAGCGGTTTTGAAATCGTACAGGAGCCATGCGTCGAATGCTGAGTGGAATCGCTGGCCGATCGGAGAATACTGCCCTTCGCCCAAAGGCGGTGCGATAGAAACCACTAGGTTTATGAACAGTGCATGGGGACCACCGGCGCGGGTGCATTGTGGACCGTCAGATCAACATTGAAACGGACGGCGATGGCGCGATCGGAGATCTGAACGGAGAAACACGAGCATCGAAGATTTAATGATAGTCGTCCGATCAGCCAAGATCAACGGCTGGTGTCATGCCCGACATGGATTGGAGATAAACGCATTTTTCTCTGGCAGGTGGTTCCAGCGCTATGATCACGTGGAAGGAAAGGTGCGGGGGCTAGGAGAAGAGGGGCTAGGCTTGATATAACGTTTCAAAGTGGGTTTTTAACCCTTTTAACCCATTTTGAAGCCTATAAAGGGTAACGATAGGGAGGAAAAGGGTAAAAAGGTTTAAACAAAGGGCAAAAATGGGATTTAAAGGGGATCTTGGGGGGGTTTAGAGGGTTGATAGGGGAATAGAGGGGAGCATGGGCGCATTGACAGAAACAGGGAAAAAGGGAAAAAGAGACACTTTTTAGGGGTATAAGGGGTAATGCAGGGCTTTTTGGAGCAGGATATTTAGCAATCATTGAGGCTCATAGACTCCGTAACAGCAGAGGGCAACAATTAAAGGTAGTGGACATGAAAAGGCTGCAAGGATGATGTGTTTACAAAGGAAATGCATTCCTTGCAGGCTTATACAACAAATTATCCCCTTGATTTCTTTGTCAAGGAAATCATAAGGGGCTAACAGTGGCTCCACATGGGGATGGCTTCTTCTTGAAGGAGTCAAGAATTCAGAGGATAGATCTTTGGAGTAGGCCAGTTGCCTACTACTTGGCACATCCTTTTATTTCTTTGATCAGCTGCCACAAAATGTAGACATTACATCAGCATAAAAACTTTCCTCAACAATCTACCTACCCATACTACAATCCTAGCATTTTTTCTTCTTCTAGGGTGCATTTGAGCTAGCAGACCCTTTACGTCATTTTATTTTGTTAACAAAAAATAAACCTATTCTAAATCTACCCTTATTGCCCCATGAGACCAGATTAAATTTTTGGTCTCATGTGTCTCTCTACCTAATCTAATATCTGCTGGGATTAAAATGTCCAGTAGATTTCTTCTCTACATTCTAAGACAGGAAATTGAAAAATAGTCAAGCCAGGATTGGACTGTCTGACTTGCTATGGGTCCAAGGCATAAAGACAGCTGCACATGGAAAAAATTTACAGAACACTGAAAAAGAAACTGTGAAGGCTTGGGATCTGAAACTTGAAACATCCTTCTTTCCCTTTGTGACTCAAGATTTGAGCATGTTAGAGTCACTTCTTTCTTCATCTAAGCTCTGGTTTTGGGCATGTTAGAGCTGATTCTTCTTTCTTCTTTGCTGGTCCAGATTTTGAGCATGTTAGGACCAACTACTTTACTTGCTTTGGCTCATGTTTTGAGCTTATTAGAGCCAATCTTTTGCATATCTGAGGTTCATGTTTAAGCATGTCTGAACCTCTCCTTTTCCTCTATTTTTTGAAACATTTTCTCTTTTTTCTTTGAAAATAAAAACTGCAATGGTATGTACAATGGAAATGGAGACTAGAAGTTGTAAATTAGCAAAAGTAATGTTTGAGCATCCTGCCATTGACAGGACCCCCAAAACAGCTCTGTACCATCTAATTCCTGTAGAAAAAACGCATTTGGACCCACGGTGGCCTAGACGAGGTATGGACCTTGCCACAAACTGTCAAATTTTTTGTGCTTTCCTTTATCTTCTCTTCTCGAATCCCACTTCAAAACCTTATCTCCAACTTTGAAATTAGCAGCTTTGGTTCTTTTGTCAAACAATTTCTTTATATTCTCCTGAACCTTCACTACTCTGTTGTAGACCTCCTCCCTTATTTGCTGAATATGGATTGTTTGGTTTATTCTCCTCACCATGCTGTCTTCTTCTTTTTGGATCTTCTGGATCAGTTTGATCACTGGTATCCCAAGGCTGGTAGGGAATACTGCTTCTATTCCGTAGACAAGCTGAAATGGTGACATGCCAATGGAATTTTTTGTTGTAAGCTTGTTAGCCCACAAAGCATGTACTAACTTGTTATGCCATGAATTTTTGTTCTCTTCCAACAACTTTTTGATGATGATCACCAGGCTCTTGTTTGATGATTCAGCTAATCCATTACGTTGAGGGTAATAGGAAGTTGAATGAACGAGTGCTATTTGGTACCTGTGACAAAAATCAACCATCTTTTTGGATCCGAAAGCAGTAGCATTATCAGTGATTATTTTCCTTGGGCAGCCAAACTGAGAGAGGATGTGACTTTCTAGGAAACTAATGATGAATGAATCTGTGGCATTCCTAGTGGGCACGGCCTCTATCCACTTAGTGAAATAATCTGTGGCTGTTAGGATCCATTTGCGCTGAGCAAAATAAGTAGGGTGAACTTCCCCTATGAAATCTAGGCCCCATTGCAGAAAGGGACCTTCAACAGTGATGGGTTGTAGGGGTAAAGGGAGGAGTTTTCTTTTGTCCTCAAAGATCTGACATTTGTGGCAGGCAACTACATTTTATGGACATCACTGAAGAGCGTGGGCCAATAGTAGCCAGCTCTGAGTATTTTGTTTGCAGTGGCTTTCCAACTCAGGTGGCCCCCACATTCTCCAGCATGGAATTTTTGTTTAACCCTCTCTGCCTCATTTTCAGGCAAAAATTTAAGCAATAGGCCATTAGGATTCTTCCAGTATAATTTTTCATTCAAAACATAGTAATTTCTGGCTTTTAGCTTTAATAATATGGCCTTGGTCTTTGATAATTCGGGAGGGTCATTGAGGTGTGTAAGCACATACAGAATGTCAGAATACCAAGGAGAGATCTGAAATTTTTCCTCAACAGTGAGATCAGGAAATTCTTGTTGCTCATCCAAGGTACTTATCGTGTTAGTTTCTAGGGCTTGTAGGTTTGATTCAACCATTAACTTAGCTAAGCCCTGACCTTTGACGAGTTTGGTGGGTTTTATCTCAAGGTCATACTCTAAGATCACAGTTATCCATTTGCCCCTTTTCCCATCTGGGTCTTGGGACAATATATATTTGACTATGATGTTGGGCACATAAGCTACGGTGTGAGAATGCAATATGTACACCCTGAAGTCTTTCAAGGCCTTAATCAGAGCATAGGCTTATTTCTCCATGATGTTGTATTTCAAGGGTGCATCTTTGAGTGCTTTGCTAAAGAAGGCAATTGGCTGCTCCATTCCCTCTGTGTTTTTCTGCAGCAAGACTGCAGCCACTCTATGCTCAGAGGCGAATGAAAAGATCAGGAAATCTTTGGAGAAATCTGGGCTGATTAGGATGGGATCTTGGGTAAGTGCAAGTTTCACTGATTCAAAAGATTGTTTAGCTCCCACAGTCCATTTCACGCCTGCACCTTTCTTCAGCATGTTAGTCATGTTCCTAAGGTGTTCCACCAGATTTGGAATAAACCTCCTGAGGAAGTTAATATTCCTAATGAAAGACTGTAATTCCTTGATGTTTCTAGGGTGTGTGATCTGTAGTATTCCCTCAACTCGTTGGGGGTCTATCCTGATTCCCTTTTCGGATATAATGTGGCCAAGGAGTTTACCCTCCTATAGCCCAAATAAATTCCTTTTAGGGTTCAGGGACAGACCAAACCTTCTACATTTTTCGAATACTTTTCTCAGATGTTTGAGGTGTTCTTCTTCAGTCTTGGAGAAGACTGTTATGTCATCCAAGTAGATAACAATGAAGAGCCCTATCTCATCTAAAAATTCTATGTCCATCGCTCTTTGGAAGGTGGCTCCAGCATTCATCAATCCAAAAGGCATCTTCACATACATAAAGGCACCCCATGGAGTGCTAAAGGCTGTCTTGAGTTGGTCTTCTGGGATTACTAAGACTTCGTTATATCCGGAGAAACCATCTAGCAGGGAAATCCTCTTAGAACCTACTACCTTCTGAAGAATATGTTCCATTTTAGGCAAAGGGTAATTGTCCTTAAGTGAGGCTCTATTAATATTCCTAAAGTATATACACAATCTGATTTCCCCTATTTTCTTCCTCACGGCCACTAATTTTGATACCCAATCAGAGAACCTCACGGGCACAATTATACCTGCTTCATACATATTCTTGATCTCTTTCTCTATTTCTGGTAATTGTTTAGGATTGATTCTTCAAAGCTTTTGTCTGAAGGGCTTCTGATTTTCTTTCAGGGGTATTTTGTGCTGGATTATGTTTTTTTCGTACGCCTTTAAGTCCTCATAACTCCAGGCAAACACATCAATGAATTCCTTGAAAAGGTCAATGTATTTCTTCTTCATGTCTGCCGGTAAAGACTTAGCCAGTTTAATCATTTTGGGATTATCTTCAGTGCCTATGTTGCATTCTTCCACATCAGAGTCTGCATGTTCTATAGTGGTCTTTTTTTCCATGTCATCAAAGTCAAAAATGTCCTCTAAGGGTGCCAAGCCTCTAGGTATATTATTATCTTTGGCCTACAACACCTCTACCTCTTCACTATCTACATTTTCACATTTGCAGTATGGGTTTCCAGTCTGTTCATCTAAAGAGTTTATTTCTATGTTACAGGGTGTTCCTTCCTCATCTGAGGACTCTTCACTTAGGCAGCTACCATCAGATTTGGAGTCTAAATCTGAAAATTCAAACTCGTTTCTGCCTACCAGAAAATATTCGATCTGTTTATCACCTTCAAAGACCTACCAATATTTTTTTTTGTCTGGCACAGCAGGTCTTAATTTGGTCTGAATGATGATCTGTTGGTCATTGGGAGTCTTGGGGTAGGAACTGGCTAGGCAAGCTAATCCGTTTGCAATGACATTTTGACTCCTAGGGACGAACACCAGTTTATATTCAACAAATGTTTTCAATATGTCCTCAGCATCGTTCCTATATGCCCTCAGCCTAGGATGCTTGGCTGTGTATTCTCCGTTCACTTGTTTAATAACTAACTCTGAGTCTCCCCTTACGGTTATCCTACAGGCTCCCTTTTTCTTCAACAGATTTAGACCCAAGATTAGAGCCTCGTATTCAGCGACATTATTTTTGCATTTGAAGTGCAGGCTACAGGCGTGGCTCTCAGTGTAGTCATTTTCTGTATTGTGTAACCATACCCCTACCCCTGCAGTTCTTTTAGTACAGGACATGTCAAATCTCATTTCCCATAAGGGTTTATTCTCATGATTATCATTGTTTTCTCCCTTGCATCTGGGTCCGCCACTGTGTTGTGTTATAGGGTCTGCACTAGGCTGTGGATTTCTTTGTTCTTCGTGAAATGTATGAGGTTTAGGGATCTGGCTAGATGGCTGTTTACACTTTGTTTCTTGTTCACTCGGGGTTAGGTCTCCATTGCATATCCTACATGTTTCGTTGTGTTTTTCTTCTTCGTTGTCCTCTAAATCTAAAGCAACCATTATGTTAAAATCAATAGCTTCTGCCTCTCTGTTTGTATCTCTGTTTCGGGACCCTGACTCTTCTAAGGATTTGTCATTACAAAAGATGAAAGAGTCAAGGTCTGTATGTACAGAATAAACAGGTGAATTTTCTGGTTTTTCGGGGCTACTGACTAGGAATTTCATCTGTGCCTCCCTATACAGTTTTCTAAGCTGGCCAAATATTGGGATTGTGGCATATGAGCCATCCATCTGCATTGTACCCTGCAGCTTGGCTCCCTATGATCTTGATAATAACATGCCATACTTGGGTGGCACATCTGCCACCACAACATCCATGACCATGAATTTAGCTGGGATTTGAGTTAAGCTCACACACAAGTCTTTGATCAGGCCTAGGAATTTTACTCTGCTAGAGTCGAAAGAGTATAAATCTTTGTAAGGTCTAGTTATCTCTAGACCTAACCTCTCCATGACTACCTTAGGCATTAGGTTGTGAGATGCTCCAGAATCATGCATTGCATTATGCAAGATATTTTCGTGAATGTTGAGACTGATATAGAAAGGTGGAACTACCCTTTCCTGAAACTTCCCTTCTATCTTAGGACCAAACAAGAGGGCAGGTTGATCATCATTCAAATTGACAGAGTCACCATTCTCACTAAGTTTCAAAGCCTTCAAAATCTGGCCTTTATATACATCCTGAGTGGGCAGCTCAGAAAGTGGGACCGAGATTTTAATTCTTGCAATCTCACTTTCCAAATTGAAAGTGGACTGACTCTTGGGAATGCTCATCTCTATTTTGTTTGCCACTTCTTTGGTGGCTGAATCAGTGTGTTGATTCTCATTATGTACAGTGTTTGTGGCAGTTTCATCAGGAGCACTAACTACAGTGCTAGTGCTGCTAGCTAGTTTACCTTGTGCATTAGTGTTTTGGTTGTCTTTTTATCTATTCTTTCCAGAACTCTCAGCTGTTGATTTGTTGGTTTCAGCAGTTGCTTTAGAAGTTTTCTCAGGCCTCTTTTTGATGGTAGCCTCAGAAGATTTGGGTTTGGCAGTTTCTTGACTCTTTTTTCTTCTAAGTTCATACTGCTCTCTGACCTGCATCATGGCATTTTCAAATCCTAATTTGTAATCTTTAGATTCCAACCATTCCTCCTCCCAACCAGAGGGTGAAGGCTGGTCTCCTTCTGAATAACAATTATGGATTGAATCTTCCATTTCAAACATATTAATCATGTTTCCCTCAGACTCTTCTATGATTCCCTCATCTTCATTAAGAAAATTCTCTTGGAAAGGGGGAATGACCTGTTGATCTGATTCTCTTTGTCTGTTGGGAGTGTTATTGTTTCTTCTAAAGTTCTAGTTCTGGTTCTTGTTCTGATTGCTAACGGTGAAAACCATATTTTCCATCATTTTTTGTAACCTTTCCACATTTTTAGACGGCTTATCATAATTTTGGTCAGATGTGGAGGCTACATTGTCATATTTGTATGTTACCCTTCTCTCAGCTTTCAGTCTTGCTCTTTTCTCAATCAGGTTAGCTTCTATATTCACTGCTCCTTTTTGCATGTCCTCCAATGTGTTGTATTCCTTATCCCTAAGCTCATAGGCCATGTTAGCATCAAAGCCTTCAGGGTATTTTGTTAGGGCCATGCCTTGTGGAGGTTTCATATGTGGAGGGAGAGCATTATAAATGCTGTTGAACCTTGTTGTGTAATCGTGAACACTCTCTCCTGCGTTTCTTTTAAGGGTCATGTATTTTGCTAGGAGTTGGTGAGGATTTTCCCTAGTTTCCCATTTGTTTATGAAAGTCTGATATAGAGCTGGGAGATCATTTATGCTACCTGGAGGTAGGCCTTTGAACCATTTCTTCACATCACCCCCTAAGCTTTGGGCAAAGAATCTCATTTTGACTGTATCATCATCAATTTCCATGTAGTCGAAAGAATCCTCCATCTTATCTACATGTTGTTGGGTTGTGATGGACTCCTTTGCAGTGAAGTGTGGAATATTAGACTGATAATCATTTGATAAAGGTACTAGAGGTTGAGGTAACACTAGGGGTGCATACCAAGCTGCCATAATGATGTTTTGATGAGCTAGAGGGGCTTGGGCAGCAGGTATATGGATGACAGGGATATTATGACTAGAAGATGACTAATGAATAGACTTACGGTGAATAAGCCCTAAGTTTTGTATGAAATGTAAATCGGGAGGCATAGATGGAGGGGTCTATCTATTCCCAAGGCACCTACTACTTTGCTGTGGTGAATCAGGAAACTCAGGGTCTGGCTGGTCTAAGCTACTGAATGACCTAGTTCTAGATAAGCTGCTAGGTAGGTCTAGGTCAAGGTGAAAGTGTGATAGAGCTGTAAGATCTTCTGGTGCAGAATTAGCTCTATGGATGTGTTTGGAAATAGTTGATCTTTTAGGTGTATGGGATCCCTTGAGGATGCTCTCCGAATTGTCAACTATTTCAGGTGGGTCTGGGTTAGGGTAAGCTCTTGTATGAATGGTTCTAGAAGCCAGAATTTTTTTTTCTAACCAAGCATCTCACCCCTACCTGTTACTTCTACCGTGGTTGATTTTGTTATGGAGGCTGGTCTCCCAGTGGAGTCTAATGTGAACCAAGATAATCAGCAGGCCTACTGATCACCAGCGGAGTCTTTGAAATGTTTAGGGAACTATGGAGTCGCCAAGTGGAAGGTTTAGGATGCTTTTTGGAGGGTACACTGTCCACCACAGTGCCCTTGTGATGTCCCTTTTCAAGGATATCTTCAAAACACAGCAAAATCTAACCAGAGATTGATTGGGAGGGCATTTACCAGATATGTCACCTCTGAAAGAGTGTGAGATCTAGAGGCTACCTGGCCCTTTCCAGACTCTGTCTGAGAGTATGGGAAAACACAACAAATGGTGTAGAGGTTGATGTGAGAATAGGAATGTTTAACTACCAACCTAACCAGAGATTGTAGGTATTTTGAATGCCTAAATATGTTTAAGGTGAAAATCACTCAAGAATTCCCCAGCGAAGTCACCATTATGTTGGGGTTCCCATGTTTTGGCTAGATTGGCAAGACCAAAATATGAGACAACATTAGAACCACTTTCATACCTCAGGATCTAGCCCTCCTGGGTCCAGAGAGGGATCACTCTGTATGAGCAAAGGTTTATGTCTATGAGGCTCAAATGTTATGATTTTAGGCTAGTTATAAGGGTCTTGGTTTGTTCGTTAACTTTTTGTTTTGGTTGCTGGTTATCAGGAATGAAGGGTTCAATATAAGACAGGATGAGAAAAGAGGAATAAGGTAGAGGTGAAATATTCCAGGAAATATTCAAAACCATTGGGCAATGGAGTCAGGAAAGGACTTGCTTGCTAATCAATAGGCAGGCTTTCGATTGGGCTAGTCATCTAAAACTTAGGATCTTTCAAGATGGTTATGTGATATGGAAAGTAGGGAGGGGGAGATGACACAAATTTTAGAGCACAAAATTACAGATCAGCAGGTCGTACAAGGATCCTAGTGGACAAGGCTAACTCTAATCCCCAGTGTTCCCAAATATTCCAACTAAATCTATAACAAGAAGCATCTAAAAACTGAATTCATTTAATTCATACATCAGAGAGCATGCAATAACATCCACTACACTGGTTAAAACAACTGAAATCATGTCTCAGATAATACGTTCAGAAGATAAACATAAATGGCAAGGAGAGCAGAAACATAGGGTACCTAACAAGGGTAAATCCTATGCCAATATTTTGATGCAAGCCAGTAGAAACAAAATGAAATGAATATAAACATAGAGATAGAAAAACATCACCGCTGCTTCAGATCAGGATCCAAAGAAATGTGCTTGTCATATTAAATCACAATACCAATCAAGTACAATATTGCCAATAGCTGAATACTCAGTCTGAAAACATTTCCTTCAGCCTATCTTACAATCTCTACATAGAGACTATGTCTCAAAAGAAACTACTTTTGATTCTATGATAACTGATCAACAACCATTACAATGAGTTTCTTAATGGATTTATAGCTCCGAAGGAGAAGAGGAGGTAGGTGGAGAACTAAATTCAGTATTAAACTTCTGAAAAGGAAGAGGGTCAGAGCCCATTCTGTATAAATCTTATGCATTAATCTCTGGTGTTCTTTGAGTGAACGAATGATCTTCTTCAGACTGGGGATTATTCTGATATGACTCTGATGTGTTCTAACTGCAGTACTATGTGGTGCTATTGGTGGATAAACAAAAGATAAAGGAATGATAAAGAGATCTGCCATACTGATGAAGTAAATGCTTTGATAGTACTGACGCTGTTTCAGGGTATAAAATCCCTCCAGAACACGGCATAGATTGAACACTGCATGGGCACTCTGTCCTTATGGAGGAAAAACATGCTGCTATTGTATAAACCCCTAATATGCATTGATTCCTGCGTGTTGTACCTTCTGCGTGATCCCTGGGATTTCAATCTGATTTTTCCCCTTTAAAATACTGGATTAGGACTTGAGATCTTCAATGATGTACATAAGAACTCTCTAAATCTTGTGCTGATACTCCTTGCTGCTTCAACGGTCTCTGTCAGTGGGAAAAATGCACTTTAATGGCGCTGGAAAGATTTGCGGAGTCTGAACTCTGCTCTTCTTCAATGTAAGTCTCGTCATCCTCCCTCTTTGACAATTTCATGGTGGTACCAGCTTCCAAATCCTGCAATCCACCATTAAGGTTGTTCATATGGACCATGGCACCTTTCATGCATCTTGAAACCCTGCAAAAACACAAAACTTGTTAAGAAAACAATGGCTGGGAGCGGATGATGTGGACGACTGTGACCAGGGTACCATGGTGTAGACGAAGATAACGAACGCAGAGGCTATTGTGGGAGTAAACGTGGCACAACGAGAACTGCATGGGAAGACGTCGGAGCAGAAAATATAACGTAAAAACAATGAAATTTGGCCTCGGAATGGATATAGGTCACGGGGGTGGACGAATGTACGGAGGAGGCACACGGAGGTGACGTGGCGGGACCGGGTGGCGACGGAATAGTCAAAAGTGGGGGAGAAGACCAATCTGGACCATCAGATCTCAAAGGACATTGACGGTGGGAAACACAGTGGAGGAGGATGAACAATGGGCCAGGGGTACTGTGGCCGTGGGTTAAACCTAGTGCAGCTTCATGGAATGATGACCGTTGGATCAACTGCCCCAGATCATATGGTGCATGAGCATATCGCTGCGCATCCCATGTCGAACGTTAATGTGTGATGGGCAAGCGGTTTTGAAACCGTACAGGAGCCACGCGTCAAATGTTGAGTGGAATCGCTGGCTGATCAGAGAATACCACCCTCTGCCCAAAGGCGGTGTGATAGAAACCACTGGGTTTATGAACAGTGCATGGGGACCACCGACGTGGGCGCATTGCGGACCATCAGAACAACGTTGAAACGGACGGTGATGGAGTGATCAGAGATCTGAACGGAGAAACACAGGCACCGAAGATTTAATGATAGTCGTCCGATCAACCAAGATCAACGGCTGGTGTCGCGCCCGACATGGATTGGAGATAAACGCTTTTTTCTCTGGCGAGTGGTTCCAGCACTATGATCACGTGGAAGGAAAGGTGCGGGGGCCAGCAGAAGAGGGGTTAGGCTTGATATAACGTTTCAAAGTGGGTTTTTAACCCTTTTAATGCATTTTGAAGCCTATAAAGGGTAAAGATAGGGAGGAAAAGGGTAAAAATGTTTAAACAAAGGGAAAAAATGGGATTTAAAGGGGATCTTGGGGGGGTTTAGAGGGTTGATAGGGGAATAGAGGGGAGCATGGGAACATTGACAGAAAGAGGGAAAAAGGGAAAAAGAGATACTTTGCAGGGGTATAAGGGGTAATGCAGGGCTTTTTGGAGCAGGATATTTAGCAATCATTGAGGCTCATAGACCTCGTAATAGCAGAGGGAAACAGTTAAAGGTAGGGGACATGAAAAGGCTGTAAGGATGATGTGTTTACAAGGGAAATGCATTCCTTGCAAGCTTATACAACAAATTAGCCCCTTGCTTGCTTTGTCAAGGAAATCATAAGGGGCTAACACCTCCCATAAAAATTTCCTCATTATTTTAGCTAGTTCGCAAAGAGTCCCATTCATTGCAAGGGGAGTTATGAATTGGTAAAGAGAAAAAATTGATAATACCACTTTACAAAGAACTTGATTCCCAACTAAGTTTAACCAAATTTCTCCCCACTATCATAACTTGGACTTGAATTTAAAAATAATTCTTGACCATGCTTGGGAATAATGGGATTTTAAACAAATCATAATCCTTGAGTATTTGAAATATTTCCAAGATGCTATAGGATGAAACCCAAGAAGGAGACCTAGTTGTTTCTAAGGAAGGGGGATAATATTCCAAGGATAGATCTATTATTTTCTATTATTTAAGAAGACATATAGAAGCCAATAGATACTCATATATAACCTACTTGAAGCACTCTAAAATAATTAGTGTGGCTCCTATCAATAAGAGAGTATCATCTACAAATTGGGAACGATCTATACTCTTGATGACTGAGAAATATCTTATACCTAGAAGGTTTCCATTACTTCATTCATAATCAAGACACCTAGAACTTAATGAATATGCCATCAAGATGAAGAGAAAATGTGACAAGGGTCACCCTTGACAAAGCCCAGTTGAGGCTTTAAAAAGCTTGAGAAATGGTCATTCACAAAGGGGAAGATCCAAGGGAAGGAGATACAAACCTCCACCCATTTTATAAATTTCTTAGTGAAGTCGAATTGAGATACACTTTTAATCAAAAGTATTAATTGACACAATCGAATGCATTTTCCATACCAAGTTTGATTAGCATACCTTTATCTTTCCTTACATTGCTTGAATGTACTACTTCTTTGACTAAGACGATATTATCTATTATGTTCCTTTAGCCCATGAATCCCACTTGATTCTCAACAATGATATTGGGAAGGAGAGGCTTTATATGTGCTAAATTTTTATAAATGATCTTATATGAAGCATTTCATAAAGAGATGAGTCTATACCTAGTGAAGGAGGATGGATTGAATTCTTTGGGAATCAAGGAAATGAAGGATGAGTTAAACCCTCCTCCCATACAATCATGCTTGAAGATGTAATCCCCTATATGAATCAAAGAAAACTTAATTACATCCCACTAAGCCTAATAGAAATGCATTGAAAACCCATTTGGACTCGAAGCCTTGCTCGGGCTTAAAGAAACTATAATTTTTCATATCTCCTATTATGTAATGCTTCACAACAAGTCTAAATCGTCGTCTTTGTACACAAATATTGGGATTTTATCTAAAATATATTAGAAAAACTTCGAATTTGGTACATGTTGGGTATAATATATTGAATTGAAGTTCTTTGGATCCCCTTGAAGTACTTGATCTACACTCCATCCATGCTAACAAATTTAATATAATTCCTCCAATCCCATGCCTTAGCCTAGTTATGGAAGAATATCCAGCTTAAACCATAAGTTGTGTTACTTGATGCACCATTCTTCCTCTTCTAATTTGAGAACATGATGGAAGGCCTTGAATTCTTCTTGCTTCTATTGCATAATCTCCTTTGTGATGGCTCCCTCCTCTATTTTCCTTTAAGATTATTCCATATTTCATTTATGCATGATTATTTTGTTCCCTTGTCTTAATTTTTTGTTTTTATCTATTGCTTAATGGATAGCTTCATATTTTTTTCCCCACTTATGCCATGTTGTATTTACCAAATCCAAGAAGCCTTCCCTTTGGATCCAAAGAGGAGAGAACCAGAGGGGCAGTGGCCCATAGTTTGTTGTTTTTGATACTTCAAGAGAATTTGGTTGAAGATCTGAACTCACCCTAGGAAGAATCTAAGAGGAGACTTGAAAGTCTTGATATAAAAAGGAAAATGAAACTAAAAATTTGTCTAGGCATGCTATAATATGCCCCAGGATAGATCTGTGATTATTCCATGTAAATTTTTTGGCAATCATATTAATATCCATTAGATATAATGAAGTAATGAGATCCTCTAAACTTTCTTGAAACTTTTATCGAATGGGGGAGCCTCCATTTTTTCCCAAGGATGGAGGGTTGTATTAAAATACCCTTCCATAATACAATCTTAAATATAAGGGGAGTATATGAGGTCTAGGAAAGACACCCAACAATTCATCTTTTTTGTATATTAAACAAGCACATATCATTAACAACATTACACACCTTGTTTGATGGGAGATGAAATAAGTGAACCACCAACAAATGAGGTTTTGAATGTGATTCAATCAACTTGAAAACATAGGTATACCATATCGAATAGAGACCCCTAGAAGCCCCATACGATTTGATCACTCTAAGCTCATAATTCTTCCATAATTTCAATAAGTTTTGGAATTAATCTTGTTCCCCCAACTTTGGCTCCTAGAGCGGGAGGATGGCTGACATTTCCCTTTTAATTAAAGATTTAAATTTGGACATTTTTCTATCGAATCCCAACCCCTTGCAATTCTAGGAGAGGAATTTCCATATATATCGTGTAATTTGTTGCCTCTAGAATGGATGTCAGGGAAATTTTTCTTGATATTTCTAGTGACCATTTTGGACGGATTGACTATCACCTAGGTCCCCATTTCCTTATCTTTTTTATTTTTTTCATTATGGAGCTATCAATTTTTATTCCTTCCTACTTTTCTTTACAAAATATCTATTTCATCTTCCTTGTCTACATCTGATTTTTCATATGCAGAGCCTGCTGGCAGGGAAAATTTTAAGGATGCAAATTTATCTTAAATATTAGGAACCTTGGTGATATTACTAATCCATAATATGCAAACCATAAAATTCTTGCTGATATTTTAGTAAAAAATTTCAAACTACTAGTAATTTTACATAGTACCTATCAAATTTTGGCAATTTTTAATGTAAAATATTTTTTTCTTATAAAATTTGGGTGAATCAGTTTTACGAAAAAATGGGAATTGGTGAAATTTCTTTTAGGAAAAAATATGGAAAATTAGCTTGTTTGTGAATATCAGCCCCTAAATTTTTATTTCCTGTTGGTAACCCTTTGCTTTATGCCTTTATGGCTCTAAGGGAGTGGAATTATTCTTCTTCTTAATATGAACCCTGGGCCTTGATTCCTAATAAGGGCCTCTTGTAGAGGAGGCATCCCTATATCGCTATAGGAAAAGAGGCCTTAGTGAGGCTTCAGGTCTTCTCCATTATCAATGCATAGCTGGAATTTCCGCTTCTTCCAAAAATTGATTAAATATATCCAAAATATTATTTGGATCTAGGGATCTCTTGCTATTACTAGCATAGGTTCGCTCTCCAATCACTGGCCCTTGATTTTTTGGAGACATATGTCATTTAACTTTCTACCCTGTGGTCGCTTGAGGAGGAGCTTCGTTTTTCATCCTTGTGAGGCATCTTCTCCTTTTATGTTGCTACTATTTCTCTCCATCATTAGGCTGCTTTAGCTGCTCTTTTGCCTTCTTCTTGCAATTGTGTGAAAAATGACCATAATCATTGAAAAACTTGCATTTAAATGGAATTTGATCGTAATCAACTTCATGTATGTGAGACCAAATGTCTAGGTTTAGATTTATTACTTTTCATAAACCCTTGTCTAGGTCCACCTCCACAAAGATCCTAGCATAGGCTTCAAATCCTTCTTGTGGATCAACTCGATCGATGTATTTTCCAAGGGAATTTCCTATAATCCTGAAATTTTCCGCATTCCAACAATGTAGCAAGAAGAATGGAAGCTTAATTCATGCTGAGAATTTCATTGGAACATCACATTCAGGATTAAAAATCTAGACTCCAACAGTCTAGATATAACCCTAGGGACCCATGAAGTAGAGTCCATTTATAAAGATGAGATCTTGATCTGCTTTGCCTTCGAAAAAAAGGTGCAAAACCCTCATCCTCAAAATGACATTGAAACCTTACTTTTAGTATTGGGTATATATTTTTTCTCAATCCATGTCTATAGTGATCTTAGTGAAGGCCATAAGCCCATAAACTTACCAATAAGCTCCCAATCTAGATTGAGAGGTGTGAGCCTCCACATTTGGAATTTCATCGACATTCTTCAAAAATTGGAATGATTTTCCTTTTAGAAATGTGTCCCTCCAAAAACAAGGGCGTTGAATGCCACTATGATTGGATGAAGTGGCGGGGGAAAGAAGGGAAACAGAGGCCCTCTCAAACCCCGACCCATCGTCGGCGAAAAGAAGAATGCAGCAAATGGCGCTAGGTTGAGCAGCGCACATTAGGATTACTCATAACTAAACAAAACCAAAAAGTACACATTAATAAGCATATAAAAATTCAATTAATTTTTAATATTAAAATAAATATTATTTTCAATTTTAATTTTAATTACATCACTAAGTGTTTATTTTGGAACAGGGTTTTTAGAATTTTAATTTAATTATCAACAATTATTAGGTGTATAGTATAGATATTGCTCCACTTAATATTCTTAAATATTCTTAGTAGTATTTAGAAATGAATGGTTGAGATTTATCATAAAGTTATTTATGCCCTTTCCACCCTTTCAATTAAATTGATTAATTAAAATACAAATTTTTACATGAACAAGTGTCGTATGAAATGAACTATGGTTGTTTGAAAATGATGTATTAATAAGCCATGGTATTGACTCATGATATTGTAACAAACCACATTTACAAGTTAATAATATCCATGGTAATATGGGGTATGTATATATGTTTAACTCATAAATTAATTATTTTTATAATTGTTAAGAATAATAATAATAATTTTTTTTCCTATGTGGTTCAAGGACCCTAGGGATCGGTCAACGCAATGTCCATGGAATATTTGTACTAGTCAAATCCACCTGAAGGGATCACTTCCTACTGACTCAACCACAATGCCTAACCCTGAGAGTGTCAAAATAATTGAACCTATGACCTCTCAGTAGAAAATGTGCTTTAACAATGGGATTCACCCAATTGAGCTAACTCTAGAGATAATAATAATAATATAAAATAAAGTCATAATTTAGTTAATTTTTATGATTTTTTAATCTTATTAATGAGACCTGGTATTGCATCAAGGATGTTGCAACTCCCAAGAGCCTCAACTTGAATTATCAACTTGAGGTTCGTACAAAATTAGAGGTGAAATTTCTATATGCATAGTATGTCAATGTTTACTCATGTCACCCTCAGTAATTGAATTAGATCAAGGTATGAATAAACCACTATTTTAGCTAACTACAAAAGGAATTTATATGTAAAGACAAAATCCTACCCTAATTGCAAGGAAGTGAACATTATCCTAATTACATAAATGGAATTTCCATTCATTAGATGTAAAGAATAGTTGTATCTACGGGAAGGGAGAATACTACACTAGTTGCATAAATGAACCATGCTATTCTAATTGCAAACCAATCAAGTCAACACTCTACTTGTAGAATGAAAATCATTAATATATTTGAAAATTTCTTTGAAAGAGGAAATTTAATCTACACACATAACTAGGAAATCCAAGAGTGTGACATTTAAAAACTAAGCCTAATTTATTTGCATTGCGGAGTATCCCTTCATATTACTGAGTGTAAGTTATTTTTAGCTTTATCAGTAGGATTCTTATTCATTGCATGAAATAATACTCATTCTGATTCAAATGTGAAAATATGCCTCCTAATTATAATTGTTTTCTTGTACTTGCAGTGAAGGAAGGATGAGTATAGAGTGGTCCTTATGTCTCCAAAATCATGTATTCAATGCTTGGAGGTCATTATTCAATCCAAAAATACAAAAATCAATATCTTAGAGAAAATATGGCTTAGTTTAGGTAGTGCTACATGATACCCTGTTTTGCTACAGGATTGCCTTGTTTTTCTACATGATTGGGTCTGAGAGTTTTATAAGGGTGAGGAAGGTGTTTTGAAGGTAGATGAAGGTGGATGAGGGTGTATGAAGGATTTTTGAGGAATTTTTTACAATATTAGCACACCACAGATGCCCATATTGCAAAAACATTCATGCTCATAGTGTCCTTTATTGACCCTAAAAAGATGATATCGATGGCAGAATTTGAGAGCAGTATGAGGTATCTAGGAGGAGGATGGTATAGAAAAAATGGACGTAGGAGGAATTTTCCAACCCTTTCAATTCCTGGCAATCCATATACACTAAAAATCAACCTCTTTTCCTCTTGAGAGTAACATACATCTAATTATCAAATTGTAGCAAAATAAATCAAAGTGGAAAAGATGAGTTGAATTTTATTTCAACAAGAACTATTATATACTACAACATGCATCTAATCCATTTTCCAGAGCATAACATTAAATTATAAGGTGAAAAAACATATCATGCAAGAGAATTACAATCCAAATCCTAGCAAGTTCCAAAGAAATCCAAACACATTTTTTTGGCTTGTTGTTGTAGAATCTTCAACCACACTTCCCATAAGAGAGGTGGTGATCAAGATTGTAACCACAATTTTTGAAATCTAATTTTTACCTAAACAAGGAAATAAATACCTTAAAAAAATACAAAATAAAAATACAAGAGAGGGACTAAGGCCTCTAGGTTGGGCCCTAACCCAAGGGTTTCAACCCTCCTAAGTTAAATCAGATGTAGACCAACAATGAACCTTTCATTAACGGAAAATGGAGTTAAAATAAATCATATCAAAATGGAAATAACAATATCAAGTACTTTTCCTTCAATAGCCCTTCCTAACTCCCCTAATATTTCAAATCCTATTGAGCCCTTAGGCATGTTTATTTATATAAAAAGTGACTAAGGGGCATCTCCCTTGATAGGAGGACTTCTTCCCTCCAAAATATTGAAATTAGTGTATCTAGTTCCCTTAGATCCTCTCATGCACTTGATTTCCTCAACTATCAATGGATTTCAAGCTGTAGATGATTCCATATGAGTGATTCTAGTTATCACTTCAAGTCAAAAGAAAGTAAATGCATGTGAAAATCCTCCTACATTCCCTCTAGTTGCCTTCAATGTGACTCTGCATTATAAATGTTCCCAAAAATTATCTCATGTTTGCACATAAACCATATTAGGCCAAAAATTATGACAAACACCCTTTAGTCCTCTTACTATGCACATTATAGCCAAAAATGTAAATTAATGTGGAGAAAAGAAAGAATTTATGGGATGGAAGATAGAAATATGGGCCTCAAAATATACCTATTAATGGGACCCATCATCACCCACCTGCAGAAGGTGTTTCTCATCCTTTGAGTAACTAACTCACTAATCTAAAGTCCATGCATGGCCATGGTAGCCTCTCTAACATCCCAAGGAATCTCAGATGGTATCCCCTCATGTGGGTAGAACCCTGCATTTGCTTTTATGTCTACCCACTCCCTTTGTTCTTCTACCTGATCCTTTCTCTCTTGTAGGCCCAACAGTAAGGGAGGGCTAATTTTGAGACCTATCTAATTGATCTCCAACCTTTGAATGGTTCTTTTGTAGAGTGGGTTTCTCTCTAGGGCATTCCTTAGTCTTTTAGGGGAGTGATACTCTCTAATTTTCAAACTATGAGGAAAATCATGCCATCTCCTTTGGAAAGCATGTAAGCTTTCAATCCCCAACCACTTAAAGGTATCCCTAAAATGGAAGATAGCTTATTCTTGTGTTGCATTATAATCAGGGGCTAGTTGGGGATCAATGGAGATTATGTTGTGGTTATTGATGGCAGCCTTGGGGTTCAGTAACTCTGCTCTAATGTATAAGGGATAACTTTCATCCTTGGTCATAACCCTTTTACATCCTCAACCATTCTTTCTTCATGCGTCAAACAAGAGGCTAGTATCAACATATTCATGTTCCAAAATATTGGGTTGAGGTCCTAGAATTTCATGTTTGTGAGGATCATATTATACATATAGAACTCAACCAATTTGGCTCTATCCTTAGTGCTTACCTTTTGGAAAAATTCAATGAACCTCCTATAATATTGGAATGGTGGAGAGACATATCGTGCCAATGTTTTTATTTGGAATTGTAACCACTGCTCCTTGAGGAATATTTCTCATGCATCTATAAATATATATCCACCTAAAAATAGACTGTGTGGACTCCACCTAGTGTAGGTGCTTAATTTTCACTAGGATCAAGGATGTTGTTTCTGGATGCCAATTTCATTGTTTCTTGTTTCAAACTTCAACAGATGGAATATGACTTGGATGGTTTCCTTCATTGGATGACTTCCTTGGACATACTTGTCATGGTGGAAAGTTGTACCTCCCTTTCCTATAGTTGCTCCCTTAGCCTCTGTTTTTCTATCTGTATTTTTTCCTTCATGACTAACTCCTTAAGTCTTAAGTCATTCAATTCCTTGCTCATTTTTTTCAGTTTTTCCTCCATGAGGCCCACATCCTCTAACTTCTTGTATTTTTCAATTTTCATCCATCAGTGAGTTATGTGTCTTTCCTTTCTAGCTCAAATAAGAGGGGAATTGAAAATTTGGTAGGTATAATTCTCCATCCCTCAATAAATTTATAGTAGGACCCAAGGTCAGGCTGTGGTTCAGGTTCCTAGAGTCCTTGGGGACCTACCTCTTCCTCTTGTCATGTGGCTTCCCTTTCCTATTGTTATGTAGGAAAATCCCTTCTTCGAAAAGAAGTGATCCTTGAATCCCAATGAGTGTGTCTAGTAACAATCGTGAAAAATAATAAAATATTTCCTAGTTTAACATTTAAATAATATGATTGAGGGAGATGGCCTACCTCACTCCTATGCAGTTCTTCCTTGATGTCGATGTCGATCCTTTCGCTTCCAGGCCCGCTCCTCACTATACCTTCTACGTCTAAATACCTACAAGAAATATAATGCCACAAAAAACAAAAGAGACATAGCATATATATATTTCAAAGTAAACCACATGACAGATCAAGTAGTATCATGCTAAACTAATTAATATTAACAAGTTCATGAGAAGAAAAGCATACTTTGTATTATTTAATAAACAAAAGGAAGCTTACAATCGATTCCTTGATGTTGGAGGCCTCCTTCAGAATGGAAATCCAAGTCCAATCCCATCCCTTAAATATCTTCTCCTTCCTTGTCAAGTCAACAACGTATAGGCACAATTAGGAAGAATAATGGAAACTAACAGTGACCAACCAATACCCACTATCATGGCACTCTTTTACAACAAATCTAGAGAGGTTATGGATCCAATAATGAAGGGGAAAGGTCAAATCCCAAAGGGGAAAATATTTTGAGATAATATCAAGGGTTAAAAATGGGAGTATTCAACCATATCCTCAACCAATAAGCACCAGAACTTCTTTCTTGAGAGTTCGAGAGGACGAAGCTTCTACTGCATTTTTGGAGAACCTTCCTGAAGAGGACTAGTGTGAATTTACAACTAAATTCTCATGCTAGAAGTGTTGTTCACATGTTAGGGAAATGGTGACAAGCACGAGTCTATTAAGGGGAGAACCACGTTGGGCTTGCATTTTAGAGTTTTTTACAAACTTTGTAGAAAGGCTTCAAGGAATTTCTCTTTTAGGTCTTTAGGGATACTTTAAGCATGTTATAAAAGATGAATAATTTTACACAAGTCTTATCGATTTGCGACATTTGTGACATGAGAAACACAAAAGATGAAACTTAGGATAAGGACTGAGGAATGTGACAAAATACTATGAAATAGATGCCCCCTAAAGGATGAAAGAAAAACCATAACTGATGGTTGAATTTCCTTATTAGCCATCGCAAGGACTTTTGAAAACCACTGTCAAGACACCTACCAATCAAACACAATACAATATATGACATATCTGATTTGAACATGCCTAATAAAATATCTATGAATAGGCATAAAATAAGACATGAACCCACTGTATGGAAGAAGCCATCTATCTGAAAGATATCATGGAAATGGATCCATAGTATGGTCACAACCATCTATATAAAAAGGATCATGTGTACAATCATTATTACTCAATAACTCTATGCATCTCAGATAATAAAATATGTGATCAATGGTCTTTTTCTCTATCTCAATCTACCCACTATACGAATCTGAAAATGTGAATATAAGTGATGATGTTGAACATGGTAGAAACCACCTGATTATTGTTTGATGAGGTAAATCGTTAACAGGTGTGAGAGAAACCACTAATAATGATGATGGCCCTCAAGGTACTACAAAATGGTAAAAAAGTGTGAATGAATGAGCTAAATTTTAACACTTGTAGAATCATTTGATCGAAGTCTAATGATGTGAACCTGTCGTTGAATGCAAAGATATTTCCATTGAGACATGCAAGCTCCAAGGTACTGAAAAGGAGTTTCTAAATCACCTTCCTGGATAATGAGCTGAAGTCGATAAGAAGTTATCTGTCGAAGGAGGGCCATAATTATTCCCACATCATCGATACGAAACAAAATATTTCCTAAGATGTTAGTATTGATTCAATATAATTGCAGAGAGGGTCAAATAAGCATACTGTAGTATTCCCAAATGGGGAGATGCAGCAATACATGCATTAAAAATGCATTTTTCATAAATTTGTGCAATAATAGTTAAATTCATCCCATGGATCCATTCATTTATACATCATTACAACCAAATAAAAAAGGATATCTAAAACAAATCATGGTATATTAGTTAAACAAGCCTCCCAAGTCATTATTTCTCAAAAATCATGCAAAAAGAGGGGCTGCAACCATGAAATAAGTTTTAAACACCTTGACATCATTATTTTATTACTTCTGCAATAGCAGTAAGTTGTACAACAGATCTAGAGCTGTTATATGCATAAAAATTCAGATCTATATCAGATCCATGCACTATACAGGCTCCTCTAATGAACCCCCTTGGGGTTTTCGGCAAAACACCATTTACAAAGTGTATATCTGATATCTAAGACTACAGATCTATGGAAATATTTAGATATGGAAAGTGGATCTGATCTGATATGAACAGTAAAATGATCTCCTCCAAAATATCTCTAATGTGAAGGGAAGTTCCCCAACACTTAGCAAATCAACTCTCCAACTGGTGCATTGAATCACCCTGCAACTGCTCCTTCATAAATAATGCAGATTTGGATCGCTTCTACATTGTGGGGACCAAAATATAGTTGGCCTACATCCAAGATGTGAAAATATATCTCAATACCTTCAATATTGTCCTTCCAATGGATTAGAACCCTCCTCCACTGAAAATGAGTATTGAGATGGCCTATATCTGAAGATCTAGTCTCCACTTGCTACAGCTTATTGAAACAGACAAACCCTCAACAGGATCTGCACTTTCAAAGGAAGATGAAACTTTCCCTTCAGCCAGATAGTGGAAAATATGGTGCAAGGCTCCTCCAAGAGCTACTCCATGGAAGAGGTGGGATTCCCGATCAGGAACACCCTGTGCTAAAAACACTCTATCTCAGCTAAACAGCCAAAGAAGGAAATATGTCTAACAGACCATATATCAAAAAATTATAATCATAAGCTAACCCCATATGGCTGTCATCCTCTTCCTTATAAACAATGTGAGCCTTCTCACCTTGGGTCCCACTCATTAGGGTTTCCATCTTCATGCAATGAATCTCCCTCCAAAACTGTGTTGTCCCATGATCAATACCACTCCTCCACAATAGCGCTGATGGATTTGGTCAATATTTACTGGATCTCCATGCATTTTATTCTTCCATGCTCAAGGTGGCTTTATTCTTACTATCTAAACTAATCCATATCCCCACTGTGTTATCTCCATTAATGTTCCACATCTTCCATATTGGCTTAGTTGACTTGGTCAAAATTGACTTTGTCCACATCCATTTAGCCCTTGTTCACACATGAAGATGTTTTATCCAGCTGTGAATACGATCCCTTTCCCATTAAGAGGGTTTTTATTGCTGCTAGAAAGATTTATGGGTCTCCATACCCATTTATTTATCTAACTATGTGTTTGGAGAAAAATTTAATATTCCAATTAGTTGCATGCTAATTTAGGAATATTACAAACCTCCCCTCCCAAATTTTTCTTGTCCTCAAGAAACTGTAAGGATAGAACTAAAGAGCCTCTCCTCTTCCTCTTGTAGCATCCTCAAGTGATAAGTTCCTCCAAAGAACAAGATGCCTTTTTCAACAATATATCCTCAAGTTGTTCCTCCCATCTGTAAAAGTATGCCTTTGGTGAAAAATCCAAATGGATCTCATCATGAAAAAGTGGGATATACATGCAAAAAACTATATGTGGTCTAGAGGCCTTCTTGAGGCATGGAAACAGAAATATATTGGGAATCATCATCCCCATCTGAAGCCTCCATCCCCAAGCTATCATCCACGAAAAGTGAGTCACCCTCCAACATGGTAACTCCTGAAACATCTCCTCCACCTTAGGCTCTTGCAAAGAAGGTGGGCTGCATAGTTGAATATGTGGGACTAAAATGTCCATCCCACATTTTATCTCTCTCCACTTATGATATGTATGGGGTTGTTGCCCCATTGTGTTACGGTTATGGGATAATTTCCCCAATGTGTTACGGGAACGAGAGGATCGCTCTCTTGTACCATGGGAATGGGAGGATTTCCCTCTAGTCCATGGGAATATGAAGAAACAAAAAGAACTTGAGTGGCAAGAAGTTAACTTTCTAAAAGAAAGGCCCGATCAACTAAAGGTGGAATTAGGTCAACCATTTACTCAACCAATGGTTGGTCGGGAAAAAACTTATGGGGTTGAATTTCAGAGAGAATTGTATTGAATAGAGATGAATTTTGATCAATAACTTGATCAACTAGTAGAGGATCAAAAGAAATATTCTAGTAACCAGATGGAAGATAAGGCTGGGAATTTGTAAGGTTTTCCAAAACTTTTGAGACTTCATCCATATAATTACAAAGGTGAATGGGATGATTCCCTTCACATAACTTACATGGAAATTTTACTTTACCCTTTTTCCCATGGGCCTTATTATCACTAGTCAAGGTTTTATCACTAGCATGATCTCCAGAGGCTGATGGAAAAGTTTGATGTGAGCTAGTGGAACACACTTCTAATATCTTGGGAATATAAAGACAATATATAAAAGGTAGTAACCCTTACATAACTTGCAAGAGAATTTGACTTTGCGGGATTGTTATGCAGGAAAATCCTCTCTATGAACAGAGATGATCCCTCTAACCCTAGGATGGGTCTAGTAACATCAGGGAACAATCAGAAGCCTACTTCCCTAGATTGAAAATGGACATAGATCGTGAATAGTGTTAGGGTCCTATAATCTATAGGATCTCAAGGTGATTTATTATTTCATCTCAGATATTTCATCTTGTAAATAATATTCCATGATTGTAAATTATTTCCAAAAAGGTTAAAACCTTAGGAAAAATATGCCTGCACATCCAAATGCATCATTAGGATATAATTAAGTATGTTTTGATTGAATTAATCACATCATTTAAATGTCATTAAATAATTTGTAATAAGGTTGGGTACTACAGGTTTTAATTCTCTCAAAAAAGTTCACAATTGGCAAACAATGGTTTATCCAAGGTTTCACAGACCCATTATAAGTTAAAGGTGCTCAAATAAATTACTTTAAAAACCTTTGGAACTCATCCTAAAAACCCCACCGCATTACCATGTTTCATTGGTCGACCCACCTTGCCTTTTTGCATCGGCGAAATTGAAAAATATGTTAATTTCCATCTCCTACAAACCTTCCAAAATGATATATGCGATGAAGTGGGACCCATTCACCCACCGTGTGAAAATAAAACTTACCCTTTTCCGCCTTTCTGCTTTATCTTTCTACTTTACCTTTTCCACATCGCTATGTCATTGTTTCCACTTACCTCCACCTTCCAGATTGCATGATTGCGATTAAATTGCGGCCATTTATTCCTGACATGTCACCCTTTCCCCCACCATCCATTGCACATCGCAAAATATAAACTTCGCAGATCGGTGATTATAAATTTCCGCACTTCGCTGCAAAACCTTAAAACTTGCGATTTGCAATATCCATCGCATCGCAAGATCAAAAATTTACTTGTTTAGCCACATTTTTTCGCATCACAAATAATATTTCGTAGCTTGGAAAATATACCTCATCGCATATCGGAAAAATAACTTATTGCATTCCGCCAAAATTTAAATCTTACGATCATCGATTTGCGATATATATCACATCGCACACATTATAACTTTTCTCTCATCTCATTTTGCAAAATTTAAAGTTTAACCATATTCCTGAAACATATCCAGTCCCCATTGCGATTTTGTGATGCAGTCAGTCCCACCTTACTTGCCACATCACCTATTTCTCCTCACACTTTTCACTTTGCAAGATTTAGAGTTTACACCACCTCCCGCCCACCCCCCCTGCGCTCATAGAAAAACCTTAATATTTACGATTTTTGATGTGGTCGGTGTCCCACCTTCCCCGCCACGTCACATCCACACTTCGCATCGCATCACCGATTCCATTTATCATATCATAAACTGTAAAACATGCGATGTGTGATATTTCTATGGATGTGATAAAGTTCAGAACTAAATCCTATAGGATTTTAAGTCTGGGTATATGGTTTTTTTACGTTGTCTTGTTTAAAAAAGGGTTAAACACGACAGAAAGGACTTGGGTAGAAAATAAACACCACGGGTCAAGACAGAAAAGGTCAAATTGGGAAAAGGAGTTTGCGCAAAGATGATCATGTTGTAACTGCAAGAGCAGAAAGGGCGCTCATACAACAAATTTCACCAGCACAACACTCAGTTTTCCAGTGCAATCCTAAAAAGGTGGTGACTCAGTAATAGTCTTCCAGCAAAATAGGGCCACAAACGCAGATGCAATCCTTTTATATTGATTTCTTTCCTTTCATTTCATTTTGAGAAGTTATAGATTGCCTTGTCACACAATAATTCCTTGTAATTTGTTTTTAATTTTATATAAATACTTCATTTTTGGAAGTATCAAGAGTCTATTGATTGATATCATAACCATTACTGTCTTTTGGAGTAATGTAAGATTTTTTCAAAGCATTGGATGCATCAATAATAATTAGACCATTCAAAATATTCTTGTGGCTTAAATATTAGTGATGTGTTTCTTCTGTTTTTTTTTTTCATTGTGATCGTTCATTGTAATCATCTGAATTCCAATTGTAAAGCAGAAAGTGTGATGAATAGGATTTACATTTGAGTAACTTATTCTAGCTTCCTTTACAATCATAATGTTTTCCACTGAAATCCAAACTAAATAATTATTAATCTCTCTTTGGTTTTGCTGAATTTTTCATATTTCTGTCATAAATCCATTTATATATTCGAAAGATCTAGTAAATATTCCTCTATGAAAATTTTATGCAACTATCCAATTATATTTTGACTCCATTGCCCAATACACATTAATCAATTGAATATAATCAATTTTCCAAAACCCAAAACAAAACTAAAAACCCAAGTACAATCATAACTAGCCTAAAAAATTATCCAAACAAAGCTAAATCTTAAAGAGAGAGCCCTCCCTGAAATTGGCATGGCTAGATCCCAGTTTCCAAAGTTGTTTTGATGTTGCCTCTATAGTTTTTCTTCAACCTCAAAATTATAGAACGCTAACATAGTGGTGACCATACTAGGGAACGAGTTTCATCTTCCTCATTAACACTTATCAAGTTTATTTTTTACTTTGATGGTGAATAGAAGTCAAACACTAGAAGGTTGTTCCATTCACCTGGTGACTCCATTGGCAGCAAAATCCAGAAATACAGATTCACTGACGACTCCACATTTTTTAGCTGACGTAAAGGATCCACTGGCAAAAGAATCCAAAGTTGTTGTGAACATGTGGTGACTCCATTATTTGATTGATTGACAAGATGAATCCAAGAATACAACGGAGGTATGTTCCAATGAACAGAGATCACATTCCTGGATTCCCAAACAAAATGCCTCAGGTAAATTAGGAAAGAGATCTTCCTATTTTTCAAGATGAGAATGTTGATGATGCTTTGTTGCATCTCATTAAATTTCATATTCATTCATGGAAGTTGAAAGTTGAATGGCATGAGGACTGCCACATGAAGATGTTCATGGAAACATTAGATGGACAAGCGAGGGAATGGTATGAAGGCTTAAACCCTGGTATCTTGTTTTAATTAAAGGATTTCCATAAGGTGTTTTATGAGCTTTATAAAGGACATTCCCCGTCTTTGTTATTAGTGGAAAATTTTTGTGATCAGTTTGAGGTTTTCATACAATACATTGAAAGTATTGATGAAGACCTAGTAGATATGAATGATGAGGATCTCTTAGAAGCACTTAATGGGTTCCATTCTCAAGTTGAATGTCATGATAATCAAGGGAAGATAGCTGAAAATGAAAGCAATCAAGAAATGAAATTAGATCCATAGGATCTCTGCGTGGAGACAAATGATAATTCATATGCTCTTTTGTATGAGGCTAAAGAAGACATTCAGTCTCATTATCAGTATTCACGAGAGAAAGAAAACAATTTTTTTTTGCTCCAAAGAAAACAAGGGTTGCCTCCTCCTTTAACTAAAGAAGAGATTAACCAGATTCTAAGCATGCCGCCAACCTCCCACTCTTTGTGTAATTAGGAGATTCATTATATTTGTTCTCCTGTTGATTTATGTATTGAAGTCTTTCCTCCAAAAGAAACAAATGTAGAACATATTGATACTATTTCTATTTTACATTCTCAAGAAGGCTTATTGCCAGAAAGTGCTTCTATTCATCAAAATGATGGCCTTCAAACAGAATTCAACAATCTCAGTCAAGACATACTAGGTTTTCTTGAGGAAAACATATTGTTATAAAATGAGGATGCCATGTCAGATGACCATGAAGAATGTATATACATTCTCTTTCAGAAAGATCCTGACCAGGCAAATTGGAACAAAGGGTAGTCCTAGATGAAGCTTGCTATATGAATCCTCAGGACTAGGTATTGCTCCAAGATCCTTTTGCTAGCCTTTTATAATCATCTAAGGAAGGAGTATGCTTTGCCATGAATGGTTTTCTGCAGATTTTAAGGAAAGGTTTGAACACTGATGTTCAATGGAAAGTAAGATGGGAGTGGCCCTTTTGTTTTCTCAACCTACTCAAAAAATCGAACAAGAACCAATCATGTAGTCATTTACTTGATTGGTTACATTGGAAAAAAGAGCTCACTTAATGTATTGTTGTGACCAACAACAACCCCCCTTTTATTTAATATTAGTAATAATACTAAATAAATGGGGACCCTTAGTTAAAAATCCAAAAAAATCAATTACGATTTTTTTTCCTTTTCAAATAAAACTTTATATCATAAACTTAGGGAAATTCCCTAGAAAAACCTTAAAGAAACACTTAAGTTTATGATAGATTTCAATAAAAATTTTCTTTAAGCGAAATAGCACATCCATCGCAAAATGGTAGATATCTTTTGTAAAACTAAAACTGCAATTTTGCGATATTGCGATAACGCGATCCCAAAAAGCCTATACAATAACATATTGGTCACAGATCGCATAGTGCAGAAAAAAGAAATGTTAAACGAATACTTTTTGCGCTATTTACAATTTTGCGCTTTTACGCTATTTGAAAAATTGTGATGGTTACGTTTTGCAATATTGCGATATTGCGCAGCAAATCACAGATCGCAATGTCGCAGATTCATAAAAGCGCGTTGTTCAAAGAAAATCTTCCCATAAATCAATATCTGTTTTGCGCTTTAATGATTGGATTAAATGAATGGATTGTCAATTAATGGTAAATGAGATTTTTTTTTTATTGAAAGTCGTTTCACATTATAATAATATATTTCATCCGCCTTTGCATTTAAAACAATCTCATCACCTTTGTCATACCATTACTCTCATTTAACTCGTAAAACGCAGGCACGAAGGAGCAAACATCTATACAAAGCGTTCATAGAACATTATGGGTAAGAAAGAGAAGAGTTCAAATTCTGAAAGCAGAGAAATGGCTTCACTGTATACAGACACTGCTTGCAATAAGGATGCCGGTATATCCAACTGGGAAGGAATGTATAATTTTCTCGAAGAAGAAAATCCTATGGTGATGAAAGTTGCGACTACAGCAGGTTCCAGTAATACATCTGAGGCAACCCTTAAAGAACTAGCTTGTTCATTTCTGCATAGAATAGCGGCAAGGACGAGGATTCTTCCGTATACAGACATGGTAAAATGGGTGCTGGACAGCACCGATATTTCAGACAGGCAATTTAGAACTCCAACTCAAGAGCTAATCGGGTCGTTCACTACGGAAGATTTGAGGCTGATGTATCAGTTGCCGGAACCTCAGGCGACTTATAATAAGCAATTTATGGAAGATTTTTCTAGAGAACATGCAAATTTTTCGGAATGCACACAGGAGTGGACCAAAAGAGATGAACCGTTGAAGAAAAACAAACACGGTATGTACAGTACTGGTTCACTTACCTCTCCTTATTGTTTTGCTGTTGCCATGTTATGTAGGCTTTTTGGAAAGCCTGACATAAATATGATCTTGCCTGAATGGCTCCCTTTGTTGAATGCTGTCGTAAATTCTACAATTGTATATTGGGCCAAAATCTTATCTGATAATTTGACCACTGCCATTTTTCACTACCGGTCCAAACGAAGTGTTTCTCCGCGGATTTATCCGCCTTTTTATTTATCTGCTTATGTCATGGACGCTATCAGTTTTGTCTCTAAATTCCCTGTGATGGGTTGGCAATGGAAAATCCACGATCCTTTGCCTATTCATGTGTATCATAAGGAACTGTGGGAATCTAAGTTTGTCCCCCATTTTTACAAAATTTTCCATGGTATAATGCTTCCATTGTAGAAAACATTGCACAATAAGGATGCCCAAAGGTTATCCCCAGAAACAGAGGTTGACATTCTCCCCGTCGTGAGATGGTTCGGAGAAGAATTGTTCACTTATGTTAGGGTTTTTGGAAGCTCTGCTTCCCCCCATGTTTTACCCCTATATGTTCTAGATAGACTTGTAGCTCGAGAGATTGCTTATCAGACCTGTGGCCAAGGAGGTTTAACAAAGGAATTAAAAGAGAAGAAGAAATGCATTTGGCCACAATTTCCCATAAACTGTGGAACATTTTCACTGTTTGATGTTGGTCACGCATTCAGAGAGGTAAGAAAAATTACATGCTTACAACTGTTCAAATTTTCGAGAAGGTTATTTCACCCAAATAATATTCTTAAGAATTTTACCAATGCAATCAGAGTAAGGGAATTTTCTGGGGAACAAGATCTTTTTGATGATATGTTCCAAACAAAAGGTTCATTTAAAGAAGTTTTGAATTCAGCTCAAATGCAGTTATCTCCAGAGGAATTCCAGGAATTTAAACTTTACAGAGAGAGAAGACTAACTGATATTCCTTTGGAAAATCTACGCTTGGAAACCGCAAGGGAACAAACTCCTAGTGTTAGTCTTAACGACAGTTCGAGTACAGATAAATCTAAGTCAAAATATGAAAGAGAGACTTTTGAACATTCCAATAAGTCTAATGAAAAGGAAGATAAAATTGAAGAATCAGTGAAATATTCTGCGCAATCAAAAGAACTTCCTCAACAACAAATTTTGACTTCTCAACAGACAAATCCTCCTCCTACTAATGTACAACAACAGTCAGTCACCATTGAATTAGACAAAGAATGGGAAAGCTTTAATCGATTGATTAATGTAGAAGGACAGAATGTACAGACCCCTGTACAAACAACCAAAGTTTTGAGCACAGGAATAAGTAGCACAGTCACAGTAACTGAGCACATACCTATCACACCCTCCTCTGAAATTGTACTTAATGTAGAGGAAATTCCTCCTCTAGATGTATTCTACAGCCCAAAATACAAAGCAGTAGTGAAGAAACAAAGAAAAAAGAGAAAGTTAGAAGGTGCAATTGCTACTGAAGCAGAACAACTAGATGTCTTGTGGAAGGATCCTGCCACAGAGCCTACTGATAATCTTGCTAAGTTATCTCAAATTACAGGGGCTTATGCTTCTGCAACTATTGACAAAGCATTTGAGATACAACTCTTATTAAATGAAAAAGAAGAACAGATAAAAGTTCTACAACAGAAATTGCAACAGGTACAGGCCAATAATGAAGCACAGTTGAAACTTGAAGAGTTACAGCAACAACTTCAAGAAATGCAAATTGGACATCAAAAAATTTTGGATGATAAAGAAAAACAAATACAGATGATCCAAGATCAGCACAAAGATGATCCTAAGCTTCCAGAGTTTATTTCAGAAACTATCTCTTTAAACAATCAACTACTGCAACAAGAAGAAGTATTATGCCAAAAAATCTTGCAATGGAATTCTTTTTGCCAAGAGAGTGATAAGATCACTAATCATGTCGTAGATTTACGAAATGATTATGATTTAATTAATGAAAATATTACTGATTATTTGGTATGGAAAAAAACAGAGGAAGGAAGAAAAGCTGGTGCACCAATTATTAATGAAAACCATAAAGAAATACTTTTCAATAACTGGGATGAACAAATCAGAAGGGCAGAGAAAGCAGCAGAGGAGGCGGCTACAGCAGCAAACAGTCTTACTGATTGTGTAAATGATAATTTGCACAAAGCTAATTTGATTTCAGAAACTGTTCTGAGATATCTCCCACGGGCACATCAACTGCAAACAGAATGGAGGCAAAAGGCAGAAGAAAGAGCAAAATCAATCCAAGGGTTGACAAGATTAAACTGGGATTCTTACTGGACATACTTAGTAAGACCACACAGTCAGCACAGTGTGCTTAATTGTATCATTAATTTTGCTGAGAAGATTGCGCCTACACTTGCCTATTCTGTCTTTTCAGGAAAGTTGAAATCTGAAGTCGGTCAACCACATCTTCCAAAACAATGCTAGATGTCTGCAAGTTTAAAGATCAAGTCCATAAGTAGTTACTTAATAGTCTTTATTTTTAGATTTAGTTTTCATTTTACTGTATTTTTGCCTAGGAAAAGGACGGACATTTAAACCGAATCCTTAATTTTTGTAATAAACTATTTTTAGATTTAGCTAAGTAGTATTTAAACCCTTCTCATGCATTTAGAGAAGGGTCCTGGATTTTAATATTTTTGACTTGGAGATTACATTTCTGTACTCCATTGGCTTATATATTTTTTAAAAGGATCACATCTGGTGATTTTATGCGGAATTATCTTTAAAGTGTTGCATTTCTGTACCTTGGATTTGATTTTGCATCAGAATTACTGGATTAGAGTATCAGATTTCATTTGAAAGCCTTCAAGATGAATAAGGTATTTCTATCTGTTCACTGTTGATTTCTTTTGTCTTATGATATTCGCTTTAAAATTTGCTATCATTTATATATATTTGGTTTTCACAACGTTTCTTTTTATATATCATTTCTGAGTATAATTGAAACGTTATCTTTCATAAGTATATGTGGATGATATGTTATGATGAATGCAATATGTTAATACAACTCTGTTTAATTTCTTAAACAGAGTTATTTTTATTTTTTTCTGCACATTTCGATTTAAATGATAATATATTTTTATGGTTATTGTTAAATTGGAATAATCTTAAGTTGTGTTCACATATAATTGCCCAGGTTAGTGTTAGAATTTCTTTATCATTATTTAGTTTAAATTAGATAGTTTTATTTCAGTCAATTTAGTCCCATTTCCACTCATCCAAATCAACCCATCACCAACCCATTAGTTATAAGGAAACTGGTCCTTTAAATCCAGTCGGAGCCACCATACCAAACGGAAAAGGAGCTGTCCTAAGGTCCCGACCGGGTGGTTTTCCCCAATGTTTGAAGTAGAGATTTTCTAGGCTTCAACATTTTTGGCGCTAGAAGGAGGGCCTGAGCTATGAATGGCAAGTAAATCTTTACCTACAAGCCATTCTGAGAGCAAAACACCCTCATCAACTTCTTCAATTTCTTCTGAAATACAAAATCCTATAGAAGGAATTGAGAAGAATATTCAGACACCCACTACCAAAATCTCAAAACAATCAGACAATCAAAATCCCGAGTCTCCTGAAGTTCAAGATTTAATCCATAAATTGAAAGGATTCTCATTATCTCTAGATGAGTCTGAAATATCTGAAGGTAGTGTAACTTCAAAATTTGTTTCTTCAAAACCTCTTACTAGGCTTCAAAGTGAAAAACTTGGTATTTCTCCGAAAGAATTCCCTTTACCTAGTAGAGTCAAGACAAGAAAAACTCAATCGGAATCAGTAAGTGATATAATTTCTTCATCTCATATTCAATTACCTGTTTCCGAAATCCCAACTCAACAAAGTACAGTTGTTTCCACATCATCTACTCAATCATCATCAATCTCAACATCATCTATTCCAACAACCTCTATTCAGACACCACCAGCCTCTACTACTCCTCCAATAGTTGTTCCAATAATGGCTAGACCATGGGCTACTCCAGGGGCTGTCAACATGCCTGCACCTTTACATGATTTACCTGACAATCCTGGAAAATGGCTTCCAAAGTTTAGTCCAGATCTTAACATTCAAGCTGAAGAACACATCAATAACTTTATGCTGGCTGTAAATTTGAATGGAGTCGTACATGAAGATGTTGTAGTCAGACTAATCCCTTATACTCTTCAAGGGGAAGCAGGCTCCTGGTACTTTTCGTTACCTTCAGGATCCATAACAAGTTGGGCCATTTTTGCAGATCATTTTTTAACCAAATTTGGAGATGGTAGATCAATAGCTACTTTAATCAATGATCTCTCAAATTTGAAAGCAGAACCCAAGGAGCCCATTAAAGATTTCAACGCTAGATTCAAAAAACTCTTGAACAAAATCCACACAGATTCAAGGCCTAGTGAACAAGTCAGAAGTGAATGGTGCATAACTGCTTTGCCCTCAAACATAGCAATTTTTGTAGATAGAGCTGCAAAACCTACATTAGCTGAGAATATGAAAGAGGCTATTGCAGTAGAAAAACGAATTATTTCTCTAGAAAAGAAAAATGCTATTGAGGAAAGGAAATCCAAGAAATTCAGCTTCAAAGATGATTCAAAGAAAAAGGCCAAAGACCCATACGACATGGAATGTTTACAGAAAGTTCTTAAAACCATGTCAAATGAAATGGTTGAAATAAAAAAAAAAATTAGCTGAAACTTCTACCAAAAAACCATTCCAAAATTTTAAAAGAAATCAAGTTGAATCTAAACCTCCTAATGCAATCTCTAATGCAGAATCAGAAGAAGAGGAAGAAGAAGAAGATACATCTTTAGTATCAGAAGAGGAATATGAGAATGAAGAAATAGCTGAATTGCATGGAATGTGGGATTTTATTCTCCCTAATTCTGATAGTGAGGTAGAACAAGAAGCTATTCCTGTAAGTACTAGGAGTAAATCTATATTGGAGCCTGTACAAACAGTCCCTAAAATGAAAATTACAACTCCAAGTACCAAAGACAAATCCCCTGCAAAGAAAACTTCTCCATTACCTACTCAAAATCAGCCATCTTCTTCTAATCCTCCCTCATCAGCAACAAAGACTTTAGTGGTGTCAGATCCTATGGAGTATAACATTGTTGAAGACATGAAAAATATTAAAGCCAACATTTCCTTACATGAACTCAGCAAACTAAAACACCAGCAGAAGTTGCTATTGAAAGAATTAAACACTACACCAATTGCTCCTTTACCAAGTGGTGTAGTTGCAAAAGCAGCTAAAGGAGCTGGTAAGCCACCAGATAAGGTAGATGCTACTGATACAGTGCTCATTGGAGAAAAATCAAATTCTCAGACTCCTCCTTTTCTTTTGACTTATGAAATGTACAATAAAAATCTGCATAATTGTTTAATTGATTCTAGAGCTTCCTCCAATATAATGCCTACTTTTGTTTGTGCCAAATTGAATATCAAACCACAGATATCGGCAGTTCATATTGTTCAATTGCATCGCTCTAAAGTTCAAGTTGTAGGAGAAATCAATTCAGTTACTATCAGATTAGCTTCCGATCCTAGGATTGTCCAAAGAATTGATATTTTGATTGCAGATATTCCTGAATTCTATGGATTAATCTTAAGCAGGGACTGGTCTGCGAAACTTAATGGTTATATTTCAACTGATTATTCACATATGTGGCTTCCCTACAAAGGGAAACCAAATCAAATCAAAGTTGAACGAGAAAAACATATGACGCACACTGTCACTGAATTTGAACAACCTAATGAGCCTGTGGCATTCAACAACAATATTCTTGGAGGTTATTCTGCTGAGTCATTTCTTGGAAACTTCAAAGCACCTCAATCACCTTTTTCTGTAAATACTTTTGTTTCTCAAATAGAAATTTTTCACAATCTGATTCTTCCATAATTGTAAATATTTCTGATGTAATTGTAGATAAGCCAATAGATAAATATTTATTTTGGTCATTATATTTTGATGGGTCAAAGTCTACTGATGGAGCTGGAGCAGGATGTATCTTAATTTATCCAAATGGAGAGAAAACTATGCTATCATGTAGGTTAGAATTTGAGTGTACTAACAATACTGCAGAATATGGAGCCTTGATTCAAGGACTTTATAAAGCTATAGGGTTAGATGTTAAATACTTAAAAGTCTTTGGTGATTCCGAAATTGTCATAAAACAAGTTAGGAATACTATTCATTTCCTTTCAGGACATCTTAAACACTATCAAACCCTAGTACAAGATATTACCACTCATTTTTTAGCATTCAATATTTCTCCTATTCCTAGGAATCAAAATACATCAGCTGACTTGTTAGCTAATGTTGCATCCAAAATCCTTCCTGCTGAAGATTGTAGTCCTGATAGATTTTCTGTAGAATTGATTTTTCGCCCATCTGTCCCAGATAATGTCACAAATTGGAGAGTATTTTATCATGATCAAGATATTTTAAATTTCATGACTTCAGAGAAATCATATGATGAGCAAATTATTGATGAGAATGATCATGATTTACAAATTTCTTCAAAAGATAATGAAAATCCCATTCCAAAATCTGTTGTTAAATTAGAGGATTTATATGACATTAAAGACAGATTCAAGAAAGTCACTAACGCTAAACTTCAAAGTTTCACTTTGAAGTTTGAATTAGTAAATCTTGGTTCTGATTCTAAACCTCAAAACGTTAATTTAGGACTCAATTTAACACCAGAGGAAAGGAATGCTTTCATTAAACTCTTGAACAAATATAAAAACGTTTTTGCTTGGAATTATGATGATTTAAAAACGTATGATACTTCGGTTATTCAACACACAATTCCAATGCTTCCTGATATTAAACCTGTTCAACAGAAGTTAAGGAAGGTTCATCCAAATCTCGAAGGACAAATAAAATCAGAACTTAATAAACTTTTAAAATCCAAAATCATTTTTCCTGTTAGGAACTCCAATTGGGTTTCCAATATGGTACATGTAAGGAAGAAAAATGGTGATATAAGAATCTATATTGATTTTAGAAATTTAAACAAGGCATGTTTAAAAGACAATTTCCCATTGCCAACCATGGAATAGATACTTCAAAAGGTAGCTGGTTCTGAACTCATGTCCTTTCTTGATGGATTTTCAGGCTATAATCAAGTTTTAGTTCATCCAGATGATAGATTGAAAACAACTTTCAGAACAAAATGGGGAACTTACGCTTATCAGAAAATGCCTTTTGGTCTAATAAATGTAGGAGCAACTTTCCAAAGAGCCATGGACATAGCATTTAAAGGTCTGATCAATAAATCAGTTGTTTTTTATCTTGATGACATAATAGTATTTTCAAAAAAGAGAGCCAATCATGTACATGATTTAAAGCAAATATTTGAAAGATGTAGAAGGTTTGGTATTTCCTTAAATCCAAAGAAATATTTCTTTGCTTTGGATGAAGGAAAACTCTTAGGATTTGTTGTGTCAAAAGATGGTATATATATTGATCCAGATAGAGTGAAAGAAATTTCTAATATTTCTTTACCTCATAACAAAAAATCCATGCAATCATTTCTTGGGCAGATCAATTTTGTAAAAGGATTCATTCCTGATTTTTCTCAAATTGTTTTACCTATGAAAAATATGATCAAGAAGAATTCAGTATTCAAATGGGCGCATAAAGAGAAAGAAGCCTTCAAGGCAATCAAACAAGCGATCATTAATGCACCAGCATTGAATACCCCTGATTTTTCTAAAGATTTTATTTTGTATACTTTGGCCACCGAAACATCTTATGCAGCTATTTTAACACAGCTCAATGATCGGAAAATTGAAGCACCAATTTCTTTCTTTAGCTCAAATCTACAAGGAGCTGAGCTTAATTATTCCGACGTTGAAAAAAAATCCTTTGCCATGTTTAAATCAATCAAACATTTCAGACCTTTTCTCTTGAAAACACATACAAAAATCATTGTCCCATTCTCTGCAGTGAGGCAATTATTAATTCAAAAAGAAGTATGAGAAAAGAGAGCTAACTGGGTAACAGCCTTGAAATAATATGATATTGATATTAAACCAGCTAATATTGTTAGAGGACAAGGTTTTTGCAGATTATTGGCAGGAGCTCATAACATACCAAAAAGTCAAGATTCAAATCAAGATATTCAAGTAAGTCAGATAAGTGTTACAGATTCTGAATCTCAGTATGCTAATCTCATCTATTACTTGAAAAATGGGTATCCTCCTTCTAATCTCAGCTATAAGAGCAAACGTGCTTTAAGGTTAAAGGCTATTAAATATGAGATCATTGATAATGTGTTATTCAGAAAGAATTATGATTCAATTTTATTAAGATGTCTTGAAAAGACTGAAGCCGAAAAGGTTTTGCAGGAATTGCATTATGGACCAGCAGGAGGTCATTTTGGAGGTGATACCACAGTTCACAAAATAATTCATGCTGGTTATTACTGGCCTACCCTTTTTAAAGATACGCATGACTATGTAAGGAAGTGCAGAATTTGCCAAACTGCAAGTGGAAGACAAAGGAAACCAGCTTTTCCTTTGCAACCAGTGAGTATTGAGCAACCATTCGAACAATGGGGGCTTGACATTATTGGTGAGATAGTACCTCATTCTTCCAAACAGCACAAGTACATCCTTACTGCAACTGATTACTTTACAAAGTGGGTAGAAGCAATCCCTTTGAAGGTAGCCAATTCTGATGCAATTATTGATTTCATAGATCAATTCATCATAACCAGGTTTGGTGTACCTAACGCTCTAGTCTTTGATAATGCATCTTACTTCTCTGGAAATATTTTAATAGAATTTGCAGTCAAAAGAGGTTTTAAATTGAAATATTTAGCAAATTATTATCCACAAGGTAATGGTTTGGCTGAATCCACTAACAAAAATCTTATCAAAATCATTAAAAGGACCATTGATCAAAATCAAAAGAATTGGCACAAGTCTTTAATCTTTGCACTATGGGATGATCGTATCACTGAAAAAGCTTCAATAGGAACTTCACCTTTCAATTTAGTTTATGGAAAACAAGCTGTGATACCATCAAATTTAGCTCTTCCATCATTAGCCCTAGTGCAATTTATTGAAGAAAATATTTCTTCATCCATTCAATTGAGATATGATCAAATCCTTAAACTAGAAGAAGATAGAGATAAAGCAAAAATTATTCATGAAAAACATCAACAGCTTGTAAAATCTTCTTTTGATGCAAGTTCTACCGGCTCAAAAATTTTGTCAATTGGTGATCTTGTTCTGAAATGGGATAAAGCACACGAAGAAAAAGGTAAACATACCAAGTTTCAGAAAATGTGGCTTGGACCATTTCAGATCGTTGAAAATATAGGCTCAAATACATTCATACTCCAAGATCTAACAGGTAAGAGAGAATCTCTTATTGTAAATGGGCTTATCTTGAAGAAATTATTTTCATAAGGAGGTAACCCCTTCTTAAACTGTACATATTCCTTTCTGCAAAGTTTTTAATTGTTTCTGCAAATAAAGGTTGTTAATAAGTCTATAATTGACTGTTTACTATTTAGGAAAATTTCTTAGGAAAAATATTATAAATATTTATTTTGTGTAAATAAGAATTTTTAAAGAGACGATCACAGTTTTTGGATAGTTTAAAATTAGATGTTAAACTTTGAAAATTTATTCCAATCATTTGCATGATCTTTTGAAAACTTGAGGAGAATGTAAATCATTATAATTTTATTGAGCAGAGAAAGGTTATCTATAAAAGTAAAGATTTTTCAAAGTCTTGGTACTCAAAAAACTCTGAAAATTGTCATCCATTGATTCTTAAGGATAAAACTATATCACCCCATCCATTTAAGTTGTGATTTTTTAGAATGTAATTCTAAGAAATTTTATGAAAATTTAAGAGATAAGAGGTCTCATTATGAGCCGACTTACCATGTTCATAAGAAGTAATGAAACTGACATTACCAATACTGAATACCAAAACAGGGTAATGGCTTATAAATATAAGACAAGGGGTCTCATCACGAGCCAGCTTGTTCAATTTAATTATAACTAGTGAATGGCATTGTTATTAACTGGCTACCAAACCAAAACAATGGCTCTTAAAAATAAAAAATAAGTAAAAGACAAAAACATGAGATAATAGGTATTATGAATTTATCTTTTAAAAAGTCATAATTTTAGTTGGATGGAACAATGAATGGTTAATGGTTTAAAGGTAACCCTGTCGAGACTATGAACATCTGCAGACAGCAGAGGCAATACCTATGACAATAGAGTATATTATAAAACCAAAACATGGAGAAATCCACTTCATTATTAAAACCAATCCAAGCTTGAGATTACCCAAAAATGTTTTTGTTCTTAAGGAATTAGAAAGAAATTGTGAATGATTTTTATTTCTTTTTCATAGTTAGATTTTATTTAAAATATCCTAAGATAGTTTTCATTATATTTAAAAATATTTATTTACTAGAAATATAGTGTTCATTTTATTTTCTCAGAGATAACTGTTTCTTTTAGTGAATCGCCAATTGTTGTGACCAGCAACAACCCCCCTTTTATTTAATATTAGTAATAATACTAAATAAATGGGGACCCTTAGTTAAAAATCCAAAAAAATCAATTAGGATTTGTTTTCCTTTTCAAATAAAACTTTATATCATAAACTTAGGGAAATTTCTTAGAAAAAACTTAAGAAACACTTAAGTTTATGATAGATTTCAATAAAAAATTTCTTTAAGCGAAATATCACATCCATCGCAAAATGGTAGATATCTTTTGTAAAACTAAAACTGTGATTTTGCGATATTGCGATAACACGATCCCAAAAAGCCTATACAATAACATATTGCTCACAGATCGCATAGCACAGAAAAAAGAAATGTTAAATGAATACTTTTTGCGCTATTTACAATTTTGCGATTTTGCGCTATTTCCAAAATTGCGATGGTTACGTTTTGCGATATTGCGATATTGCGATATTGCGTAGCAAATCGCAGATCGCAATGTTGCAGATTCATAAAAGCGCGTTGTTCAAAGAAAATCTTCCCATAAATCAATATCTGTTTTGCGCTTTAATGATTGGATTAAATGAATGGATTGTCAATTAATGGTAAATGAGATTTTGTTTTGATTGAAAGTCGTTTCACTTTATAATAATATATTTCATCCGCCTTTGCATTTAAAACAATCTCATCACCTTTTTCATACCATTACTCTCATTTAACTCGTAAAACGCAGGCATGAAGGAGCAAACGTCTATACAAAGCGTTCACAGAACATTATGGCTAAGAAAGAGAAGAGTTCGAATTCTGAAAATAGAGAAATGGCTTCACTGTATACAGACACTGCTTGCAATAAGGATGCCGGTATATCCACCTGGGAAGGAATGTATAATTTACTCGAAGAAGAAAATCCTATGGTGATGAAATTTGCGGCTACAGCAGGTTCCAGTAATACATCTGAGGCAACCCTTAAAGAACTGGCTTGTTCATTTCTGCATAGAATAGCGGCAAGGCCGAGGATTCTTCCATATACAGACATG
Source organism: Pinus albicaulis (assembly GCA_034641835.2). NCBI lineage: Eukaryota > Viridiplantae > Streptophyta > Pinopsida > Pinales > Pinaceae > Pinus > Pinus albicaulis. The sequence goes on along the minus strand of MU968382.1, from coordinate 643,402 downwards.
GTGAAATGGGTGCTGGACAGCACCGATATTTCAGACAGGAAATTTATAAATCGAACTCAAGAGCTAATCAGGTCGTTCACTACGGAAGATTTGAGGCTGATGTATCAGTTGCCGGAACCTCAGGCGACTTATAATAAGCAATTTATGGAAGATTTTGCCAGAGAACATGCAAATTTTTCAGAATGCACACAGGAGTGGACCAAAAGAGATGAACCGTTGAAGAAAAACAAACACGGTATGTACAGTACTGGTTCACTTACCTCTCCTTATTGTTTTTCTGCTGCCATGTTATGCAGGCTTTTTGGAAAGCCTGACATAAATATGATCTTGCCTGAATGGATCCCTTTGTTGAATGCTGCCGTAAATTCTAAAATTGTAGATTGGGCCAAAATCTTATCTGATAATTTGACCACTGCCATTTTTCACTACCAGTCCAAATGAAGTGTTTCTCAGTGGATTTATCCGCCTTTTTATTTATCTGCTTATGTCATGGACGCTATCTATTTTTTCTCTAAATTCCCTATGATGGGTTGGAAATGGACAATCCACGATCCTTTGCCTATTCATGTGTATCATAAGGAACTGTAAGAATCTAAGTTTGTCCCCCATTTTTACAAAATTTCCCATGGTATAATGCTGCCATTGTACAGAAAATTGCACAATAAGGATGCCCCAAGGTTATCCCCAGAAACAGAGGTCGACATTCTTCCCTCGCGAGATGGTTCGGAGAAGAATTGTTCACTTATGTTAGGGTTTTTGGAAGCTCTGCTTCCCCCCATGTTTTACCCCCTATATGTTCCGGATAGACTTGTAGCTCGGGAGATTGCTTATCAGACCTATGGCCAAGGAGGTTTAACAAAGGAATTAAAAGAGAAGAAGAAAGGCATTTGGCCACAATTTCCCGTAAACTGTGGAACATTTTCACTGTTTGATGTTGGTCACGCATTCAAAGAGGTAAGCAACATTACATGCTTACAACTGTTCAAATTTTAGAGAAGGTTATTTGACCCAAATAATATTGTTAAGAATTTTACCAATGCAATCAGAGTAAGGGAATTTTCCGGGGAACAGGATCTTTTTGATGATATGTTCCAAACAAAAGGTTCATTTAAAGAAGTTTTGAATTCAGCTCAAATGCAGTTATCTCTAGAGGAATTCCAGGAACTTAAAATTTATAGAGAGAGAAGACTAACTGATATTCCTTTGGAAAATCTATGCTTGGAACCCGCAAGGGAACAAACTCCTAGTGTTAGTCTTAATGAAAGTTTGAGTACAAATAAATCTAAGTCAAAATCTGAAAGAGAGACTTCTGAACATTCCAATAAGTCTAATGAAAAGGAAGATAAAATTGAAGAATCAGTGAAAGATTCTGCGCAATCGAAAGAACTTCCTCAACAGCAAATTTTGACTTCTCAACAGACAAATCCTCCTCCTACTAATGTACAGCAATAGTCAGTGACCATTGAATTAGACAAAGAATGGGAAAGCTTTAATCAATTGATTAATGTAGAAGGACAGAATGTACAGACCCCTGTACAAACAACCAAAGTTTTGAGCACAGGAATAAGTAGCACAGTCACAGTAACTGAGCACATACCTATCACACCCTCCTCTGAAATTGTACTTAATGTAGAGGACATTCCTCCTCTAGATGTATTCTACAGCCCAAAATACAAAGCATTAGTTAAGAAACAAATAAAAAAGAGAAAGTTAGAAGGTGCAATTGCTACTGAAGCAGAACAACTAGATGTCTTGTGGAAGGATCCCGCCACAGAGCCTACTGAGAATCTGGCTAAGTTATCTCAAATGACAGGGGCTTATGCTTCTACAACTATTGATAAATCATTTGAGATACAACTCTTATTAAATGAAAAAGAAGAACAGATAAAAGTTCTACAACAACAATTGCAATAGGTACAGGCCAATAATGAAGCACAGTTGAAACTTGAAGAGTTACAACAACAACTTCAAGAAATGCAAATTGGACATCAAAAAAGTTTGGCTGATAAAGAAAAAAAAATACAGATTATCCAAGATCAACACAAAGATGATCCTAAGTTTCCTGAGTTTATTTCAGAAACTATCTCTTTAAACAATCAACTACTGCAACAAGAAGAAGTGTTATGCCAAAAAATCTTGCAATGGAATTCTTTTTGCCAAGAGAGTGATAAAATCACAAATCATGTCATAGATTTACGAAATGATTATGATTTAATTAATGAAAAGATCAATGATTATTTGGTATGGCAAAAAACAGAAGAAGGAAGAAAAGCCGGTGCACCAATTATTAATGAAAACCATAAAGAAATACTTTTCAATAACTGGGATGCACAAATCAGAAGGGCAGAGCAAGCAGCAGAGGAGGAGGCTACAGCAGCAAACAGTCTTACTGATTGTGTAAATGATAATTTGCACAAAGCTAATTTGATTTCAGAGACTGTTCCGGGATATCTCCCATAGGTGAATCAACTGCAAACAGAATGGAGGCAAAAGGCAGAAGAAAGAGCAAAATCAATCCAAGGGCTGACAAGATTAAATTGGGACTCTTACTGGACATACTTAGTGAAACCACACAGTCAGCACAGTGCGCTTAATTGTATCATCAATTCTACTGAGAAGATTGCGCCTACACTTGCCGACTCTGTCTTTTCAGGACAGTTGAAATCTGAAGTCGGTCAACCACATCTTCTCAAAACAATGCTAGATGCCTGCAAGTTTAAAGATCAAGTTCATAAATAGTTAGTTAATAGTCTTTATTTTTAGATTTAGTTTTAATTTTACTGTATTTTTGCCTAGGAAAAGGACAGTCATTTAAAACCAAATCCTTAATTTTTGTAATAGACTATTTTTAGATTTAGCTAAGTAGTATTTAAACCCTTCTCATGCATTTAGAGAAGGGTCCTGGATTATTATATTTTTGACTTGGAGATTACATTTTTGTACTCCACTTACTTTTATATTTTATAAAGGATCACATCTGGTGATTTTATGCGGAATTATCTTTAAAAGTGTTGCATTTCTGTACCTTGGATTTGATTGTGCATCAGAATTACTGGATTAGAGTATCAGATTTCATTTGAAAGCCTTCAAGATGAATAAGGTATTTCTATCTGTTCACTATTGCTTTCTTTTGTCCTATGATATTCGCTTTAAAATTTTCTATCATTTACAGATATTTGTTTTCATAACGTTTCTTTATATATATCATTTTTTAGTATAATTGAAATGCTATCTTTCATAAGTATATGTAGATGATATATTATGATGAATGCAATATGCTAATACAACTCTGTTTAATTTCTTAAATAGAGTTATCTTTATTTGTTTTTTCACATTTCGATTTAAATGATAATACATTTTTATGGTTATTGTTAAATTGGAATAATCTTAAGTTGTATTCACATATGATTGCCCGGGTTAGTGTTAGAATTTCTTTATCAGTATTTAGTTTAAATTAGATAGTTTTATTTCAGTCAATTTAGTCCCATTTTCACTCATCCAAATCAATCCATCACCAACCCATTAGTTATAAAGAAACTGGTCCTTTAAATCCAGTCGGAGCCACCATACTAAACGGAAAAGGAGCTGTCCTAAGGTCACGACCGGGTGGTTTTCCCCAATGTTTGAAGCAGAGATTTTCTAGGCTTCAACATGTATATATCATCTCCAAGTAATATTAGGATAAGTAATTCTACAAATAAGCTCAGTGTTTTGAGAATTTTTTCAAGAATTATTTCTAGTTTCATTTTCAGATTGCATTTCAGATTTCAGTTCAGTATGTTTCAGATTTCATGGTGTAGAAATATTTGATTTCAGTTTGATATTTTCAGTCACAGAGGTTTTATAAGAGAACATGTTGCATATTTGGGATCAACCCAATGGATCAGGCTACTAGTCTACGATGTTCTTGGCACTTCACATGGAGAGTGCCATCCCCAGATGAAGCCACTATTAGGGTCCTATAATCTTTAGGATCTCAAGGTGATTGATTATTTCATCTCAGGTCTTTCATATTTTAAATAATATTCCTTGATTGTAAATTATTTCCAAAAAGGTTAAAACCTTAGGAAAAATATGCTTGCACGTTCAAATGCAGCATTAGGAGATAATTAAGAATGTTTTGATTGAATTAATCACATCATTTAAATGTTATTAAATAATTTGTAATAAGACTGGGTACCACAAGTTTTCATTCTATCAAAAAAGGTCAAAATTGGCAAATAATGATTTATCCAAGGTTTCAAAGACCCATTATAAGTCAAAGGTGCTCAAATTAATTACTTTGAAAACATTTGGAACTCATCCTAAAAACCTCATCTTATTACTGTGTTTTATTGGTGGACTGACCTTGCCTTTTTGCATCGGCCAAATCGCAAAATATTTTAATTTTTGTCTCCTACAAACCTTTTGAAATGAAATATACGATGAAGTGGGACCCATTCACCCTCCGTGTGCAAATAAACCTTACCCTTTCCCACCTTTCTGATTTATATTTCTACTTTACCTTTTCCACATCGCTATATCATTGTTTCCATTTACCTCTGCCTTCCCGATTCCTAGATTGCGATTAAAGTGGGGTCCTTTCTCCCTGACACGTCACCCTTTCCCCCACCATCCATCGCCCATCGCAAAATATAAACTTCGCAGATCAGTGATTATAACTTTCCACACTTCGCCACAAAACCTTAAAACTTGCACCATTTCGCATCGCAAATAATATTTTGTAGCTTGGAAAGTATACCTCATCGCATATCGGCAAAAATAACTTATTTCATTCCACAAAAATTTAAATCTTGTGATCTTCAATTTGCGATATATATCATATCGTACATATTATAAATTTACACTCATCGCATTTCACAAAATTGAAAGTTTAATCATATTCCTGAAACGTATCTAGTCTCGATTGTGATTTTGTGATGTGGTTGGTCCCACCTTACCTACCACGTCACCTCCTTCTCCTCACACTTCCGACTTCGCAATATTTAGAGTTTACCCCCCCCCCCCCCCATGCGCTCATAGAAAAACCTTAATATTTGTGATTTGCGATGCGGTCATTCCCACCTTCCCTACCGCGTCACCTTAGCACTTTGCATCGCATCACTGATGCCATTTATCATATCATAAACTGTAAAACATGCGATGTGTGATATTTCTATGGATGCGATAAAGTTCAGAAATAAATCCTATAGGATTTCAAGTCCGAGTATATGGTTTTTTATGTTGTTTTGTTTAAAAAAGAGTTAAACATGGCCGAAAGGACTCTGGTAGAAAATAAACACCACGGGTCAAGTCAGGAAAAGGCATTTGCAAAAATATGATCATGTTGTAACTCCAAGAGCAGAAACGATGCTCATACAATAGATTCGCCAAAACAACACTTAGTTTTCCAGCGCAGTCCTAAAAAGGTGGTGAATCAACAATAGTCTTCCAGAAACACAGATTCACTCCTTTTAGATTGATTTCTCTCCTTTCATTTCATTTTGAGAAATTATAGATTTCCATGTCACACAGGCATTCATTGTATTTTTTTTCAATTTTATATAAATACATCAGTTTTGGAAGTATCAAGAGTCGATTGATTGAGATCAAAATCATTACTTTCTTTTGGAGTAATGTGAGACTTTTTAAAAGCACTAGATGCATCAATAATAATCAGACCATTCACAAGATTCTTGTGGCTTAAATACTGGTGATGTGTTTCTTTTGTTATTTTTTTTTGTTGTGATCTTTCATTGTAATCATCTAAATTCCAATTGTAAATCAGAAAGCGTGATGAATAGGATTTACTTTTGAGTACCTTATTCTAGCTGCCTTTATGATCATAATGTTTTCCACTGAAAGCCAAACTAAGGAATTCTTAATTTCTCTTTGTTTCTGCTGAATTTTTTCATATTTCTGTCATAAATCCATTTATAAATTTGAAAGATCCATTAAATATTCCTAGCTTTCCCTGTGTTTACTCTATGAAAATTTGATGCAACCATCCAGTTATATTTTTACTCCATTTCCCAATAGACATTAATCAATTGAATACAATCAATTTTCCAAAACCCAAGTACAATCATAACTATCCTAAAAAATTATCCAAACAAATTTGAATCTTAAAGAGAGAGCCCTCTATGAAACTGGAATGGATAGATCCCAGTTTCCAAAGTTGGTTTGATGTTGCCTCTGCAGTTTTTCTTCAGCCTCAGAATTACAAAATGCTAAAAAATAGATCACCTACCTTGATCTAATTTTGTTCCTCGATTGAATCCTTTGATCCTTCACAGTCTGTAGTTAGATCCTCGTTGTTTCTTGCGCTTGGTTACCTACACAAGAGATCAAATATCAACAACTGTGAAAGCATAACATATATTTCGCATACACATCCTATCTAGTTGATCAAGGAGAACTAGAAATACAATAATAAATTAAAGATGAGAATGGAAAGAAAGAATCAATTGTATTATATTAATATAAAGAGGGAGAGTTACAACCTATGCCTTGATGTCGCAGCTCTCCTTCGACAAGTCCAGACCCAGGCACATCTCCAAAGCACTCGTTTCAACTTGATACAAAGGGGTCTAAAGTCTCAACTCTCGTTCAATGCCTATAACAACAAATATCTCTCTGTTTTTCTTTTATCTCTATTCTAACGAGGAGAGGTATGGTAGGATTTTCATTTTATATCAAGGGAAGAGGGAACATGCATCCAATTAAGGTGGGAAAATGGGTTATCCCTTTGGGTGGTTCCAATTTTGCAAGAACAAGAAGCCCAAAGGGAGAAGCTCGGCTCTACCCTCAGGAACAAACAACCATCTCTCCGCCACGAAGCTTCTAGATCTCGAAGCTTCACTTCCATTTTTTAAAAAAATTCTAGAAGAGGATTAGCATGAGTATTATTTTCATTCTAGCGTCGATCGACACTACCCCAGACCAAAAAAGAGCCATCGATGCAAGCAAGACACACAGAGGGCATGTCGCTCCATATAACCATGTTTTTGAGGAGCTGCTTCAAGAATGGTCAACAGAGAGTTTATTCAATATGTTGCAAGGGGTCTCCAGGATCAGGAATGGGGAGTACAGGGTCAGTGACAAAATTTTTTGTAACAGATTCCCCCTAATTCATGAAGGCTGAATGAGAGTGAGGGGTTAAATGCTTTATGAGTACATGCCAGGACCAAGACGTTGTCATCAGAAAACCTGTACAAACAATCACATATACATAACTGAAATCTTTGAGATAATCACATGACATGAAGCATGGACGTAGCCACCATAAAAGAGGATAAAAAATATATACTCAAGGAATGGTCACAGCCATCCAAATGAAAAATTCATGTGTACAATCATGAATAATACATGTCGCTTCACATCCTAGGCTTTATCAAACAAAACCCAGGGTCTTTCGCTCTGTCACGACCCGATCAAGTACAAATTCAGGCATGTGAATAAATGAGTTCAAGTAGAACATGCAAGAAAAATTCCTAATTATTAGTCAATGATGTAAACTATTAACAAGCATGAGAGAAACCACCAATAATGACAATGGCCCTCAAGGTACCAACAGTACAATCCATGAGATGGAAATAAGGAGTTGACATCGAACACCCATGAAATCAGCAGATCGAAGGCCAATGATGTGAGCTTGACGTCTAATGCAAACAACCTACCATTAGGGCATGCAGGCTCTAAGGTACTAAAAAAGGATCTCTATATCAACTTCCTAGATAATGAGCTGAAGTCGATAGGAAGAAATCCGTCGAAGGAGGGTCACAATGCATCCCACATCATTGACACGAGATAAATGCAATAAGATAATAATGAAAGTGATCAAAGAACTAGGCAATGAATAAGACATAGAAAGAAATTCTCTTGAACATATCGGTGACATGACTCCAGAGTTTGGTAGTATTTTACTCAAATGGAATCAGAGGTCATGCTGAAAAAAGTGGTAATGGAATGAGAGGCAAAAAAAATTTCCCAAACCCATGGAGACAAAGTGATGAATGTAGGATGTCCCCAACCTAACACGAAATAGATGATGTGTCATGTTCAAGAGTGACATACTGCCAACAAAACTAATTAATACTTTCCATTTTCCCCCACCATTTATGGTGAGTACCCCAATTATTTTTTAATACAAGCTTGAAGGGGATAGCATATGCTTTTCATATAATTTTTTCCTTTGGAAAAATCCATCTTAGTACATTTTATGAGCCCTAGGAAGGAATAACTCAGTGTCGTCATGATGACGGGTCCAATGCCATTAAATTTTAACGAGCTCGAAAAAGGTGGAACTTAACATCTTTTCATGTTTAGAGAGTTTGAAAAGAGGCAAAGAGAAAACTCTAGATGGCCCTTTTCATAAATAGTCCCTCATACCCAAAAAGGTAGAAACTAAAGTGTGAGAGAACCTCTTAGTCGCGATTGACTAAGGTATTCCTTTTTCGTAAATAATTTATCCCATCTCAAAAAAGGGGTAAACATATACTGTGTAATTGACGTTTCGTTCACTTTAATGAGTTCAAAATGACAAGAAATTGACAATATTTTCATGTTTAGAGAGTTAGAAAAGAGCTAAAATATGACTCCAAGTGGTTACTTTTTCATTTATTTTTAATTGAGACTGAAAAATTAGTAAAATCAAACTCGTAAATATGTCATTCATGAATAAATTAACCCTGTCACTACACAAGAATAAAAAAAAATCTATTTTCGAGGTAAAAAATATTAAAATATGATAAAAAACCTAAAGTGACTTGAACACTTATAAAAATAGGGAAAGTAAAAAATATTTCATTTTTTACCTTCACACTCTTGAGAATAAGTTGTTTACCCTCTTTTACCTCAGTTCTTAAAGAGCAGATCGTGGGAGATCTGAGAGGTTAATAAATGAACCATCGACGCGAGGTAAGAGGTGCATGCATTCCCTGCATTTCAATATCTGTTTTGTTTGTTTTTAATGGCATGATTAAATTTTTGGAGGAGGATTTAAAACTGATTTTCACGGTGGATTGGCGTGGGGGTCCCATGTTGAGATCACTCTGGACTGATGTTTTTAAAATGGGCAGGGCGTCGATTAGCACTATTGTTTTTAAAATAGTTGTGCCACCCGCCAAGCACAAAACACGACAAATTCCTCTCAGAAAACCCATTTAAAGTCGATTTTTAAGCATGAATACTACTAATGAACCATGTGAACATTGTTTGCAGGAAGAAAAAGCAAACTATCATGGTGATCGAGTGGAAAAAGAGAGATCATGATGATGTTGACAGAGAAACCATGGAGGACAGAGATTGTATCGCTACATTGAGGAACTGTGGGCTCCTCAAGTTCTTCATGAATTCCATCATAAGAGCACAACCAGATATTACAGTATTTTATCAGCATCTTGAATATGGAACGAGAGAGGTTTATCCTTGGTGATCAAGAGCTTGAGATTGAAGTGGCTGAAATTTACTTCATTACTGGCCTCTCACGTAGAGGGGCACAAGCATGTTTGACTGGGGCCTGAATCATTGGCAAAAGCATGGACATGCTCATTGGTAAAACATGCTCCGAGGCAACAAAATCTTTGAGCGGGAAGATAGAAATAAGCACTGTGGGAAATCTACCACTCAAAGTGGTTCTATATACCATTACACGTGTGTCTGGGGTGCAAGCACCACATGAGGCCACCAAGGCTTAGCTACAAACTGCAGTGGATTTTATGGCACCCACCATTTTTAATTGGTCAGAGGCCATGGTGGAAAACATGAAAAAGTAGCTCACAAAGTGAAAAAACAACAAGTTGAAGAAATTCATGTATGGATCCATTTTTGATGGAAATATTCCTGGAATGGGTACCATTATTCCAATACGATGGGGCAGAGGTAGTGGTACCAACAAAACAGGAGCTACAACTGATGAGGTGGGCAGAGTTGATGCCTCGCGAAGGAGGCAAATAGCAGATGTCGTAAAATCCCTCCTTATTTACATGGATGAGGAATCATATAATTTTGGTGGAGGATTGGCCATACTTCGGGATGGATTTTTGGGGTGATCCTGATTTACCACTTCCAGTGGGTGAACACTGGGATGACAGAGGTCAAACATGTTTTTTGTTATCTTTTTCATGTTTATTTTTTTTTTATATATGTGTTGATATTGAAACTTTATGTGTCGCAGATGTTGGACCACAGAGGTCAGCAGGGATGTCGCCTATCGCCAGAAGGGTGGCGAGAGATTTCGAGGCCACTCCGTATGTGGAAGGAGCAGATGCAAAATAAGAGATTTCTCAAAACCTAGACACTTTGACTGTCGAGATTCCAGAGTATGCTCGAGTGAGATACATTACCTGCCAGTACCAACAACATACTATAGGAGTATCTAATAGCATTCACCAATTGTTGACTTGATTTATTCGAGCAGTAGCCTGCTATTGTGATCATCACGCTAATTAGTTTAGTTTTTCTTTCTATACGAGAACATATATAATTTTTTGGGGTTATGATGTACTTTGAACACTATTTGCAAACCAAATCAATATATATATATATATATATATATATATATATTGATTTGGTTTGCAAATAGTGTTCAAAATTTAAAAATATATATGTTACAGTACGAAAAAAATTATATATATATATATATATATATATATATATATATATATATATATATATATATGTTATTTTCTTGTTCCATGCATGTTGTAATGATTACAAATTTCGCAAATGTCTATTTAGAAAATATTTAGCCAATGCATTTGTTAATGTATTCATATGTCGTGGAGTGTGGTGATATGTAATGTGATCAAAATTTATTTCCAAAATACGAACACGCAGATACATTCTCAAAATTAGAGGGTGTCAAATGGAATATTTCCCATTGAGTTGTAGGACAAAAAGCTGTTGATCCAAGTTAACAACTAGTGCTATAATGCTGAGAGATATTGCTTCGGACAGAAGCTCAATAACTGCACTGTATTTAGCAATATTATTGGTTGTATGACCTAAAAATATACCTTTTAGATCTACTAACTCACCATTAGGGTCATAGATAACCCAGGCCTTAGAAGATATATTTCGGGTACTATGACAGGAACCAACAGTGAAACCGACATAAGGATTCAAATACATCTGCAAATCAAGTAAAACAAGATAAGTAGGAAAACCGCTTGCAAACACACACCAAACCGAAATATACAAAAATGAAAAGCACAATAATGTATAAGAGTAATTACACGATAAAATCACGGACAATATTTCTTTAGATAAAGCCCAATTCGAGGTTTATCCAAAGGATTACCTTCATAATCAATAAGCTCATAGGCCCCTTTCTGTAAAACATGTTTTATGATATACGACCCATGCCACATAATTTCTAAATTTCCTACCCCAAGCTTATCGTGTGCTTGGTCATAGAGAAGGACCAAGTCTCCTTTAGAGAAGGCATGTGGAGAAACCATCTGATCAAAATGGGACTTGACCCATTTCTTTTGTGCTTTAATAACTAAAGTGGTGAAGTGTCGATTTTAATCAACCCTTTCCAGATAAAAAATATGTTCCTCTTCTGGTGAGGTATTTGGAAGAAATTCGACAGCTAATTTGTGCGAATTAATTTCACATTAAATCGGAAAGATTGCCTCAAGGCCAAATACTAACTAAAATGGAGTGAATCCAATAGCATTCTTGGCCAAGGTTTGGTACGCCCAAAGAGCTAAAAATAACATGAGATTCCAGTTTAACTTGTGCATCCCAATAGTGCGTTGAAGCATAGTAACTAAGACTTTATTTACTGCTTCAACTTGGCCATTGGCCTGAGGGTAATATAGAGTTGAGTTGTCTTGATGCAAGCCCAACTCAGAAGTCAGCTCAGCCATCATGTAATGGAGAAAATGAGAGCCATGTTTAATGAAAATGTCTTGAGGAACGTTGAACCAAGCAATAACATGATTGAAGAGAAATTGAGCCGCATTTTTACCGTCAGCATCATATGTAGGCATCGCCACAACCCATTTAGTGAATTAGTCAACAACAATGATGATATAAGCATGCATCTTGGCTGAGTGAGGGTTACATGTCATGAAGTCAATGCCCCATTTGGCAAACAGGTCGATAGTAACAACTAGGTGTAAGGGTGCGGGTGGGGCGCGCATCTTCCGCTGGCAAATATGGCAAGCATGGAATTTAAAGATGGAAAGAATGCAGTCTTTGAAAATATAAGGCCATAAATAACTAGCACAAAGGATTTTCTAAGCTATTGCATAGCAAAACATATGATCGTAACATGCTTTAGAGTGGGAGTTGTTGAGCACTCTCTCAACCTCTTCGAAAGTCAGACAACGACAAAGAATGGAATCTCCACCGACGTGGTATAAAGTATCCCCAATGATACGATGTGGTTGAGAATGATGTCGAATACGTCGACGATCAGACTTGTCCAAATAAGATCAAAAGGTTTGGGTTTGGAGATACACGATGATATCACCGTGCCATGGATCGATAGTGTTGATCATAAAGAGAGTGTCATCGGGAATGTGCTCATAAATATGGAATGGAGAAGAGGCAGAGGGAAATGAGCATATCAATTCAATGAAAACTAATGATTTCTTTGATTTTGTAGCAGTGAATTCCAAATCAAACTCTTGTAAAATGACAATCCATTTTGAATATTTTTCCCCCAGCAACTGGCGAGTCAAAATATAAGTCATAGGATTGCAGTCGAAGATCACGGTAGTTATGTGCAAAAGAATGTAATGCTGAAAGCACTGAATAGCATGTATCGCAGCTAAAGCCAGTTTCTCGACATGGGCATATTGAGTCTTTGTATCCATAAGGTTTTGGATGAGGTAATAGATGACATGTTCACTACCATTGTCGTCGTCCTGGACCAGCACCGCAACAATGGTACCAGAAGAAGCAGCTAAGTAAAGGAAATAGTCACGATGATCATTTGGGGGATGCAGTAAAGGAGCATTAATGAGAACGTTCTTTAAAGAATCGAAGGAGTGTCAAGAAATTTCATCCCACAGAAAGGGGATCCCTTGTTTCAGTAATCGTGTAAAACCCTTAGAAAGCTTTGCATAGTTGGGAACAAAACAACATAGGAAATTAGCTTTCCCTTGTAGAATCCGTAACTAAGATAAAGAGGAGGGAGAGGGTAAATTAACGATAGCCTCAAATTTCAAGGGATCAAGATGACTGGCTTCTTTAGAGATGACAAACCCAAGGAGTCTTCCAGATTCAATTCAGAAAACACATTTATGTGGATTCAAGCGAATATTATAGTCTCGACAGCATAGAAAAATCTCTCGATGGTGCGTAGGATGGTCACGACGCTTAGCTGAATGAGCATGGAGGTCATCCAGGTAAGGCTGCAAAATGTGCTTAATGTCATGGAAAGCATAGGACATCACGCGTTGAAAGGTAGCACTAGAATTCTTCAGACCAAAAGGGAGCTTTTTGTAAGGAAAGGTTCCCCATGGATAGATAAAGGCAGTCTTGTGTTGATCAGCCGACAGGGCGTTGATCTGGTTATAGCTAGAAAAACCATCTAGAAAGGAAAATATCTCACTCCCAACACATTCATCAATGATCTGGTAAATAAATGGAGTGGGAGAGTTATCCTTTGGGCAGGCCTGATTGATATCTCAGTAATCAAAACAAACACGAATGGTACCCTACTTTTTATTAACATGGACAATATTGGACACCCAATTTGTTAATGGAATAGGATAATTAAATCAAGCCTTAACAAGTTTTTCAACCTCTCCCTTTATGGTGGTCACCTTTCTAGGATGCACAGGGAAAAGTCGCTGATGAATAGGCTTCATGTCAGGGTAAGTTGATATTTCATGCACCACTATACTTGGGTCGATGCCAGGCATTTCCTCATAGGACCATGCAAAAATATGTCGAAATTCTTGAAAGAGACTAGTATAGAGCTTGACCTCGTCTAGAGAGTAATTCACACAAATGTGAATGTTCTCAACAATTCCTAGTTTCACAGAAATGTTGATAGGCATTGTCTCAGTGATGTTTCCCATGTGCCCCTCAGAGAAAACCTCATGTGCCGAAATTGGTGTCGGGAGTGGATCATTCGAAGCATGGGGAGTGAAATTTTCAAGACATGACTAAACTACTCCAGGGCTCGGGAGAAACGACAAACGATGATAAGTATCATTCCAAGGTGTTTCCTCAAGATACATAGTTTCCACGGTACTTTCATCAGATGGAAACATCTCATTTAGGGGATGTGATGAGTCCGAGGAACCAAGCTAAGGAGATTTGGAGTACACGTCAAAATGCATGCTATAAGTAGCATGTTTAGAATCATTAGCCAAATCCAGGATGATTTCACAATAATTGACTTCTACCAATATTAACAACACCACATCACCAAACAAATCGACCTGATCAGGGGAAGGGATGATCCAGGGATCAGAAGAAGTGGAGATCATATTGACATGAGAAATGTTTTATGGAGGAAGATAAAATAGACCCATTAGGGTAGAATATTTAAAAATTCCTTCCCCCATAGTTTTATAGGGTGTGGTGGTATGCTCTACATACAAAACATTTCCTTCTAAAGAAGTAGAAGAAAAAAAGGAAAACTGATCAAAAAAGATGATATTTCCTTTGTGTGGGAAACAAAGAACATGAAAGAGAGTGGACGAAATGAAAAGCATAGTGTGATTCCAACTGCGATCGAGGAGAAGATTATAATTGAGTTTGGAATCAACGAATTATACCTCAACGTTAATCGATTTTCCTTCCAACGTGATAGGAAATTTGGGAAGGATACCAAAAGGACAATATTCCCTTCTGTCGAAGGCCTCCAAAGTATTCAGAGACTGGTTGAGAGTTGGATAACTTGGAGACATGATGCCAATGGATGCAGCTTCATCCACAACTTCTTGATGGATATTCTTTCCATTAATACCAACTTGGATAATTAAAGCAAGTTGATGAGGGAGACATGAATTGAAATTTTCCAGATCAAAAGTAATGAGGCTTGAATCAGACGGATCGATTCCTCCGATAACAGATAGTAGTGCATTCCGTTGTGACGAACAGCTCTGAAGCACCTCTAGCATGGACATAGTGGAAGGTGCTTGAGCCAAATCCTCAACAATATTGTAGTGTTGAGCGGGGCAGGCGTTTGGATTATATGAGGATTTTTGGAGCACAGCTTTAGAAGGTGGCCATACAACGGGATCAGAACTAGGCCTTTCAATATGAATAGGGCAAAAAATGGGCAGGATAGGAGTAGGAGCATCGACGATTTATTTCCACACCGACTAACGCGATTCTAAATAATCTTTAGATTTGGTAACTATGGAGACCGGTGCAGCATTGTTCATCATGAAAACCTGAGCACCAAAAGATGTTGAAGATTAGGGTTGTTCCACCATTTGAGTCTAATTTGATGGAAATGAATCTTTAAGAATAGTGAGAGTCCCTTGAGCAGCCTTCAGTAAATGACTCACCTCAACTCGTTGAGGATAGTCCTTGGTGTAGTGCTCCTCATCACATATCAGGCAAGGATACTTCAGTTTACGTTTAGCTCCATCATCAGTGTGAGGTTTGGGGGAATCCTACTTTGGGGCATCAAATTTAGATTTACCTTTTCCCTTATTTTTTCCTTTAGAGGATTTATCAGCCGCAGAAGTCTAAACGGCATTGACTTCTAAAATTTTTCCAGGATTCATAGGATTCTGAGGAACAAAATATGATAAATAAGACTATTTATTCTTATAAGTAGAAGAAGACTTCTGGGAAGTCTGGGAAACAAAACCAATGACACCATCCACTGTTGGTGTCACTAGGGCTTTTGAGGTTACAGACTGAGATCTTGGGCATGAAGCATTGGGTAAAATATCATACAACGTGCTGGATTGGGAGTAAACCAAATAGAGATACTGAGCATGAGCTATGGATTTCTCTTCTATGAGAGCTGCCCCCACAACAATATCCTTAGTGATCTGATTAACGAATGATTTGGTAAACCATTCTATCAACGGTTGATTAGGAATATTATACTTTATCAAAAAATGACGCCTTCTCCATTCATGAATATGATCGGAAATATACGTAGTAGTATCTTGCTTCAAGGATGTAAGGAGATGGGTTCATGTTTCATAACAAATAGGAAACTAAAAATGTGTAAGGAAAGCCATGGCTAAGGAGTTGAAATCCTAAAAATTTCCACGCGGAAGTTCAATGTACCATTTTGCAGTGGCACCAGTCAATGTTCTTTGAAAAAGAAGGAGGTGGATAGAATCAACCTAGGAATCGGAGGAGCACCAAATATGGTACGTCATAACATGCGCTTGGGGGTCTTCTCCAGACTTGCCTTCAAACTTGGGGTAATCTCTTGGAATTTTTCTTGGAACTTGGAGCCAATATAGATTATGAAGAATTGGAACATTGATTAATCTTGACACATCAGGAAGTTCCAACATCACGAGAAATGGAAATTTCGGATTGAAGGGCATGATGTTCGGTCTTTGATATATGCCCATTTGTTGTTTCCAACTAGATTGGCAGAAATTATGCACCCAAGGGTTTTGTCCCGAAGAAATTTTCCCAAATTGATTATGTCCATAAGGAATGAAACCTTGTGGATTCGAACCATATCCTGGTTGCTGACCCAAAAATGGATTATGACCAGCAGCAAACCATTGAGGTCCATCCTGACCATAGTTCGTAGGATATGGATTTTTTTTCTGAAATTTTTGGAATGGATTGCCCTGTGGTTGACCCTGCGAGCCCAAAAGGTAACCTTGGGAACCCAATGGTTGACCTTGTGAGCCCAAGGGCTGACCTTTGAGTTGTTGGATGGTACCCTGAGGATTGGACGACACGATACCCTGAGGTTTTTGAGGTTCGCCAGGTTTCCCCTGAGTACCAGGTTGTCCTGGCTGAATAAAGACCTGGCTTTTCTGAAAGGAGGGTTTTCCATGATGGAAAAAAGGCCGACCTTGTTGAAATTGAGGTTGGCCCGGTTGACCAGAAGGTTGTCCCTACTAAAAATAGGAAAACCGACCTTGATTAGAAAGAGGTTTACTAGTTTTTACATAAGGCATTGCATGTTGTACATAAGGTTTTCCTTGTTGCCCATAAGGTCGATTTTGACCATAGATAGGACCCTGTTGAAAATTATAACCCCCTAACTGAATGCTAGACTACCCTTGAAATCCTTGTGGATTTATTGGCTAGGTCTGCAATTTTCGGGAACCATACGAGATGTAATGTTGCTGGTTAAGACTCTGCAAAATTTTTTGTTACTGATCATATGTTAACCCTATTGGACCAGATGATCCAGCAGACATAGGAATGCTACCAACAGCTTGAGAGGAACCAAGGATGTGAGCTTCAGTTCCACTCACAGATGGTCCAATGGAGGATTGGGAAACATTCAACAGGGTAGGACCCCCACAAGAAATCAAAGTCGATGGAATCGACGTAGGAACACTCATAGGAGTCGCTGAAACATCTATGCAAACAGTTTTCTTTGCGAGAGTAGGCATAATTATAGTCTAAGTAGGGATGGAAACAGACACGTTGGAAACACTTGGACCAAGGGAAGATACTCCGGTATTTTTCCGAATGGTATTGTAATACAAAGGCATGGAACTTGACATACTCAAGACCAGGTTTCCCAATGAGGTGTAACCACATGGAATATACGACTAGGTGGAAGGCTGAGAGATATCCACATAGGTAAAACCATTGGGAGGGAATTGAGGTCCCTCAAAGAAAGACTCATCTACGCCACTGATGGTGCTCAAAACTTCCAGGGGAGATGAAACCTCTCCTTCTGAAGTCACCGGGAATAACTGATGGGAATCAGTCTAATATATATGCGACGAATACACAAATGGTACACCAGGTGTATCATATGGACTATATGCTTGTTGAGGGGATATTTCAATGGGATCAAATAATGGATTCTAAGGGTAGTCAACGTAGCCTACTGGCACATCAGGAGGAGATTGAGTATCAAGAGTTTGGATACTCAAAACGAGGGTGAACTTATCAGTTTGAGTCCCAGTCGAAGGTAAAGAGTCAGAAGAGACAGGTGACAATGTCTCTTCGGAAGAAGATGATGTAGAGGAAATTGAACTTGATGGTTCAACCATGATGATCTTATCTCAAAAAGCAGAAGAGGAAAAATATGATTAATTCAAGGCTTTAAAAAATATTTTTATAAGGATTTACTCATGATGTGGCCCAGAAATGTTCTAATGGGTAAGCCATGTGATCGTGGGCTATTAATTTTAGAAAAAAATGAAATAAATCAAAAAGGGGTAAGCTAGGAAAAAGGATTACCAGGTAGCCTTGAACTGAAATATACACCTTGGTAATCAAATGAAAGAGAAATGACTAGGGACTTAATGTACGGTAGCCAATCTCCCCAAATGTTGTGCTTGGTATATCACGTCTACAAGGTTTCCGACTCAATTACCTATGAAAGGTTTGAGCCTAATGGTGTCTCCCAAAATATACATGATGGTACATGGGAGTCCAAATCTGTAGCAGTGTTGTTTGATGTGTAACCATTCAATGAGAGCATCCCAAAATATACTTTCATACATAAATATACTTCCATACGCGAGACAGTATATCACCCTCGATCTGTAATGCAGACTGTTAATGACAACTCCTATGCTTAACAACGTCAAAGCACATCTCTATCCTAGACCTTTAAGTGTGATTCGTTAGGTTCCAAATGCTCCTTATGTTTATTGAATAAATTTTATGGTTGATCTTGAATTACATCTCTGTTTTAAAGTCCTACCGATGTCACTCGAATCCCTAACATGCAGCTAAATGAGAGAAGAAATCATTCATTTCGATGAAAACTACATTAATGAAGGAGAAGGAAACTCATGCAATCAATGCAGAAAAAAAAAAACAAATGCATGGAATGACATTCACTTTTCTCTTCAAGTGCACAATGTTAAAGCGAAACAAAAAAATTTCAATTTCTTTCCTTTCACTAAATGCACTTAGAAGCGAATCGAAATGAAAATTTTCATTTTCTAAAGCAAAACGAAACAAAAATATTTTTGTATTTTTATCATAAGCACAATGAAAAATGTAGAATGAAAATCAAGAACAATGCTTTGAGTACTAATGAAATCTCTCAAAACGCATACAAGAGGCAAAGATTCGAAAATAAAAAATAGACCCAAAACAATTTCCTCAAAACAAGACACTCTTCATTTACACATTGATCAATCACTCAAAGAAAAAAAACTTTAGTTGAAAGCGAGCAATTGTGATCTATGATCGATAGTGAAAAGAAACTCAAATGCACCCAAAGTCGGCACTTGAAAATTCTACTCAGGAGAACCGACCGAAAGAAAACCTCAGTCAAACAAAAATACTAAAAGATACGCCACGACTTGATTCAATAAGAAGTTTGGAAATCAACAAAGAAAGCAACCACTCAGATGACCCGAAAACACCTAGAAACCCTAAGATGACAAAGATGCACTGGCTTTGCAAAAAGAGAAAACCAAAGGTGTGAAACTTGAATAAAAAAATTCGCTAAATAGAGAAGAATGAGAGATATTCAAACAAAAAAGAGAACTTAGAAGGATAAGACACACTAGCTGACAAATAGAAGGAAACCTTAAAGAGTTATACACAGAAATCGACGCGAATGTTAAGCTGCAACTCGCACTGGAAGAGGAAAAGTGATACTATGCAAATGCATTCAGCATCGATCGGCGTGACTGTCATAGAAATACTAGCATCGATCGAGGAGAAGACTTGAAAATAAAATGTTTTTCTAAAATAACACTAGGCTTATCACTTCATCAAAGAGATAAATGTTTGTAAGCAGCTACAGAAGCTACAAAGACAAGGATATGGACACTCAACGAAAATTGACGACAAGACAAAAAATCGAAAATCGAAAAGAGGAGACTTAAAGGCTAGCACTCCCTAGCGGAGTTGCCAATTTTTTATGCAGGAAAATCCTCTCTACAGATAGATACGATCCCTCTAGCACTAGGATGGGTCTAGTAACAACACGTAACAATCAGAAGCCTCCTTTCCTAGATTGAAAATGGACACAAATCATGAATAGATCACCTACCTTTATCTGATGTTGTTCCTCGCTTGAATCCTTTGATCCTTCATGGTCCGTAGTCAGATCCTTGTTGTTGCCAGCACTTGGTTACCTGCACAAGAGATCAAATAACAACAAACATGAAATCATAACATATATCTCACATACACAACTTATCTAGTTGATCAAGGAGAACTAGAAATCCAATCATACATTAAGGATGAGAATGGAAGAAAGAATCAATTGTATTATATTGATATAGATAGGGGGAGTTACAACCTATGCCTTGATTTTGAAACTGTCCTTCGATGGGTCCAAATCCAGGCATGTCTCCAAAGCACTCATTTCAACTTGATGTGAAGGGGCTGAAGGTCTCAACTCTCGCTCAATGCCTATAGCAACAAATATCTCTTTGTTGTTCTTCTATATCTATTCTAACTAGCATAGGTATGGTAGGATGTCCATTTTATAGAAAGGGAAGATGGAACATGGATTCACTTAAGGTGGGTAAATGGGTTATCCCTTTAGGTGGTTCCACTTTTGTAGGAATAAGAAACCCAAAGGGAGAAGCTCGGCTCTATCCTTAGGAACAAACAACCGGCTCTCTACCATGAAGCTTCTATATCTCGAAGCTTCGCTTCAATTTTTTTTAAAAAATCCAGAAGAGGATCGGCGTGGGTATGATTCTCATTCTAGTGTTGATCGGTGCTACCCCAGACCAAAAAACATCCATCGAAAAAAGCAAGACACACAGAGGGCATGCCACTCTAGATAACCATGTTTTTTAGGAGATGCTTCAGAAATGGTCAACAAATATTTTATTCAATATGTTGCAAGGGATATAATGGACAGTGACAAATTGTTTTGTAATAGGGACTGATTGGAAGGTTTTTCAACAGCATTTTCATGGGTAGAAATGGTTGCTTGGTTTCCCCCTTGCTTATTTTTCTTCTTATTCTTCTTCTTCTTAGCTTCCTGGTTACTAGAATCCAAAATTTCACAAGGATAAGAGGAAGAATGGGGTGAAGAAATAGGTGAAGAAGGCGAGGGGTCAAATTTAGGATCAACATGAGGTTGACACTGTTCAGGTGGAGGAGAACTGAGGAGAACTTGGTTGAGAAGCATCTTGGACATTTGGAACTAAAAATAACCAAACTGGAAAACAAATGGTTAATCCCAGGAGGGAAAACGTTACCATATAGGGAGTGCTAAAATTTCCAAAAGAAGGAAGAGGACCAAGGTTCCCATATGAGGGGATTCCTTGATTGGTAAAATCAAGAATTTTTTCCATTAGTCCCAACCTAATATCTACTAAGGAGTTGTGCATGGGTAAGATGTTATTCCATGGATGATAAATTTTAGAATTTAACAACAAAAATAAAAAAGAGTAGTCTAGGAAAAAGGCATTACCAAGTATCTTTGAACCACAATATACACCTTGGAGAACCAAGGACTTGACATACGGATTTCAATCTCCTTGAATTTTGTGTTCGGTGTATCAAGTCTACAAGGCAGTCGACTCAGTTACCTATTACAGGATTGCAACCTAGTGGGGTCTCCCAAAATATACACGACGGTACTTGGGAGCTCAGTCCGTAGTATCATTATCTAATGTGTAATCATTTGATGAGAGTGTCCCCATATACTTACCATACGTGGAACATATTCCTATATACTTATGTACGTGGGACGGGATATCACCCCTAGGATGAAACACAGGTTGTTAGCAAAAACTTCTATGCTTAACAACACCCAAACATGTCTCTAGCCTAGACCTCTAGATTTTTTCATTAATTCCAAATGCTCCTTAGGTTAATTGAGGTTAATTTTAATGTTGATCTTGATTAAAGTTTTGATTTTGGGCTCAAAAATGATGTCACTTGAATTCCTAGGATGCAACTATATGAGAAGAGGATTCCTTTGATTTTGATGAAAGTTAAACTAATAAGGTAAGAGATCGCAAAGAGTGATGCATCAAACAAAATTCAGCAAGAAAAATGTCCCCCAACTAGCTCCCACTTTGCAAGTTCTAAAAAGTAAATATTATTTCACTTTCACTATCCCAAATGCAATTCATTCAAAATTAAAATTATTTCTACTTTCACTAAGATGTATTTAAATTATTTTTTTGTTTTTGTTTTTTGCTTTGAATGATGAAATGCACTTAATGTAGCTAATGCACCTTTAAACTTTCAATTATTGAAAAAATGCAATCTATTTCCAATAATAAATTTCAAAAACTAGCCTTTGAACGCAAGTAATCTTATGCACGTAATGAAAAGTAATTCTTGAAATGAAAACTAAAAATACGCAAAACCCAATTTCTTTAAAAAGGCGCAAAAGTTACTATTGTTATATATAAAATAACTGATATTTCTTGCATGATACAAGCAGTAAAAAGATATTTTAATTAACTTGAAATAAAAATACCCAATCAAAACACAAATTTTACCACTTAAACCATAAGACTAATGTTCACTTTCTAAGAAACTAAAAACGCTCAAAGAAAAAAATAATGAAATCAAAGAAAATAAAATATTTCAAGGCCCAAGACACATTAAGGGTTTTCTTGAAGAAACTCTAAAAATATCTATTTTATAATAATGAAATGGACCTCTAGTTAACACAAGTGGTCTGCAACATGACTATTCCAGCAAAAGGCGGCACTGGTAGCATGACTGTAACTATTAAAAAGCGCATTGAGAAAGGAAAAGATGCATAAAACAAGAAATTCTTGAGGAAAAACTTTAGATTTGAACCTCAAAACATTTACAAGCCATAATACAAACTAAAAAACAAGCCACACAAATGGTCGTTCAAAGGTTTTCGAAACTAACCATGGATACAAAACCAGGAAGAGGATGAAATGGGTGTAGGTTCCCCAACAGAGTCACCAATTTGTTATGCAATAAAATCTCTTCTTTGGAAAGAAGCAGTCCCTCAAGCCCAATGAGTGAGTCTAGTAAAAAACGTGACAAATAATTCAAGTTTTCCTATTTTAACATTGGAATAATATGAGTGAGGGAGATGGCCTACCTCACTCCTATGCATGTGTTTCCTCGATGTTGATGTTGATCGTTTTTCTTCCAGGCTCGCTCCTCGCTATACCTTCTGCGTTTGAATACCTGCAAGAAATATCATGTGAACAACAAACGAAAGAGACATAGCATATATATATTTCAATGTAAACCACATGAAAGATCAAGTGTCATGATAAACCAATTAATATTAATAAGTTCATGGGAAGCAAAGCATAATTTTATTATTAAATAAACAAAGGAAGCTTACAACTAGTGCCTTGATGTTGGAGGCATCCTTTGGAATGGAAACCACCAATGACCAACCAAGACCCACTAACATGGCAATATTTTATAGCAGAGTTAGAGAGGTTATGTATCCACTAATGAGGGGGAAAGGTATTATCTCAAAGGGGAAAATATTTGGAGATAATATCAAGGGTTAAAAATGGGAATATTTGACCATATCCTCAACCAACAAGTACCAGAACTTTTTTCTTGATAGTTCTAGAGGACAAAGCTTCTACTCCATTTTTGGAGAACTTTCCTGAAGAGGACCAACACAACTTTACTATTGAATTACCGCACTAGTAGCATTGTTCACAGGTTAGGGATAGGGTGACAATCGCGAGGCTATTAAGGGGAGAACCACGCTGGGCTTGCAATTTAGGTTTTTTTACAAACTTTGCAGAAAGGCTTAAAGGAATTTCTCTTTTAGTTATTTAGGGATACTTTAAGAATGTTATCCAAAAAGAATAAGTTTACACAGCTCTTATTATCACTTTGTGACATTTGTGAGATGAGCGACACAAAACACGACACTTAGGATAAGGACTGATGAATCCGAAAAAATGTTGTGTAACACCTATAGCACTTTATTTTGATCTTGTAGAAAATATGTTCCTTCCTATAGCATCCATGTATCTTCCTGTAACATCTATGTTTTCACCTATAGTTCCTTTTTTTTCTGTTGTAACTCCTCGATTTTCTCATGTTACAGGATAGCTTGTCATTTGAGTTGCTTATATGTGACTGCTATAGCAATGGGCCTCCATATGGATGGAAAAGGTTGTTTTCCCTTGGCTTTAGGGGTGGTAACATCCTTAATTTTCCCTTCACTAGGCCCAAATAATTCTTCTTGGTTGGATGACTCGTCAATTTTGGTTAGCACTGTTGAAGGAGGTTGCAGCTTCCCTTTGTTGATCCTGTTGTTCTTTCGAATTTTAAATTACAATGGGACCTACTTGGGTTTCCTTATCTTAGGATTAACAGGTGTGCTAGGCATGGGCAAGGTAGCAGCCACCTTTTGTTATGTGTTCCCTGGTGAGAGGCTTATTTGTTTCCCCTATTTTCCTGACTTTTTGGATATAGAGGGCTCTTGAGGGGTCTCTTCTTCCGCTTTAAGTTCTCCTCCTTCTTCCTTGTTGTGAAATCAGCTCCAAAAAGAGAAGAAAAGAGATTTCAACGCCTTAGAAATAAGCCACTTCAAGGGGGAAACCTCAAATACATTACATGAATGAAAATTTCTTGGATGATTCAAATTACAAAATCTCCTTTCTATATATAGGAGTCCATGGGGCCACAATGTAATCCTGGCCGACCTAACAATAATAATTTAAGGGCACAATAATAACAATATGGGGGTTACAAGGGTACAATAATAACAATAATGGGGTTACAATGACAACAATAAGGGACTATACTAGTAATATAGGGACCTAACATGCCCCTCTCCTTCAAAACAGTGTTGTGCTCAATGCTTGAGTAGCTATGGGTGCCTCTGTATAAAATTCTCATCCTCCCATGTAGAATCTTTAGTGGGTAAGTTCTTCCACTTGATGAGATACTCTGAAATTGATCGATTCCGTAGCTGTCGAGTTCTTGTTTCTATGACTGCTTCAAGTTCCGATATGATTTTTCCTTCCTCATCAATTTGAACTCGAATATTTTCACCTATAACCTTCTTTAAGCATGAAACATGGAAAATTGGATGCACTCGTGAAGAAGCAGGAAGCTCCAATTTGTATTCCATAGTACCAATCTTTTGCATCACCTTGTAAGGACCATATTACTTTGGCGATAATTTTTTATCCTTCTTATTTTGCTTGAGGGAAATTTGTTTGTATGGTTGTAGCCATAAAAATACCCAGTCTCCTACATCAAAACTTCTCTCGCTGCGATGTTGATCTGCCTATTATTTCATTCAATTTTGTGCCAAATTCAGGTTGTCCTTTAAGAGTTGGAGAACTTCTTATTGATGCTCGATGTGATCTTCCACTGCTTGAAACTTCGAATTTTGTCTTAAAGATGATGTGATGGATGGTGGATGATATCCATAAAGTGCCATAAATGGGGTCACTTTTGCTGCAGTTTCGAAGGATGTGTTATACCACCATTCAGCTAGAGGTAACCACTTGACCCATTGTGTTTGTTTATCAGATACAAAACAATTAAGATATCCTTCCAAAAATTTATTTACTATCTCAGTTTGACCATCGGATTGAGGATGATAAGATGAGCTATGAGATAATTGAGTACCCAAACAAGAAAATAACTCCGTCCAAAAATTTCCAGTAAAAATGGGATCTCTGTCGCTAAAAATAACCCTTGGGTTTCCATGTAGCTTTTGAATTTTGTCCATAAATGTAGTAGCAATTGTACTTGTTTTAAATGGATGAGATAATGCACAAAAGTGTGCATACTTGGTAAGCCTATCAACTACCACCATGATGACACTATTTCCTTAGGACTTAGGTAAACCTGTGATAAAATCCATTGAAATCTCCTCCCAACGTTGACTTGGAATGGATAAAGGTTGTAGAAGACCCCGGGGTCTTAATTGTCTCAACTTTATTTTGTTGGCATACCAAACATTCCGCCACAAAATTTTGAATATCATATTTAAGGCCATCCCAAAAAATTTATTTCTTCACCCTATGGTAACTTTTTAAAAATCTTGAGTGTCATCCTAAAGGAGAAGTGTGTAATTCCAAAAGAATCTTTTGTTTTAGTTGGGAATTATTACAAATATATAAGTCATATTTGTACCATAAGGAATCATTTTTCCAACTAAATGTATCAGATGTACTAGGATCTTGCTGCAAATTTTGAATGAGTGTCCACACTTCTTCGTCCTTCTTCCATTCATCTCTTGCTTCGGTTATCCAATATGGTTGGATAGTAGAAATGGCACAAAGAAATGCTTCCACCTCTTCATTCTTTCTTGAGAGTGCATCTGCAACAAAATTTAGCTTCCCTTTTTTGTATATTATTTCAAAGTCATAACCCAACATCTTTGTGACCCATTTTTGCTGCTCTTCTGAAGATAGTCTTCGTTCCAAAATGTGTTTAAGACTATCATGATCAGTTTTTACCTTGAAGTGTCTTCCCATTAGGTAAGTTCTCCATTTCTTTAGTGCATGCAATATTGCTAACATTTCCTTCTGATAAATAGGTTTCTGTAAATACTTTCCTTTGATTGGACGACTTTCAAAAGCAATGGGTCTTCCTTCCTGCATTAAAACTGCACCAATTCCATTTCCTGAGGCATCACATTCCACGATAAAGGTTTTTGTGAAGTCTGGCGTAGCTAAGACCGGTGCTAGGCACATTGCCTCTTTAAGATGTTCAAAGGCCTTAGTTGCTTCAGGAGTCCATGAAAATGCATCTTTCTTCAATAATGTTGTTAGAGGTCCTGCTATTCTCCCATAATTCTTAACAAACTTGCGATAATACCCTGTTAACCCGAGAAATCCTCGCAACTTCTTTATGGTTGTGGGGACTTTCCATTCCTTAATAGCTTTAATTTTGTTAGGGTCTACCTTAACACCCTCGTGAGATACAATATGACCTAGATATTCCACCTCTTGTACTCCAAAGAAACATTTGGATGTTTTTGCATATAATTGTTTCTCCTGCAATAGTTTGAGCACCCGGTCAACATGTTGAACATGATCCTTCCAAGACCTGTTGTAGATTAGTATATCATCAAAAATACTAGCACAAATTTTCTAAGGGTTTGAAAATGGAATTCGTCAACCCTTGAAATGTAGAAGGTGCATTGGTAAGGCCAAAGGCATGACCAAAAATTCATAATGACCCTCATGAGTTCGAAATGTTGTTTTCGAAATATCTTCAGTCTTCATTCTAATTTGATGATACCCTGAATGAAGATCCAATTTGGTAAAATAAATTGCTCCATGTAATTCATCCAATAATTCATCAATAACAGGAATGGGAAATTTATCTTTAATGGTGAGCTTATTGAGATCCCTATAATCCGGACACATGCGCCATGATCCATCCTTCTTCTGTACCAATACTACAGGATCAGAGAAAGAACTTTGACTAGTTTTAATTATACTCGCCTCTAACATTTCTGCAATCATACGTTCAATTTCTCTCTTTTGGAAATAAGGATATCTATAAGGCCTAATGTTTGGAGGAACACTTCCTGGAATCAAATGAATAGCATGATCATGATCATGAATAGGTGGGAGTCCTTTTGGAGTTTCAAAAACCTTGGAATGATATCCAAGTCTTTTTGGAGATCTGCAGAAATAGATGATTTTGATGTTGGAACTTCTAGTGAGCATAATTGTGCAATTATGCCTTGGTGTTATTTATTTAGAAGCTTTATCATGACATTAGAGCTTATTATCTTTCCAGGCTTCCTTGCAATACCTCGTAATTCGAATTCATTTCCTTCTAAAAAAAAATTCAAGAAAAGTTCTTGAAAATTAAAAGCTACCGTCCCCAAATATTGTAACCATTGTACTCCTAGTACAACATCAACACCTCCCATAGGAATGGAAAGCATTGGACTATTAAATACATATTCCACGATGGTTAGCTTGATATTATGGCATTTTCCAGAGCAATTTATAGTTCCTCCATTTTCAACCATCACTTGAAATTATGGTGCTGGGTATAGGAAACAATTCAATTCCTTGGCTACCTTACAATGAATAAAATTATGGGTACTACCTGAATCAATCAACATTATTACCTCTTTCTTCTTGATATGTCCTTCTATCTTGAGAGTTTGAGGAGTGGTAAAACCTGCCAATGCATTACACGATATGGTCAGACTCATTTCTTCTTCTTCTTGGGTTGTTTCCTGGTGTATATCCTCTTCTTGTTCATTTTCTTCTTCCTCTTCACAATCTATGTAAAATAATTTCTTCTCAGCACACTTATGACCTTTAGTGTATTTTCTATCACAACTGTAGCAAAGCCCTTTTGCTCTCTTTTCTTCCAATTGTTGTGGTGTCAACCTTGTAGGTTGTGGAAATCTAGGCGTAGCAACACTTCCTTCTTTATAGAATTGAGTGGTAGGCTTCCTTGTCGCCATATTTTTACATTCAACTTTTCTTGCCAACCTGAATGCCTTCTCCAATGAATCAGGTTCCAGAACGCGAACTTCATGTTGAATGTTATCCTTTAAAGTGCCTATGAAGAGATCAATCCTGTGTTCCTTTGGAATATTAGTTACCCTTATATTCAATTTTTGGAAGTCCTCAATGTGCTGCCCCACTAAACCCTTTTGTTTGAGATTTATCAATTGGCTAAAGAAGGTGTTGCTCTTTGTATCCTCATAATGTGCTATCATTTCCTCCGTAAAAATTGACCAAGTGACAATTTTTTTACAAGATCAAAGCCATCGATACCATACAAATGTATTTTGTTCTAAATGTAAAGTTGCAATGCGTACCTTTTGTGTGTTTTGCACATTATGGAGATCAAAATATTGCTCCATCTGTAGTATCCATGTTACAAGATCCTTTCCATCAAACTTCCTCATATCCATTTTTGGAATATGGTGGTTCTTCCCGCAAACATTAGATTTTATGAAATCACGATTAACATTTATTTTGTTCTCACCATGAGTTTCCTATACTATCTTTTCACCATTAGGAAACATTTCTTGTATCAACTTTGTCACACCTTACATGTCCACCTTTAGATCATTCTTCATGTTTTCCATTTTCTCATCGATCTTAGCTTCCATGTCATCCATCTTAGATTCCATGCCAGCTTCCATGCCATCTATCTTAGATTCCATGCCATTCTTAAAACCATCCATCTTAGATTCCACGCCTTTCTCCAAACCATCCATCTTAGTTTCCATGCCTTTGTTCAAAACTTCCATGTCATTTTTTGTTGCTCTTTGCAAGAGCGAAATTTGTTGCACTTGCTCTTGTAATATTGATATGTTGTGTTGATATTATTTGTCTTCATGAGTCATAGTAGAGATTTCTAAAGGATTAATGGGTGTTGAATTATTTTTAGGGGCCATTTTAGAATCCAATACTGATATCTATTCTACAATATGCCCTTGGAATCAATTCAACTTGATTCTTCAAACAAGACTTATGCAATTCGGTAAACAAAAATACACACCTTTTACTTTTTTTTGAAGAGCTTTATATTAAAATTGAATTATCTCTATAATTGTGGATCCTCGATATCTGAAATTCATCTCTGTAGTAGCCCTCTAAAGCTTCTTTAAAATTCCTCAGATCTGATCTAATTTGGATTCTTCAAGACAAATTTATGTCCAATATCCCACAATGACCCAATTTTGGACTCGTTCAGTAGAGAGAAATTGTATGACTTGCCACATGTCACTGTTTCCTCCTTTGGCTCTAAAATTGATAGACCGAAAACTAAAGTTTGTGTAATTGTGGCCACTTTTTACAGCATTCCAATCTGATGCTCAGAGAGAGAGCTATGAATATTTTCCCACGATCACCTCTTTGAGATGAAATTCAGAAGCCTCAAAAGGCCCTAACTTCCACAGATCATATCTCAGAAAATATTGTGAAACAATATCTAAAATTTTGTGACGATGTTTCACAGGATTGAGGCTTCATATTCTAAAAATTTCAGCTTCTGAACCTTCGTATAAAAAATTTTATTACGAAAATACCATGATGACCTGTTTAGGTTAAATTTAGGAGCCTACAAAATGACCTAAAGTGTACAGATCATATCTCCGAAAATATTGCGAACCAAGATCTAAAATTTTTCGAAGATGTTCCTCGGGATTTTTTCTTCTCACTCTAAAAATTTCAGATTCTAAACCTTCGTAGAAAAAAATTTATAGCAAAAATTCCATGATGGCCTATTTGGAGCAGCGAAACTCTAGAATCTCAACGCTCTGATACCAAATGTTGTGAAACCAGCTCCAAAAAGAGAAGAAAAGAGATATCAACGCCTTATAAATAAGCCACTTCGAGGGGGAAACCTCCAATACATTACATGAATGAACAATCCTTGGATGATTCTATAATATTCCTTTTTCAGGAAAATGCTACAACAATGAGAATATCTCAAGATATTTTAAAGTTGGAGCTCCAGCAATAGGCAAGCACAATGATGGTGCAGCAGCGACACTCAACTCATAAAAACATGAGAGAAATCCATAGCCTTCTTATTAAATAATAGCAGCAACAATAGAATACAAGATCTTGAGGAAAATTATACTCAAGATGAGCAATGCTCAACCTCAAAGAACAAGTACATAAATCATGATGAAAACACTGTTATACAAGTGAACTCAAGCTATGACAGCGCAGTTTTATAGAGAAAATGCATGCTACATATGTCAAATACATAAATATATCAATGTATGGCCCAATACAACATCGATAGAGGTGATATCAACTCCCAAAGACTACCTCCTATCAATCCTGGAAGGATTGACACTAAAATACAAAATCTGCAAAATGCCAGAGTTGCTGGGTAGCAGTAGCAACTCAGAAATAGAACTGGATGGATATGGCTGAATCTGATGCTCAAACTGAATATGCCTCCTCTAATGGATCTTTCAAGTGAAATTTTGATCCCTTCACCAAAGATCTTCCCCTCCAAATGTATCTGCAAAGCCCTACTGCAAATGCTCCTCTAGAATAATGCAGTCATTGGATGAAA
Organism: Pinus albicaulis; assembly: GCA_034641835.2. Lineage (NCBI taxonomy): Eukaryota > Viridiplantae > Streptophyta > Pinopsida > Pinales > Pinaceae > Pinus > Pinus albicaulis. The sequence goes on along the minus strand of MU968382.1, from coordinate 612,391 downwards.
CTGCACTGTAGGAAAATGGAATGAGTTGGCCTTGATGCCAAAGTCTACAATGATCTTTGGGATGTTGTCTGGTCAATTTAGTGTGTCCTAAATTGCTACATTAATTTATCAATTCGTGATTCGTAAGCTGATGAAGTGTGGCGCACTATATGTGCAAGATAACCTATTTCTTACCTTTTTGTCGTTTTTGGTTTTCTAATGTGAGATGGAAATTCTAAAATAAAAACAAGTATGGCTATGATTTTTCAAGGCAATGATATCCTTTATAATGATTTACCAACTTCAAACTTCAAAAGGAATTTGAAACATACAATGACAAAAATGAAAGGAAATGAAAATGTGCTGCTAGCCTAATAAATCAAACATTGAACTATTGAGCATGAAAACCAAACTATCCTTGCTGCTGTCTAAACACAAAAGAAACTATGCTTAAATAAATCCAAGAATTGCAACAAAGTAAATCTAAATCAAATTACAAAAACTTATATTCTGATCCCTCGCCATTAGTCCAGCTATGGATTTCGGAGGTAACCATAAACAACTTGAGAAATCTGATATCTAATTTGCAGAAAAAGAAACTAATATCAAACTACACACTCATACTTCAATCCCTCACCATCAGTCCAGCTGTGGCTTTCGGAGGTAACTGAAAATGACATGAGCAATTTAATATATCTAACTTACAGAAAGTAAACTAATATCAAACTACACACTCATACTTCAATCCCTCACCATTAGTCCAGCTATGGTTTTCGGAGGTAACTGAAAATGACATGAGCAATTTAATATATCTAAATCTAACTACTGAAGCAAATGTGCAAGACTGAAATAAACAAACAGTGTTGGAATTAAACAAAAACTAAGAAAAGTAAATTAGCAGCAGAACAATATTGATTCCATGTCATTAGTCAAAAGATATGCAAATGCCCGGGCTGCCTATTTGTAATCTGAAACAAGAACACTGATCAGTTAACAACAACATAAAACATGAAAGATTATGAACAGAAGTAAAATGTAAAGCATGAAAGATTATGAACAGAGATGAAGCATAAATACCATGAAAGATGCAATGTATAAACACATGAATGACTTATGGCACAATGAACTTAAAGAAATAAAACAAGAAACTATACAGTAATGCACAAAACCTCAGCGTGTGCAGGGGCCCTCTGCACCAGCCTCGGGCAACAGCCTTCAAATACGAATTATGCTTGGAAACATAGTCTTATTATATATTAAAATGCATTCATAACAGAGAAATGATATTACATCACAGTGGCAACGCAATTACATTATAGAGCTATATGGAGACTAACTATTATGCGTATGGAAACGTGTTATTTATAACAAAGGTGATATAACTAATTCCCTAAAGTTTGTGCTGATAGAGACACGTGAACCATCACGTCCAGAGATCCAGCATCATGGCCGCGGTGAGGAGTAAATCTATGAAGAGTGGATGTTGGATTCGGCTTATGGAGCCGTGTACAGGTGTTGATGTGTCTCCCGTAAATTAGAAACGGTCATACAAATCTTCATGTGATGAGAAACAGAGTCCTGTCACCGTGGGACTCTACGGTTGACTTCCACTTGCCCACCTTTGACCACAGCCTCCTTAGGTGAATTTTCCCGAGCCAATAGGACACGATCCATGTCCACATCATTTCTGACTTTCCCATGTTGCTCGAATTGCCTGAAGACACCTGTAACATAGACTTTCACAAAATGGTTGTGGAAAGTTGCAGCAGCTGCGGAAAGTGGCAAGATTCCGCAGCTAAATGAGCAAAAATCTAAAACAAACAGCAGACACAAAACATAGTTAAAAACCATTTTAGATGCTCTTTTACAATTGATATGCAATGATATTGACAACTTAGAAGGTTCAGGTGAATGAAAAAGGTCTAAAAAGGTGTATAGGAAAGATGCAGATTTGAGACTCAACATACCCCCACTGTGAAGGTGTTGCATGTCCTCATGCAACCAAAATTTTGATAATCCTTTTTCAATTCATATGCCTTGACACTTCAGCCAGTACATCCATTCCTCTCCTCCTCTTCCTTGATGCTGCTAACATCCTGGGCTTTTTCATCAAGCATCTGAATTTGATATTAATCAGTGCTCTGCTTAAATTCTGGCATTTCTTCTTCAATTTCCTGTTCTTCTTTTGCCATAGTCCCAGATGTAGCATGGTATTATCATGAATTATTTTGTCCAATTTGCTTTGTTCCTTCAATGTCTCATTTTCATTTTTAGTGTGTCTATTTAAAAGCTCTAGCTCATAGACTTCTTGTTTCAGTGATTGGACTAGATCATCTTGTGCTGTGTGAGGCTGAGTGGATGAAGTACTGGGACCCGTAGCTGCTCTTTCTAGAGATTCTATATAATCATATACTTCTTGTTGCTTTGGGTCTATATCAGGTGTCGTTTTTATTGGGCTGTCCCCAAAATGCCGTGGAGGAGAATTGTCTTCAAAATCTGGCTGAGAAGGGCTTACATCAACGTCTGGCTGAGAATGGGATGGACTATGTTCAATGTCTGACTGAGAATGAAATGAACTAGGTTCACTGTCTGACTGAGAGTGAGATGGACTATGGTTAGCTGGGGATTGTTCAGATGTTTCTTCTCCCAAATCAATAAAATGGGGTCCTTTCGTTTACGTTTTCCTCAACTTCCCCTTAAGCCTGGAACTTCTTCTTATATGATGTGGACCACTGTATTTTTGCTTTTGTTTTCCTTTCCCTCTCTTCTTGGCCATAGATGACTATTCTTGAAGGTGAACTAGTCTCTCAGATAACACTTGATGATCTTCTTCGGAAGAAGGGTTTTGATGCATAGCCTTAATACTTTTTCTCTCTTTTGATGTTATTGGCTTTTTACCCTTGGTTTATTTCTTCTTCCTTTTTGATAGTCTCTCTTCCCTACTAGTTCTTTCAATTGTAGTAGTAGGAGTACTTTGAATTTCATCATTTGTTCTCTTTATCCTACTCCTTCTTGATGTACTACCTTCAGGAATTTCTTGAGGTTTCTCAAAGAAATTTATAATAAAAAATTGTTCCCATGTGTCCTTCTTCTCTTTTAACTATTTTTCAATCAAAATTTTTACAAGACCATGGTGATATAGATGTGGTTCTACATCCCCTAAATGCTTCTGAACAGTCACAGACATCTTCTTCAAACTATTTAATAGAAAGTATGGTAGATTGAGGGTATGGTTATCTATAAAATTCATCAGCAATCGGGTATGGTACATATACATTGACCCAAAACGGCCCTCACAGGTGATAAATTTTTGAACAACTAGCAGCAAAGTAGCCCATTCCTCTTTCAAAGCATGAACATGAATTCCTCTTTTAAAAATAGTTATGTCCATACCTGGGTTATGTAGAATCACTCTCCAGGCTTCATCACTAATGCTTTTGTTCTTAAACCAATGTTCACCCTCTTGAAGAAGTTCTGTGGCAGATGCTAAGATGCCTCATTCACCGCAAACTTAAGGTCTCCAATCTCTACCTCCAGGCCATTAAAAGACCTTGCAAAAGATTTTGTCACCTCTTTATGGCAGCCTCTAAAATTTTGGATAAACCGCAGCCAATTTTCCTTCTTCAATATATCCCTGACTTGCGGGTATCCTTCCATGAATTTAGGTCCCTTTGGTTATGCTCTCAACAATTTACCCATCCTTCTTTCTGCTCTTTAAAAACTTGCCTGCGTGAGGAGGGTTCAATGGCAGTAGGACAACTGAATGAACAGAAATGATCACGATGACTATAGGTAGATATCAGAGAGTGGGTATACAGACTGTAGCGTAACAGAGAACGAAATGGGGTGAAGCGGAACAGAGAAGGGTTACGTGAGCATGGCGGAAATGCAGCTGTGAGATTAATAGAACAATAGGAGGAGTATAGCACATCTAGCAGTGTTTTCAAATTTGGTGGCTGCAGAATAAATGTAAGCACGTTTATACAATGGCTACGGATTTTATGCGGCTGAAATAATCCGTAGTCAAATAAACTACGTTTCATTGTCACAGGTGGAATATCGGAGTATGAGTGAAGATCGAAGGTTTAATTATGAGATAGTTTGAGAATGAATGCAAGGATTGTGGGAGGATTGTACAGAGATCATGGAGTGGTTACGGAGTTTGTCAATACAATAATTGTACATAATGGAGCTTATGGTTTATAACTATATAAAAATGTGTTTTAAATTCCATTTGAAATACATTTTTACTCATACCTTGGAATCTTTGCCATTTTTCCTTGGTCTTCAATTAGTTTCTCCTCATTGATATCTTGAATGTCCCATGTCTTCATAATTGGTCCTCATACCTGCATTTGATTTCATGATTATGGAAATAACATCTGGATGTACATTCTTTTGAAAAACAGAGTGGTAGCTGCGGAATCTGCTTCTGGCTGCGGAAACTGGTGTTAGCTGCGGAAACAGATGTCAGCTGCGGAAACTGACACATCTATTATTTGGGTGAATGGAAATGAACGGATGACAATTGACTAAATGGAAATGGTCATGAAAGAGAATTTTATTGGTGAAATGGAATGAAATAGAAAAAATGAAGTGAAATGGAATGAAGTGGAGTGAAATGAAGTGGAATGGAATGGAGTGGGTGGTCACAAAACTTGTGAAATGAAAGGGAGATTTTTTTTTTTGGAAAATATAGGGTGTCAGGTGTTCCTGATTTTCACCCTACATTTTCTGTATAAGACTGCCAATCAGTGATTGGTTTTCAGGCTTATACAAATTTTATTTTATTTTATTTTATTATTATTATTTTTTTTATTATTATTATTATTTATTTATTTATTAACTGAAAAGAACAAAAGCTAGGCTGGTGGAGAAGAAAAATTCTTCTGTACCAGCCTGATTGTAGAATTTTCTTGAAACATTTTGACAAATTCCTCTTTTGAGAGTGGCTTATGATAAACTTTCAATCTGTGGCCATTCACAATAAGAGGAGTTTGAAACTCATCAATGGTCTTGATTCTTACCACTCCATTGCTAAAGATCTTGTCAATCTCATATGGCCCAAGCCAATGAGTCTGAAATTTTCCTTGAAAATATTTAAACTTGGAATCAAATAACAATGCCCAATCTCCTTCTTGAATCTTCTTCTCTTTGATGTACTTGTCATGCCATTTAGCTCTTTGATATTGAACTAGATCAGTTATTAAAATTGCTTCTTGTCTGATCTCATCTAGCTCGTTCAACTGCTCCATTCTATGCTTTTGGGCTTCTGATAAGTCCATCCCCAACTGAACTGCTATCTTGAAGGTCTTGACTTGGAACTCAATGGGGAGCAGGACTTCCTTCCCATAAACAATTTCATAGGGAGAATGTCCTGTTGTATTTCTCCATGTAGTTCTGTAGGCCCACAAGGCTTCAGGAAGCCTTTCTTCCCAATCTCTTCTATGTAGATGAAGAGTTTTGGTGATGATATTTTCGAGAAATTTGTTGGTAGACTCCACTTGACCATTTTCTTGCGGATGGTAAGGAGTAGATATTCTATACTTGATTTTGTATTTTTCCATCATCTTCTCCACCAGGTTGGATGTGAATTGGCTTCCTTGATCTGTCACAATTTCTCTTGGAACACCAAAGCGAGTAAAAATATCCTCATAAAGAAAATGAACAACTTAATTTTCAGTAGCAGATACTAATGCTTTGGCTTCTACCCATTTAGTAACATAGTCAGTACAAACCAATATATACTTCTTTTGCTTAGATGGTGGATTAATAGGTCCAATGAAATCTAAAGCCCATTTTTCAAAGGGTTCAATGAGTACCTGTGTTTGCAATGGAATTTCATTTGAAAGGGTAGGTTTCCCTACTCTTTGGCAGCTGTCACACCTTTTGACATATTGTTTTGCATCTTTAAAGAGGGAGGCCAATAATATCCTAAAGAGAGGATTTTATAGGCCGTCCTTTTGTCTGCAAAGTGTCCACCGCATGGTTCATCATGACATGCCTTAAGAATATCAGGCATTTCATCTTCCCTGACACATCTTCTGATCACAAGATCTGGCCCTGTTTTAAATAATTCGTTAGAAATCCATGAATATTTTGAACTCTCCTAAATGATTTTTCATTTTTCACTTGGAAATAAATGTGAAGGCAGTTTCCCTGTAACCAAATAGTTAGCAATATCTACATACCAAGGAGTCTTAATAGTTACTGCAAACAAGTATTCATCAGGAAACTTATCCTCTACAGGAGAATCTTCTTTAGTATTCTGAATCCTAAACAAGAAATCAGCTACTGTATTTTGTTTCCCTGGTCTATCCAACACAGTAATATTGAATTCTTGTAAAAGTAAGAGCCATCTTGTCACTCTGCCATTAGTAACAGGTTTTTTCATTAAATATCTAATTGCAGAATGGTCAATATGAATAAAAGTTTCATAGCCTGTTATGTAATGTCTAAACTTATTAATTGCATGAACAACAGCTAAAAACTCTTTTTCAGTCACAGTATAGTTCAACTCTGTGGGAGTCAAATTTTTACCGGTATAATAAATGGCATAAGGAACTAAATATTTTTGACCCAACACAGCTCCTAGAGCTGTATCTGAAGCATCCATAGAAATATGGAAAGGGAGTTTCCAATTTGGTCCTCTCAAGATAGGTGCTTCAGATATTCTTGTTTTCAAAGTTTCAAAAGCTGATTGACAATCAAGATCCCATTTGAATTCACAATCTTTTGTAAGCAATTTGAAGAGTGGAGATGCTATTTTAGTGAAGTTTTCTATAAATCTTCTATAGTAACCAGTAAATCCTAGAAAACTTCTAACATCTCTTTGACAATTTGGAATAGGTAACTTGGAGATGATTTCAACTTTTGATCTATCAACCTTAATCCTATCTCCTGAATTATGATGTCCTAAAACAATACCTTCAGTAAACATCATAAAGCATTTTTCATGGCTTAATGAAAGGTTTGTTTCTTTACATCTTATAAGTACTTTTTCCAAATTTTCTAATGCCTCTTCAAATGAATTACCATAAACCGTAAAATCATCCATATAAACCTCTACACAATCATGGATTGGATCAGAAAAAATTCCTAGTACTGCTCTTTGGAATGTTGCAGGTGCATTACATAACCCAAAAGGAAGCAATCGATAGGCAAAATTTCCCCATGGACAAGTAAATGTGGTCTTATCTTGATCTTCAGGTGCTACCTGAATTTGATTATAACCACTAAAACCATCCAAAAATGAAAAGTACTTTTTACCTGCTAATGTATCTAATACCTGATCGATAAAAGGCAAAGGAAAGTGATCCTTCAAAGTTTCTTTGTTCAATTCCATGTAATCAATGCATACCCTCCATTTACCATTCTTTTTAGGTACTATAACCAAAGGAGAAACCCATCGGCTATCTGAAATTGGATAAATGAAGTTTACATTGAGTAGTTTTGGAGCTCTTCTTTCACTATCTCCCTAAGATTTGGATTCATCCTTCTTTGAGGTTGTCTGATTGGTCTACTGTTTTCCTCAATATAGATATGATGGATGCAAGTCTTAGGATCAATACCTTTCATGTCAGTATACTCCCATGCAAATGTAGTAGAATGTTTTTGCAAAATTCTGGTTAGTTCTTCTTGTTGTGACTTCTCCAAATGTTTGTTGATATTCAATGTTTTTCCTGGAAAAATCTCAATAGTAGAACTACCAAACTCTTCCATAGAGTAAAGAGACATTTGTCTTGATGATAAATATTCTATGTCGGATTCCAACTGAAATTGTGTGGGGTCATATTCTGAGGATGTCTCAAAATTTTCTAATGTGTTCAGAATTTGACTATCCTCACTGATTTCAGAAATGGTAAAGACAGGTTGTATAGTGTCCTCATCATCAGCCCATTCATTGTCTCCTACTTCTGTGATTGCTTTTGCTGGAGGATACAAATTGAATTTCTTTGTCGAATTACCATTAGAAATGTACATATCCCCAGATCTACAACTAATAAAAGCATCAGCTGTGGCTAGCCAAGGTCTTCCTAAGATAGGTGGGTGCCCTCCTAGATTACTCTTGGGAGTCAAAATCATAAAATCTACTGGATATTCCCAAGAATCTAAGGAGACTGAAATATCTTCTAATACACCATCTGGTTTAATAATTGATTGATCTGCAAGTTGCAGTAAAGTAGGTGTAAAAATAAGGTTAGGAAGTTTTAGCTGGTCCATAGTCTGTCTACCCATAATGTTAATAGCAGCCCCTAAGTCAATCAATGTGTTTGGAATTTCTATCCCATTTATATGTGTCTTGACAATTGGACTTCCTATATCTACATACTTCTGCATGGTAATTTTTCCCATCATAATATCTGCAATTTTTCCTACCAGGTGGATTCTTCTTGTGTCTTTTAGTTTCCTTCCTGGTCTTTTGAAACTCAACTCCTTTATTATTTTTTCTAAAATAGGAATCTCTCGAATGGATTGTAGCAAGGGAATCTTGATACAAAAATTCTTCAATTCATCTAGAAAATCATAGTTAGGCAACAAGATTTGTTTTTCCACCCCCTTGTCAATTTGTAGTCTTTCAGGAAAAGGAGGTGTAGATGAAGATGCAGGTTGCTCAACTATAGGAGTTATGGGTGTTAACTTTTATTTTTCTTTTTGAATGTTTGAATTTTTAAGAGATGCTTCCTCAGAACCCTCATTGACTTTAAGAGAATCCTCCTCAGAGGTATCTTGCTCTTGAATATCTATAGAAGGTTTTTCTAAAACTCTACCAGATCTGAGTTGTACATCGTTGAGAGGAACAATCATATAGGTAGGAAATTGTTGTCCTTCTACCATGTAAGTATTATGAGGATTCTTATTATTAGGATTTGGCAATGGCTGAGCTGGAAGTTGATTTGTCTTTTGTTGGTATGGGAGCATGAGTTGAGGATTTGGATTTTGTTGAGAAGGTTGTTGTTGTGGAAATGGAAATGAAAGTTGTGGATTTGGGTTTGGAAGTTGTGGAGCTCGTTGATTTTGAAAAGATGGAGGATATTGATAAAATTGAGCAAATCTCCCATAAGGATTTTGCATTCCTTGTACCCATGGCTGATATGGATTTTGATGTTGGGGCCAAGTTTGTTGCCAAGGATTCCAATTTGGTGGGGTTTGAAGATTCATAGGGTTGTTAAACCCTTGAGTTTGTTGTCCCTGCCAAGGTCTTTTTGCAACAAAACAGAGAGATTCTGCTCAATTTGGGTCTTCTTGAAAGATAGCTTTGAGTCCAGGAATTGAAGGACAATCCTTGATCTCATGATTCTCTGAGAAAATTATACATGTTTCTACAACTTTTACATCCAAGGGACATTCCCTTAAAGCATGTTTCTTCCTACATTTCAGACAAAAGATGGCTAGAGCATCTGTTTCTGCTTTCTTCTTGTTTTGGATTTTAAGGGTTTCTAGCTGTTCACTAAGGCTCCCTAAGATATTAGTTTTTAATTCATCAAGCATATTACCAATATCTTCCCTACTTACTGATCCAAGTTGCAGATTTGTTAGCCCTAATAAGAGAAGGATCCCTAGGCCCTTTTCCTGTTTTAGATTTTCCTCTTGAGAGATGGACACATAGTTCTGTTATGTCACGAAGTGGAAGTTAAGAAATGTCTCCTTTCCCCATCATGTTTAAAATATCTATCCATTCATCTCTAATGGCTTTTAATATGAGGGCTTTCAAGGTTTCATCATCTAAGTTTCTCATCTTTGCTCTTTTTAAGTTGTATTGAAATCTTTCAAGTAAATCTTCCAATTTTTCATCTTCTTTTTGCATCATTTTGAATCCCTCATCCTTGTGATTGGTGGGCATATAATAGTCCAAGTATCTATCCAAAATTTTTTTTTTCATATCATTCCAAGTCCTAATAGATTGAGTAGCTAATCCCATGAACCATTTCAAAGCAGCTCCCTTCAATGTTGAAGGAAACAGTTTGAGTTTTTGAGAGTCTTCCATATAGTCATAGGTTCGGCACACAACTTAAAACTCAAATAGAAATGTTTCAGGATCCTCACTTCGCAATCCATAAAATTTGGGGAGGACAGATGGTGAGATATTTTTCATTTTTGTATGAGTTTCCTCATCAACTATAGGGAATCCAAACAAGTTGTCTCCTTCCCTATTTCTTCCATTATTATCTTCACCATTGTTGTCTCCATTGTTTCCTCCTCCTCTACCTCTAACTCTACCTCCAAATCCATCTATTATTTCCTCTACCATGATAGTTTCTTTAGATTCCTTAAAGTCCTCTGGTTCTTCTATCAAGGGAGGATGAGAGGGAGTCTCTTCCTTTTCTAAATGAGATTTAGTAGGTGGTATAGGAGAATCCTCTAATTCAGCTGCTCCTTGAATTCCAAAAATCTTAAGGCTAGGGGTAGATGGTGGTGAATCTTGTCTAAGCCTTGAAGAAGATGGAGTTGTAAAAATCGAACTCTTGGCTTTAGCTATAAACCTTCCCCTAGAATCTCTTGCTCTATGCATGTCATTTTTTTTTTTTTTTTAAAGTTGGGCTAATAATTCTCTTTCTGATCTTCCAGGTCACACTAGGTGCAAGAAGAGAGCATACTTAAGAAATTACCGAACCAATAACTCTCTTTTCTGATCCTCCAGATCACACTAGGTGCAAGAGGAGAGCATACTTCAAGAAGTTATCAAGTTTTCCCTTCTTTTTATTGTTTTTTTTTAAGAAATTGGCTACCTAGTTACACTTCCCCGGCAACGGCGCCAAAATGTTTGGTCAATTTAGTGTGTCCTAAATTGCTACATTAATTTATCAATCCGGGATTCGTAAGCCGATGAAGTGTGGCGCACTATATGTGCAAGATAACCTATTTCTTACCTTTTTGTCGTTTTTGGTTTTCTAATGTGAGATGGAAATTCTAAAATAAAAACAAGTATGGTTATGATTGTTCAAGGAAATTATATCCTTTATAATGATTTACCAACTTCAAACTTCAAAAGGAATTTGAAACATACAATGACAAAACTGAAAGGAAATGAAAATGTGCTGCTAGCCTAATAAATCAAACATTGAACTATTAAGCATGAAAACCAAACTATCATTGCTACTGTCTAAACACAAAAGAAACTATGCTTAAAGAAATCCAAGAATTGCAACAAAGTAAATCTAAATCAAATTACATCAACTTATATTCTGATCCCTCGCCATTAGTCCAGCTATGGCTTTCGGAGGTAACCATAAACAACTTGAGCAATCTGATATCTAATTTGCAGAAAAGGAAACTAATATCAAACTACACACTCATACTTCAATCCCTCACCATTAGTCCAGCTATGGCTTTCGGAGGTAACTGAAAATGACATGAGCAATTTAATATATCTAACTTGCAGAAAAGTAAACTAATATCAAACTACACACTCATACTTCAATCCCTTACCATTAGTCCAGCTATGGCTTTCGGAGGTAACTGAAAATGACATGAGCAATTTAATATATCTAACTTGCAGAAAAGTAAACTAATATCAAACTACACACTCATACTTCAATCCCTCGCCATTAGTCCAGCTATGGCTTTCGGAGGTAACTGAAAATGACATGAGCAATTTAATATATCTAAATCTAACTACTGAAGCAAATGTGCAAGACTGAAATAAACAAAGCAGTACTGGAATTAAAAAAAAACTAAGAAAAGTAAATTAGCAGCAGAACAATATTGATTCCATGTCATTAGTCAAAAGATATGCAAATGCCCGGGCTGCCTATTTGTAATCTGAAACAAGAACACTGATCAGTTAACAATAACATAAAACATGAAAGATTATGGACAGAAGTAAAATGTAAAGCATGAAAGATTATGAACAGAGATGAAGCATAAATATCATGAAATATGCAATGTATGAACACGTGAATGACTTATGGCACAATGAACTTAAAGAAATAAAACAAGAAACTATACAGTAATGCACAAAACCTCAGTGTGTGCAGGGGCCCTCTGCACCAGCCTCGGGCAACAGCCTTCAAATACGAATTACGCTTGGAAACAGAGTCTTATTATATATTAAAATGCAGTCATAACAGAGAAATGATATTACAGCAGAGTGGCAACACAATTACATTACAGAGCTATATGGAGACTAACTATTATGCGTATGGAAACGCGTTATTTATAACAAAGGTGATATAACTAATTCCCTAAATTTTGTGCTGATAGAGACACGTGAACCATCACGTCCAGAGATCCAGCATCATGGCCGCGGTGAGGAGTAAATCTATGAAGAGTGGATGTTGGATTCGGCTTATGGAGCTGTGTACATGTGTTGATGTGTCTCCCGTAAATTAGAAACGGTCATACAAATCTTCACGTGATGAGAAACAGAGTCCTGTCACCGTGGGACTCTACGGTTGACTTCCACTTGGCCACCTTTGACCACAACCTCCTTAGGTGAATTTGCCCGAGCCAATAGGACACTATCCATGTCTACATCATTTCTGACTTGCCCATGTGGCTCGAATTGCCTGAAGACACCTATAACATAGACTTTCACAAAATGGCTGCGGAAAGTTGCAGCAGCTGCGGAAAGTGGCAAGATTCCGCAGCTAAATGAGCAAAAATATAAATCAAACAGCAGACACAAAACATTGTTAAAAACCATTTTAGATTCTCTTTTACAATTGATATGCAATGATATTGACAACTTATAAGGTTCAGGTGAATGAAAAAGGTCTAGAAAGGTGTATAGGAAAGATGCAGATTTGAGACTCAACAGATGCCTCCAATCTGATATCTCAAAGAGAAGAGAGACCCCTCCTCTGAAAAATAGCTGAAGGAGATGGTGTAGTGAACCCTCACTGCAACACCCAACAACACAACATTAATATGTTGCAGAAATAACATTGTGTTGATGGAGGATTCTTGGCCTCAAGCTTGGATGTGAGGAAAATGAAGAACAATCCCTCAAGAGACCACTCAAGAAGGAGAAGGAATCCTAAACAGGAATTCCCCCAGCAATTCTTGTTGAGCAGCAAAGAATGCACAATTGTCTAATGGACAACTGAGATGAATAAACATAAGCATGAGAAACAATGGTTGCCTTGTCCTCCTTTTAAATAAGTGAAAGCCCCTCTCTATGGGTCCCACTCCTATTAGGGTTTCCTCCACCAAATAACCCTTTCCTCATTCATACTGTGTTACTTCTCTAAGTGTGCTCCACCTCTTGGCCTATCACTGTTGACTTGGTGAAACTTAACCAAGCCTCTTTGCAAATAACCCTGTTCACACATGAGGGTGTGCAAACCAGCTCCAAAGATGATCCCCTTTCATAATATGAGAGATTTTATTGAGAATATCATTATGCATGGGCCTCCTTACACATTTATTCTCCTCCTAAGTGAAATCAGCAAAAATTAATGTTCCAAATTATTGTCAGAAAATTTTAGAACATTACCGTCCTCCCCTCCCAAATTTTCTTGTCCTCAAGCAACTGCAAGGACAAAAATGGAAAGCCTCCTCTCAAGGCATGGAGTCTATGAATTTTTTGAGGAACATATTCCTCATGTGGATCCTCCATCCCTCAAGCAATCATCCATACAAAATGAGTTACCTCCTAACATGGAAACCCCTAAAAGTCATCTTCCACCCCTGGCTCTGGCAATGTGGGTGGGATGAAAATATGATCCTAGTATAAAAAATATCATACCCCATGCTATCCTTCTCTCCACTTAGGATAAGTGTAGAGTGTATGTTGATCCTGGGCTGTAAAATACTTGCCCTCAAGTGGCAAGATGAAGACTAGATCTCCAAAGATCTCTTCCCCAGTGTTATGAAACATGTTGGCCCAAATAATCTCATATGTGATGAGTTGGGGGTCATCATCATATGGCATCATATTCCTCATATGTATCACCTCATAAGGAAAAAAATGAGCTTCTGTAGTGGCCATACCATCTCCCATGCTCCCTCTAGAACATGTAGTGCAAATTGTATGGGAGTTTCCTCCTCCTAGGACATATTCACCCAATGTGTCTCTCCTCCAATCATGCTCCCAAGGAAAGCTCCAGAAATATCAACCAAGGGAACCATAAGGAGAATCATGTTAGCTGCCATGTGTATTAAAGGAGAAGGAAAATGGTCCCTCAAATGAAGCCAATGCAGTTTGACTCTCCACTGCCATAGAAAATAAAATGATGGGTGGCCTTCCCACCATTTGCTTTCTGCCCCATTCTCCTGGAGAAAGTGGATGATGTAATGTGCAATGTGAGTATATCCTCCATGATAAATATCCTCCCCATAACCTCTTAGGGAGTGATCATCCACAATGGCCTCATGTAGACCATCAAATCTAGAAGGAAGAATATCCTCCCTTTGAGCAAATCCCTACACATATATAGTTAAGATATGCATATATAGAGATAAATCAATATGAAATCCAAAAATACTCTTACCATATGTTTTGCTCATATAATTGGAGTGGCTCATAGATGAGTCTTCCCTCATCCTTAAAGGGAAAAGAGTTGACTGTGCTAACTCTTCCATATCCTCATGATCCATGGAATGCCTCCTCAAGCTCTCCAAGTGGTTTCTCCCACAAGAAGGAAAGAAATGTAATGTGGCAATCATGGTTGGCCCATTATTCCTCCTGAAATGTACAACATGTATAGTAAGGAGAATCATGCTCCCAATGGGCATCCTCAATCTCAAGCCCACTCTCCAATCAAAGCCTCCCATGAACATATACATATAAGCAATACATGGAAGAAAAACCTAATAGAAACAAGCTGTCACATGACCACCAGAAAGTGGATCAAGGTCCCACACAAAGAACCAACGCAATGCATCAATTTCCTGCATTAAAAAAAATGAAAAAAAGTGCTCTCCTAGCCACTTGTATGCTGCCACAATCATCTTACAAAACATAAACATGAAAGTACAATTTGGTGCCAATGGTGCACACCAAGAATCATGTGGCTTTCCCCACAAACCACCAATGAGATAGCCAATCTCAATGCTACAAATGGCTTCAAGTACATCACTATACAATATGAAAGAAGGAATAATCCTCCTTGGTACATTATGCTACTCATAAAAAGACAAGAAGTACAAAACATAAGGTGAAATTGTACATTCTCCATCATGTACTTGAAGACTTGAGCTGAAATGGCTCAACTGAAAATGCTCCCTTACTCCCAATGAGTAGGAAGGTGGTTGTGACATCCTCTCCATCATCATCCGGGCTCTGCATCTCTCCATATGCTGATGTATGTCCTACTGGATGCCCTCCCAAATGAACTCCTCTTCCAAGGCAAGATATGCATCAAAATGCATGGAAAAGAAGTCCTCATGTGCTGCATGCAATAGCTTCTTCTTGAGACTAGAATATCTACTCAAGAAGTCTCTGTCATATGAATGGATGACCATATCATCTACCATTTATCTGTCATCTCTCTCCAGGCCATCTAGAATCATGCATGCACCAAGATCCACAAAGTACTCAACTAAGTGCTGAGATCTCCAGTAAGTATCAATCCTCCTTAGGGACAGCACTAGTAATCTGGCATGTGTAGCTCTCCTCAAGCTGTTGTCTGCTACTTTGACATCCCTCATGCCAAATTTCTCCTCCAAACTCTTCACCTATCCAAAATACAAGAGCGGTGAATACAAAGACAAAATGTCTCTCATCAATGATAGTTCAGGTGACCTCCCTGGTGGAATGCCTCTATGCAGTGAGACATCTATGTCAAGAGTGGACTGCACATATAGTTGGGAAATCTTGCCCTTTCTCTCACAAAAAAATACAGTCTGCCTCAAATTTTCACTAGCTCTTTGAAATAGAGAAGGATGTGGACTCCTCATCATATGATGCTGCTCCCCCTTCCTGCTTCCTTCTTCCAGCTGCAGTGCTGCACAATCATGCTGCTCATTGATTGTGCTAAGATCTCCATGAATAAGATCTTGGGGACCTCCTTGAAAATATGCAAGAATCCCTCTAGTTGGAGCAAGAGCTTCTCCTTCCTCTGCATGAGGTGCTAGATCAACTCTAGAAATGACAGTGCTGTTGCCCTCCACCTCCTTAATATGAGTGGGCAACCCTCTAATGATTAGATCCTGTTTTGAAAAAAAATCTCTTTGCCTCTTTGGGCCAAAAATGAAGATCTTGCCTCCAAATAAGCATCATGCAAGATATCAGCCTCCTTCATAGCTTTCTGTAGTGATTCTAAGTCTATGGTTTTCTTCAATACATGCAAGGGTTTTGTTTGTTTGAATGCGTTTGCTTCTTCCACATGTGTTTCAGGATTTCTTCTACCAAATATCCTCATAAAAGTTCTAATGAACATTTCATAGGAAGAGGTATTTTCATTTTTCAAATTAAAAGACTCAAATAACCACCATGAATAGACCTTACCTCCCAAGTGCAACGCTGCTACTCTGATGGCTTCTTCTTCGGTAATCTGATGCTGCTGCAAAAGGGTGTCTAGCTCTTCTATCAAAGCCCTAGTTGAACAAGTAGGGGAACCATCAAAGATAGATAGAATAAATATATCTTCATCATGCTGCTTGCTCCTCCTCACCATAATCTTGAAAAACTCTGGGAAAGTAATATGATCTCTAAACTTCTGAGTTTGAGATTCGTATCCATGCAAGAAACCTCTAAGAGTTCCTTCCTTCGACATTCCTCCTTTTTATTTTCTTCCCATGGCAAAGCTAGCGATGTAACTGTGATGTACCTTATAGGTTGTGGCTGCAGCTCACATCTCCCATAAGAAAAACTAGAGTTTGACTCAGTTTCAAACCCTTTTGGAGATCTTGTACCAATCTCCCTCATCAGCTCCTCAAATTGTTCATGAATGCTTTGTACAAATTTTGGAAGAAGCCTTGTAAGCTCTTCCTCCCTCTTTTATCCATATAATGGAGTCTTCATCTTCTCTCTCCTTGATAGCATGATGGCTGAGATCCACTGGCTGGGCCAAAGATCATGCTTTGATACCACTGTAATATTCCTTTTTCAGGAAAATGCTACAACAATGAGAATATCTCAAGATATTCTAAATTTGGAGCTCCAGCAATAAGGCAAGCACAATGATGGTGCAGTAGCAACACTCAACTCATAAAAACATGAGAGAAATCCATAGCCTTCTTATTAAATAATAGCAGCAACAATAGAATACAAGATCTTGAGGAAAATGATACTCAAGATGAGCAATGCTCAACCTCAAAGAACAAGTACATAAATCATGATGAAAACACTACTATACAAGTGAACTCAAGCTATGAAAATGCAGTTTTATAGAGAAACTGCATGCTACATATGTCAAATACATAAATATATCAATGTATGGCCCAATACAACATCAGGAGGGATGATCTCAACTCCCAAAGACTACCGCCTATCAATCCTGGAAGGATTGACTCTAAAATACAAAATCTGCAAAATGTCGGAGTTGCTGGGTAGCAGCAGCAACTCAAAAATAGAAATAGATGGAGATGGTTGAATCTGATGCTCAAAATAAATATGCCTCCACCAATGGATCTTTCAAGTGAAAGGCTAATCCCTTCACCAAATATCTTCCCCTCCAAATGTATCTGCAAAGCCCTACTACAAATGCTCCTCTAGAATAATGCAGTCACTGGATAAAACTGAGCTGTAGGGAAATGGAATGAGTTGGACTTGATGCCAAAGTCTACAATGAGCTCTAGGGTGCCTCCAATCTGATATCTCAAAGAGGAGACTCCTCCTCTGAAAAAATAGCTAAAGGAGATGGTAGAGTGAACCCTCACTGCAACACCCAGCAACACAACATTAATCTGCTGCAGAAATAATGTTGTCTTGATGGAGGATGCTTGGCCTCAAGCTTTAATGTGAGGAAAATGAAGAAAAATACCTTAAGAGACCTCTCAATAAGGAGAAGGAATCCTAAACAGGAATTACTCTGGCAATTCTTACTGAGCAACAAAGAATTCACAATTGTCTAATGGACAATTGAGATGAATAAACATAAGCATGAGAAACAATGGTTGCCTTGTCCTCCTTTTAAACAAGTGAAAGACCCTCTCCATGGGTCCCACTCCTATTAGGGTTTCCTCCACCAAATAACCCTTTCCTCATTCATACTGCGCTGCTTCTCTAAGTGTGCTCCACCTCTTGGCCCAGTGTTGTTGACTTGGTCAAACTTAACCAAGCCTCTTTGCAAATAACCCTGTTCACACATGAGGGTGTGCAAACCAGCTCCAAAGATGATCCCCTTTCATACTATGAGGGATTTTGTTGAGAATATCATTATGCATGGGCCTCCTTACCCATTTATTCTCCTCCTAAGTGAAATCAGCAAAAAATAATTTTCCAAATTATTGTCGGAAAATTTTGGAACATTACAGATTCAAATTAAAAAACCTCCTTTCTATATATAGGAGTCCATGGGGCCACAATGTAATCCTAGCCGATCTAACAATAATACTTTAAGGGAAAAATAATAGCAATATGGGGGTTACAAGGGTACAATAATAACAATAAGGGGGTTACACTCACAACAATAAGGGACTATACTAGTAATATAGGGACCTAACATTCCTTCCCTTATTCTTCCTCTGTCTTTTCTCCTCCATTTTTATCTTATTCTTCATCTTCTTCTTCTTACCTACCTCCAACACTATATTTTGGTGTCTCTTCTTTTTGTGCCGAGGTAAGGGGCTTGTGTCTCAATGAGGGACTCCCTATCCATATACATGAAGTCAACCCACAACACAGGGCTTCTAAGATGGCTTAAGGAATCCATCAAAATGATTCTGATGAGCAACGTATTGGTGCTTTCCTTCCCTAAATCTCTAGCTCATTTCAATTATAGATTGAAGGAGTAAATTTGGAACACTATGCCATCTTGGAATGGGAAATTATGTTTGTAACCTTAGCTCATAGAGCACCCTAAATTGATAGGCATATACAACACTCAACCTCCATTCACATGATATTTAATTGAGAATTTTATAGGCTACCTCATTCCAAGGGTATCGGAGAATTTCTCTTTTTACTCCATTTTTGTCTTTAGCAGGTTTCTCTTCATGAAGGAAGAAGTTTTTCTTGGTTGTGGTGGCTATTTTCCTATTAATTTTTCCCCTTAGAACTCCTAAGGGTATGTTGGTCACTCTACTAATGAACTCTACATTCAGATGAATGGAAAGTATCCTAACAACAATGGTATCATTGTCCACTCCCTCAAAATTGATGGCCATGGCAAACTCATGTGTCACTTCATTGTCTTCCCCTTTAATTTCTCAAAGAACCCCATCCACTGGTGTCTCAGAAAAATGTCTCTATTGGTGTATTTGGTCTCTTTTTTATATAAACCTCCCCCCATGGCTTCTACTATTAGTTCCTTAAATTAGCTAAAGGAAATTTTTGCAATAGTTTTCTCTGAGTAGTTTAGGGTTCAGAGGCAAAAATATGGAGTTTGATGTCTTTTTTAGTTAGATAAGGAGAAGAATAATACCCTCTACTTGAGTGAAAAAATTCCCTTGCTCTTACCTTTCCTTTATTATGTGAGAAAATAATTCTTCAAATGAATTTACATCTACAAGGCTTTGCTATAGGATTCCACTTACCCTTCTTAGGATCAATTCTCTATGTTTGTGGGATTTTGGAGGAAAATTATCGGTGGTTTGGAATCCTTGTCACCTCTTGACCCAATTCTGTAGCACCTCCTATGTTTTCTTGTAGTAATCTCGGTATTCTTATAGCAGTGGTGCCTAATCCTATAGCACCTGCAAGGAAAATCTATAGCTCTTTTGTAGCACCCTAGGAAGCACCTGGTAGTGTATAGATCAACCTTCAATGTCTTGATGGGACTCTCTAACTGTTTTGGGAATGAGCATTAGTACAACTGAAATTGATCCTTGTCCTCTATTCCTTTTTGTGGTAATAAGCTCAGTGTGCTTGGTGACCTAGCCTCTACACATATTTCCTCTTTTAGTTGTTGTCCCCACTCCTTGTAATTATCACTTCCCTTACTTTTAATTTTCCATGTTTCATGGGTGGTTGAGTAGACTGTAGTTTACTAATCGAAGGTGGTTAAGTTTTCAGGCCACATCCAACACATAAAAACTCTATCCTCACTCATTAAAAATATTTTTAACCATTATGCACATAGGGAAGTGGTAATGGGTCTCATACCTGAGCCTACCTATGATGTCAAGTTGTTGGAGATGCATGCATGCTACTTCTGAAATAATGATCAATCAACTACTCTCTGGAGGTGTTATCTTCCATTTTCTTGCTTCTGCATAGGTCCTCATTAAACAAAACAACGTGATGATGTATTTGACTAATAAAATATCTCTCTTTCAAGCATGTGTTTTCCAATTTTTGATCTACTATTTCTAAATTGGATTGGCAACCTTGAAGCTACCTCTCAAGGGTGATGTGACTTCCCCAAATCTCCAAGATGGTCTCTTGATGCTCCAAGGTGGCCATATCTTCATTTTGGAGTTGCAACGTTCCTTTTCCTATGGTTTTTTTTATCTATGTAGGTTTTTATAGGATTTATATCCTCCCTATAGCAGTCACATAGTTTCCCCCTAAAACCTCATATTGCATTTAGGGACTTGGATAAATCATGGTGATCCTAGGAATAGGAACATAAGCTTCTGATGGTGTTGGAATCTTGTGAAAATGAGTGAAGCCATAGTATCTTTTTTATTTTTTATTTTTTGTCAAAGGTGGAATCTTGATAATGGAGTTAGCTAAATGGATTGGATGAGATGTGAAGGAGGTTTGATGGACCTATCCTAACATTTAGCAAGGAAAAAAATGATTTTTAAACCCTTTTTATAAGCATATCTCAAACCTATAGAATTTTTGGTTGATCATGTAGAAGTTTGGACAATCCTGTAGCACTGCAATATTGAGGAAAAATTGGGTGTAGTTGCTTGCAAGGTGATGGATGGATTTAGGGAGATGGGTAAATGAATACGTAAATGCAGTGGTTAGGCTGGGGGAATGGAGAAATAGATTTTTGACTTTGTTCCTTCAAGTCACTATCCTCTTGAATATCTATAGTCCTACAAAAGTAAAATGTTAGCATAATTGATGTATGGAGTCCCTTACCTATGTATATTTCCTCCTTGTGTTTCAATTTTTTCTTTTCTCTCTTATTTTCTCTGTTTTTCTCTTCTTCTTATTTTTGAGACATGGATATTTCCTCTGGAGAAGTTTTCAATCTGCATGTCTGCCCCAGGCGCCGCAGAGGAGGTTTTCACCTAGGGATACTTTTATCATATTTTTTCTTTTTTATTTTTCTTTTTTCTCTTGGGTTTCCTCATAGAAGTTTTCAACCCTACAGTTGGCCTTAGATTCCTCATGGAGGTTTTCAACTAGGCCCTTTATTTTATTTTATTTTGTTGGTAAAAATCTTGCAAAATAAGGGTTGTGAGATTCCCAATCACATTCAGCTCATTTTTAATTGAACTAATAAACTCTTCCTTAGACAGAGGTATTTTGTACAACTTCAATCAGTAACCATTAACAAACAATGGGATACATTCCTCATCAATTGTTCTGATTTGGGCATACCCATTCTCATGACATTTTTCCACTAGATAGGGGCCCAACTATCTTATCATTAATTTTCCTTTGAAATCATTAAATATTGAATCATACAAAAGGTCCCAATCACCCTCTTGAAAATATCTCTCCCTAATGCGTTTTTCATGCCCGCTTTTCCTCTGTATATGGACTACCTCAATGTGTAGGATATCTTGAAATTTAAATTCATCTAAACCATTGAAATAGAGCATCATCTATTTTTATGCTACAATGAGGTCTATATTCATCTAACTGAGTTTCCATCCTTAGGTTATTATATTCAAATTCAATGGACAACGGGGCCTTCTTTCCATAGACTAATTCAAATGGGGTGAATCCATTGGTGGTCTTCCAAGTGGTATTGTAGGCCCAAGGGCTTCTATAAGTCTTCCTGCACAAAATTTTTTGTTGTATCTAACAACCTTGATCATAATGGTCTCCAATGCTTTGTTCGTGACCTACACTTGCCCATTTTTTTTAGGGTGATAGGAAGTGGATGTAATGTGCTTTATGTGGTGTTGCTTCATGATGTATTCAATCATATTTTAGTTTAATTTTATCCCTTGATCAATGAAAAACTCCATCAGTAAACCAAACTTGTAGAAGATTTCCTCCCTTAGAAATTCGGCCACCTTATGCTCAGTTGTTTCCTTCACTACCTTTGCTTCATACCATTTAGTCATGTAATTCGTGCACACATTGATGTACTTCTTATGTCCTTATGGGGTATCAATGGGCCCATTGAAGTCTATGCCCCATTTCTCAAATGGCTCCAGATTCACTTAAGGTTGTACGGGCATTTAATCCTTGGGTGTGGGCTTTCCCATCCTTCGGCACTGATCACAACTAGTGGTGTACCTTCTTGCATCTTGATGTAGAGTGCACTAGTAGTAACTAGCTTGTATAAATTTGAAGGTTTTCCTTTTAACAGCCAAGTGGCACCCACAAGGTCCATCATGGCATGTTGAGAGGATTTCAAAGACATCTCCTTCCCTCACACATATTCTCAAAATAGGGTTTGGCCCCAACTTGAAAATATTTCCCCCAATCCTAGTGAATGGGGCACTCTTCCTAATAATATTGCTCTTCTCCCTAGAGGATATATTAGGAGGGAACCTCACAGCAACCAAGTAGCACTACAAGGAAAATACCCTCTAGCAGATATTTTTGAGGAACACCTTATAAAAATACCCCAGACATCCATTTCTAGCGGAGGTTACTAGAGGAGGTTGGCGGGTGGAGGTTTTTGCAGATGTTTTTCGTCTGATGCACTTATCATCCTAAGCCGCACCGGTGCGTTCAACAAGAGAAATCACAGGTGCACACAAAACATTGGCACACCAAACACTGTGCACTCCATACACACCCGCCCGGTGCGTCTTATTATTGTAGTGCACCGGTGCTTTACAACTCTTCCGCATCGGTGCGTCCTAAAACCCTGCGCCAAAACTCAAACTGCCCGGTGCGGTCTTAAGAAACCGCACCAGTGCGCCTATAAAACCCCGCGCACTGGAACATGGTTAAATAAAAAAACAATACGGCCAAAAAACCACATTTTTCACTTTTCTCAGTGCTCGAGAGCTCTCAAGCACCGGTGCAATTTATCCTTGTCTGAGTTTCCCTGACATCGATGCTCCCTATTATCACAAAATCAGACCTGATAGACTGCTAATCAAATCAATCTCATGCGACTGTTTAAAACCAATATTTTGATTGAGGCTTATCCTCCTCAACCTGAGAGGGCTCTCTCAAGGGTTAATGGTTTGGATATAAAGTATATATGGCTAACTCTATGTGGGGTAATAGGCAGATAAATGACAGATATTTGTTGTAAATCACATCGGCAAATGCATATTAGGCTTATGGAGTCAAAATAGTTTCATTAAAACCAATCAATCTACTTAGCATGGAAGTTGAGGCATATCAGAGTTTAGTCAAGAGATACACATGTGCAACTATAAAAAACACAGTCAGTTTGTCTATATAGGAAGTCAAAGCATCAAAGATGAATTCTGAGTAACATAAACAAACACCACTGCCATGGGATAGTAAAAAGATGCAATTAGAACAATAACACGCTAAAAATATTTATGAATCTCAAGTTGGCTAAGTAGAAATCAATGTATTAAGCTGAAAACTAGTCACTTACAATAAACATAGTCCTTTACTAAAAATGTCCAACCCTCAACATATTCAACTTCTTGATCTTTTATAGATCATTTACAACATAATATAACCTTATCTGATGCTATATACATCAAACTCTTGACTCTTGACACCTTGCCTAACCATATAACATGGTATTTATTACAAAAGGACAACTAATCTACTAAACCGTCCTATTACAAATAGGATTCAAACTGTTAATCACCTATCTATAACAACCTTATATTAATTAAATTAGAACCTTTTCCACAGTCCCCATATTACTAGTATAGTCCCTTATTGTTGTTAGTGTAACCCCCTTATTGTTATTATTGTACCCTTGTAACCCCCATTTTGTTATTATTGTGCCCTTAAATTATTATTGTTAGGTCAGCTAGGATTACATTGTGGCCCACTAGGATTACATTATGGCCCCATGGACTCTATATATAGAAAGGAGGTTTTGTAAATTGTATCATCCAAGAATTGTTCATTTATGTAATGTATTGGAGGTTTCCCCCTCGAAGTGGCTTATTTCTAAGGCGTTGATATCTCTCTTCTTCTATTTTTGAGCTAAGCCAAACCATTTGCACGAGCTTTTGATTTTAGGGTTTTTGTCAAGCCCAAACCCGCCTATCGTGGAATTTTCGCTATAACATTTTTTCTACGAAGGTTCAGAAGTTGAAATCTTAAGGAACGTCAAGGAAAAAGTTTAGATCTCGGTTCGCAATATGTTTTGAGATATGATCTGTGGAAGTTAGGGCTTTTTGGAGGCTCTTGAATTTAACCTAAAGGGTCATCGCGGAATTTTCACTATAACTTTGTTTCTACTAAGTTTCAAAAGCTAAAATGTTTAGAGAGCGAAGCCGAAATCCAAAGAAACATCTTCGCAAAATTTCAAAGTTTGGTTCGCAATATTTTCGGAGATATGATCTATGGAAGTTAGGTCATTTTCGGGCTCCCGAATTTCGTCTCAAAGAGGTTATCATGGGAAAAATATTCATAACTTTCCGGCACCGCATTGGAATTATGTAAATAGTGGCTATAAGTAGACTTATTACTAGTTTATTGTCTATCAATTTCGCAGCCAAAGGAGGAAATAAAAAGGACACGTGGAAATGACAAGTTCACTCTATTTCAACTGAACCATTCCATAATTGGGTCATTGTGGGATATTGGACATAACTTTTCCTTGAAGAATCCAAATCAGGCTAGACCTGTGACATTTGAAAGAAGATTTACAGGGATAATACAAGGTCGAATTTTAGATATTAAGGATCTACAATTACAGAGATAATTCAATTTCAATATAGAGCTCCTCAAAAGCAAGTATAAGGTGTGTATATTTTTTTTCCCAAATTTCATAAGTCTTGTTTGAAGAATCAAGTTGAATTGATTCCAAGGGCATATTGTAGAATATATATCAGTATTAGATTCTAAAATGGCCCTTAAAAAAAATTCAACACCCATTAAGCCTTTAGAAGGCTCTACTATGACTCATGAAGACAAAGAATGGCAACATGACATATCAAATTTACAAGAGCAAGTGCAACAAATTTCGCTCTCGCAAAGAGAAACAAAAAATGACATGGAAGTTTTGAAGAAAGGTGTGGAAACCAATATGGATGGTTTGAAGAAAGGCGTGGAATCTAAGATGGATGGTTTGAAGAATGGCATGAAAGCTAAGATAGATGGCATGGAAGCTAAGATAGATGGCATGGAAGCTGGCATGGAATCTAAGATGGATGACATGGAAGCTAAGATCGATGAAAAAATGGAAAACATGAAGAATGATTTAAAAATAGACATGGAAGGTTTGACAAAGTTGATACAACAAATGTTCCCTAATGGTGAAAATATAGTAGAGGAAACTCATGATGAAAACAAAATAAATGCTAATCGTCATTTCATAAACTCTAATGTTGGAGGGAAGAACCACCATATTCCAAAAATGTATATGAGGAATTTTGATGGAAAGGATCCTATAACATGGATACTACAGATGGAGCAATATTTTGATCTCAATAATGTGAAAAACACATAAAAGGTACACATTGCAACTTTACATTTAGAACAAAATACATTTGTATGGTATCGATGGCTTTGCTCCGGTAAAAGAATTGTCACTTGGTCAATTTTTACAAAGGAAGTGATAACACATTATGAGGATACAAAGAGCAACACCTTATTTAGCCGATTGATAAATCTCAAACAAAAGGGTTTAGTGGGGGAGCACATTGAGGACTTCCAAAAATTGAATATAAGGGTAACTGATATTCCAAAGGAACACAGGATTGATCTCTTCATAAGTACTTTAAAAGATAACATCCAACATGAATTTCACTTTTTGGAACTTGATTCATTGGAAAAGGCATTTAGGTTGGCAAGAAAAATTGAATGTAAAATTATGGCGACAAGGAAGCCTACCACTCACTTCTATAAAGAGGGAAGTGTTGCTACTCCTAGATTTCCACAACCTACAAGGTTGACACCACAACAATTGGAAGAAAAAAAAGAAAAAGGGCTTTGCTACAGTTGTGATAGAAAATACACTAAAGGTCATAAGTGTGCTGAGAAGAAATTATTTTACATAGATTGTGAAGAGGAAGAAGAAAATGAACGAGAAGAGGATATACACCAGGAACCAACCCTAGAAGAGGAAGAAATGAGTCCAAACATATCGTGTAATGCATTGGCAGGAATTACCACTCCTCAAAATCTCAAGATAAAAGGACATATCAAGAAGAAAAAGGTAATAGTGTTGATTGATTCAGGTAGTACCCATAATTTTATTCATTGTAAGGTAGCCAAGGAAGTGAATTGTTTCCTATACCCAACACCAGAATTTCAAGTGATGGTTGAAAATGGAGGAACTATAAATTGCTCTAGAAAATGCCATAATATCAAGCTAACCATGGGGGAATTGAATTTAATAGTCCAATGCTTTCCATTCCTATGGGAGGTGCTGATGTTGTACTAGGAGTACAATGGTTACAATCTTTGGGGACGGTAGCTTTTAATTTTCAAGAACTTCTCTTGAATTTTTTTTCAGAAAGAAAGGAAGTCGAATTACGGGGTATTTCGGGGAAGTCGAGAAAGATAATAAGCTTTAATGTCATGAAAAAGATTCTAAAGAAATAAAAATGAGGCATAATTGCAAAATTATGCTCACTAGAAGTTCCAAAATCAAAATCATCTATTTCTGCAGATCTCCAAAAATTCTTGGACAATCATTCCAAGGTTTTTGAAACTGCCAAAGGACTCCCACCTATTCATGATCATGATCATGCTATTCGTTTGATTCCAGGAAGTGTTCCTCCAAATATCAGGCCTTATAGATATCCTTATGTCCAGAAGAGCAAAATTGAACGTATGTTTATAGAAATGTTAGAGGCAGGTATAATTCAACCTAGTCAAAGTTCTTTCTCTGCTCTTGTAGTATTGGTACACAAGAAAGATGGATCATGGTGCATATGTCCAGATTATAAGGAGCTCAATAAGCTCACCATTAAAGATAAATTTCCCATTCCTATGATTGATGAATTATTGGATGAATTACATGGAGCAATTTATTTTACCAAGTTGGATCTTTGTTTAGGATATCATCAAATTAGAATGAAGACTGAAGATATTCCGAAAACAAAATTTTGAACTCATGAGGGTCATTATGAATTTTTGGTCATGCCTTTTGGCCTTACCAATGCACTTTCTACATTTCAAGGGTTGATGAATTCCATTTTCAAACCCTTCCTTAGAAAATTTGTTCTAGTATTTTTTGATGATATACTAATCTACAACAAGTCTTGGAAGGATCATGTTGAACATGTTGACAGGGTGCTCAAACTATTGCAGGAGAAACAATTATATGCAAAAACATCCAAATGTTTCTTTGGAGTACAAGAGGTGGAACATCTGGGTCATATTATATCTCACGAGGGTGTTAAAGTAGACCCTAACAAAATTAAAGCCATTAAGGAATGGAAAGTCCCCAAGACAATAAAGCAGTTGCGAGGATTTCTCGGGTTAACAGGCTACTATCGCAAGTTTGTTAAGAATTATGGGAGAATAGCAGCACCTCTAACAACATTATTGAATAAATATGCATTTTCATGGACTCCTGAAGCAACTAAGGCCTTTGAACATCTTAAAGAGGCAATGTGCCTAGCACCGGTCTTAGCTACGCCAGACTTCACAAAAACCTTTATTGTGGAATGTGATGCCTCAGGAAATGGAATTGGTACTATTTTAATGCAAGAAGGAAGACCCATTGCTTTTGAAAGTCGTCCAATCAAAGGAAAGTATTTACAGAAACCTATTTATGAGAAGGAAATGTTAGCAATACTGCATGCACTAAAGAAACGGAGAACTTACCTAATGGGAAGACACTTTAAGGTAAAAATCGATCATGATAGTCTTAAACACTTTTTGGAACAAAGACTATCTTCAAAAGAGCAGAAAAAATGGGTCACAAAGATGTTGGGTTATGACTTTGAAATAATCTACAAAAAAGGGAAGCTAAATGTTGTTGCAGATGCACTCTCAAGAAAGAATGAAGAGGTGGAAGCATTTATTTTTTCCATTTCTATTATCCAACAAGATTGGATTACCGAAGCAAGAAATGAATGGAAGAAGGACGAAGAAGTGTGGAAACTCATTCAAAATTTGCAGCAAGATCCTAGTACATTAGATACATTTAGTTGGAAAAATGATTCCTTATGGTACAAAGATCTCTTATATCTTTGTAATAATTCCCAACTAAAACAAAAGATTCATTTGGAATTGCACACTTCTCCATTAGGAGGAAACTCAGGATTTTTAAAAACTTACCATAGGGTGAAGAAAGAATTTCTTTGGGATGGCCTTAAATCTGATATTCAAAATTTTGTGGTGGAATGTTTTGTTTTCCAGTAGAATAAAGTTGAGACAATTAAGACCTCGTGTCTTCTACAACCTTTATCCATTCCAAGTCAACGTTGGGAGGAGATTTCAATGGATTTTATCATAGGTTTACCTAAGTCTGAAGGAGAGAGTGTCATCATGGTGGTAGTTGATAGACTTACCAAGTATGCACACTTTTGTGCATTATCTCTTCCATTTAAATCAAGTACAGTTGCTACATTTATGGACACAATTCAAAAGCTACATGGAAAACCAAGGGTTATTGTGAGTGACAGAGATCCCATTTTTACTGGAAATTTTTGGACGAAGTTATTTTCTTGTTTGGGTACTCAATTAGCTCATAGCTCATATTATCATCCTCAATCCGATGGTCAAACTGAGATAGTGAATAAATGTTTGGAAGGATATCTTCGTTGTTTTGTATCTGATAAACAAACACAATGGGTCAAGTGGTTACCTCTCACCGAATGGTGGTATAACACTTCCTTCCATACTGCAGCAAAAATGACCCCATTTATGGCACTTTATGGATATCATCCACCATCCATCACATCATATTTAAGAGAAAATTCGAATGTTCAAGCAGTGGAAGATCACATCGAGCATCAGCAAGAAGTTCTCCAACTCTTAAAGGATAACCTGAATTTGGCACAAAATCGAATGAAACAACAGGCAGATCAACATCGCAGCGAGAGAAGTTTTGATGTAGGAGATTGGGTATTTTTACGGCTACAACCATATAAACAAATGTTCCTCAAGCAAGCTAAGAAGGATAATAAATTATCGCCAAAGTACTATGGTCCTTACAAGGTGTTGCAAAATATTGGTACTATGGCATACAAATTGGAGCTTCCTGCTTCTTCACGAGTGCATCCAATTTTCCATGTTTCATGCTTAAAGAAGGTTATAGGTGAAAAATATTCCAGTTCAAACAATATTTCCATAACTTGATGAGGAAGTAAAAATCATATTGGAGCCTGAAGCGGTCATGGAAACAAGAACTCGACAGCTATGGAATCGATCAATTTCAGAGTATCTCATCAAGTGGAAGAACTTACCCACTGAAGATTCTACATGGGAGGATGAGAATTTTATACAGAAGCACCCAGAGCTACTCAAGCATTGAGGACAACACTTTTTTGAAGGAGAGGGGGATTTTAGGTCCATATATCACTAATATAGTCCCTTATTGTTGTTAGTGTAACCCCCTTATTGTTATTATTGTACTCTTGTAACCCCCATATTGTTATTATTGTGCCCTTAAATTATTATTGTTAGGTTGGCTAGGATTACATTGTGGCCCCGCTAGGATTGCATTATGGCCCCATGGACTCCTATATATAGAAAGGAGGTTTTGTAATTTGTATCATCCAAGAATTGTTCATTCATGTAATTTATTGGAGGTTTCCCCCTCGAAGTGGCTTATTTATAAGGCATTGATATCTCTTTTCTTCTATTTTTGAAGCTGGTTTCCCAACATTGCCAAATGTATTTACACCTGGTCGAATCTAGATGATTGGATTCAAATCTTGATGACCATAATGCTGACCTCCATCAAAGTAGGAAACAGTCCCATGTTTTATAGGGATAGGGTCCATTGCAGTTTTGAGATGTTCTGACCATCATGAATTCATCATTTCGAGGTCCTTTGCTGTTAGGAACTGAAGTAACACCTACCAAAAATCCTCCCTAAGCTCCAGCTGTCCCAAACCGTCTTTACATAGTTTCGTAGTGCTTTTGGTAGCACATCTCTTTTACCCTTTCTTCTTCAAAATTTTGATTTCTTTCCTCCAAGATTATCTTCATTATCATTTAATTCATTCTCCCTAGCAATTTCAGGTCATAATTCATACTTTTTCCCTTTAAAAATTTATGAGAAAGAGTGAAAAAAGTTGCTACAGCAGTTTCGTAACACTTTTCACTCTTTTTACACGTTTAAATTTTTTCAAAATGAAAACTATAAATGTGCCAAAACTCAAAATAACAATGGTTTCATCAAATAAAAAAGCCATCTGAACTGAAAAACACAGTTTTCATGAGGTTCCTTCTTAATTTTCACTTGATTTAGCTTTTGACTTTTCAATGATTGTCATTTTGCACCTTTGTTCTTTAACTCATCCTGAATTACTTTCAACTCTTGCTCCAAATATTCCACTTGACCTTTAAGTTTCCTATTACTAGCTCTCGAGTGAGTATTTATTACTCTAACAAATTTGGCTTCCTTTATTGCTGGGACAGTCCATGTGAAAAAATTCTCTGCACTTCTTGGGGTTTCATACATAAAACCAGTTTTACCTTCCCACGGCGCCTTCATTATTTTGAACTCTTATTTCTCAACATTATGCTTTCTAGCCCTCTTTCTCATCACATCATTTTCTTGGTTTTCCAACCTCAATTTCTCCTCAAGATGTTTAAATTATGTTTTCTTTGTCACTTCTTCTTTTCCCTCTTTTGTTTTGTTGGCTGTATGCTTCTCTGCAGGTGTTGAGAGATCAACCACTTCTTCAGGGGTTTTAGATGTTTCAATAGTTTCTTGAACTTCCTTGTTGCCATCCTTAAGTTTATTAGCATGCCTATTTAAAGTATTTTTAGCTTGAAAGATAAAAGCTGCATTTTCAACCTCAAACTCAAGATTCTTTACAAACTTATATTTTTTTCTGTTTGTGCTCATCTTCTCCAATGAAGTCATCTTGCACAATGGGTGTCTCCTCTATGTCAATTGCATGTGGATTTCATCTAGGTTTCCCTTTATCATTGGGTTGTTCTCTGTATCTGTAGCAACTATTTTTCCCTTTAATGCCACTGCTTGGCTTCTTGTTACTCTTTTTATTTCCTACCTACTGACATCTTGTTTCTGTTTTGCCTCTTTGAAAATATTTGACCTCTGTTTTGAAGGTGATGGAGTTGGAGTATCAAGAACTTGTGTCTACTCTATCCTTTTCTCAAATTATTTCCTTGGCTTCAGTTTTTCAAATTTCTTTGGTTTTGCAACTACAGGTTGACTAGACTCTACTACTGGTGGTGATGGAGTTCCTTTAGTTTTAGGGTTTCTAGCAGGAGTTAGTGCTTCCAACTCAAAACCATTTATAAAATAAAAGGATGACCAATCCATGCCTATCCTCTGAAGCTCATTCAAAATCAATAACTTCATCAAACCATGATGAAACAAATATGTTTCACAACCTTCTGATTTGGCTTGTACTTTATCAACCATTTTAGCAAGACTCCTATGCAGGTAAAAGGGAAAATCAATTGCAATCTTACCTGTGAAATGAAGAAGCAGCTTGAAATGATATGTGTAGACCTTATGATATATTCCTTCACATGTAAAATATCTTTGGATTTTTAGCAAAAAATTTTCATAAGTGTCCTTGATGCAGCCTCTAGGGATAGTGTTATTGAGGTTCGTATCTGCATAGTCAGGTTTCATGAATTCTTTGCATGGCTCCATATCAAATTTGAAACTTTTGACCCAAGTCTCTTGACCCCTTGGTATATTTGTCACAACAACAATAATCTCTGGTGTAATTGGCACACTTAGCATCCCAACCTTGGTAGTTGTTCCATTGAAGTGAAAGGAAAATTCTTTAGACACATGCGTGTGGCAACCCTGCAGCTTTTCACAAAACCGAAGACAACCTACTCTGTTGAATGCCTCCATCACTGTTGGGTCCTCAATTATGGCCTTCATAGTTTTAGGCTCATATCTTAAGCAATGTCCCCCTCTGTGGACTTTCTTTTCCTCTGCCATGCTTCTCAGAAAAACGTGTCATCTTCGCTTGAATATATGAAACAGCCTCGCTTGAATAGTTTATATCATCCTCTCTTGATTAGGATGAATAATTTTTTTTTATTAAATAGCCACATGTCTGGCTTGACACTTTGGATCTTAGAAATTCGAATGGAGGCAAGAGAAATGTGTATGACCAATTAAGAAATATTTCGAATTTGAAATGTCATCTCATAACTGAATTATGCCTCATTCATGCCCTATCATGACAATGATGACTGCAGCATGGGTAAGTACATCGAATATCATCATTAACTGACTTATCATACTACTAACCTACCATTTCCCAGTGAATTCTGACAATTTACATCTCAAATGACAAGATGATTAAGAAACCGTGCTTTCGTAGCACCCACAGTGTATTTTTGCCAGTTTGCGCTAAGAAACTATTAGCGCTTTCGTAGCGCAAATCAAATTTTTTTAACTAGTGGCGCTACGAAAACATGGATTCTTGGCTAATTGCACAGTTTTGACCCAAAATTTTATGGAATGACTCCCAAATGGAAATTATGGATATTTTGACAATGAATGGACTTTAAAAGACTTTATTTGAACTTAATGATGACCTTTGAACTTATAAAAATCTAACTTACCCTGAACCAAATCCTAAATTGACTTCTAAACATAATTTGAACCATGACCAAAAACAAACATGACACAATGATGTTTTGAAAATTTTTGGGTGATAACACTCCCATTGCACCCATTGCACAAACTACTGTTATGCATTGCTCACCAATCTCCATCTTGAATTTTACAAAACAGTGGGAAAATTTTAATTTTCAAATTCTACAACCAATATGCCTCCTCATCGGCCAAATGTACAGGTATTTTTATTTTTTTTCCATAATTAAGCCTTTTAGCATATTAGAATTTCAAATTACCTTAAAACTAACCATTTAAAAGAAAAAAATAAAAAAAATTGTCGCACAGTGCACTTGAGCCATTCGGCTCGCACCGGTGCTGCCTGTAAATTTACATGCCGCACTGCAACCGATGTGAATGGTATCCACACTGGTTCCAAGGTATTACCGAAGGCGCACCATGTTATTTTAAAATTTTTAAAAAATGTGGTGTGGTCGGTTACCCAGCCACATTGTTGACCATTTCGAATAGCGGCAATACAGTGCATTGACTTAAATATCCACCCCAGGGTGGGTATTTTTCTCAGTGCACCACATTCCACATTTCGACAGGGTCAATGGTGTGGCCTAGTAAAATACTGCACCGTTGAGTATGTAACCATTTTAGTAGGTCTTTGCTTTGACCGAACCATACGCCCAAGGCGTAGAGTTTATTCAACGCATCGCACTCCTGACACTATCCATAGTCAATGGTGAACTAAAAATTTCCAGGTGCACCACTGCCAGTGCGCTGAACATTTTCTGGTGCACCGCCTCCGGTGTGCGACAAAAAAAGATGCACCGATACCAGTGCATGTCTGTTTTTTGTGGCGCACCAACTTTTTTTTTTCCTAAGAAAATTGTATATGTATATTCCTAAATACATGTCTCATTCAATAAACAAATTGTACTTAATATGTAAATTATTCAGAGACATGAAAGGGGAGAAGAGGGGGAACAACAACAACAACAGGCTGGATAGTATAACATGGTTCACCTATGAGAGGCATGAGAGAGGGAGAGAGATGCGTACCCTCGCCCTATTACAGCAGATACCCAAGGGTTCCTAAGGTAGGTAGGCCTCCTCAAGTTCTATGAGGAGCCTACTTCCCTAAAGGGCCATGGTCTATTTTTGAGATATATTATCTGCAAGTGGAATGCCCACCTACAGGCTTTCTGATTTTGTCCTAACCAGTGGTACACGCCCACTGAGGAGGACATATATTTGATTACAGGGCTATCAAGGAGAGGGGTGGATTTTCCCTTCTTCTCAGGGGTTCCAGATGGCTATGCAGCCGGGATTCAGTTTTTGTACTCCCAGAGATACATTAGCACAGATATATTGTCTCCTTCAGATATTCAGGTCTTCGGAGGTTAGTTACATATTGGTGCATTTGGTAGTCAGGAGGTGAGGTGCCTCTCACTTCTGAATTCGACCATTTCACACAACAACAGTGATGGGAAATGCATTAGTTTCTCGTTTCTATGTTATGTTTATTCTTTAGTATAGGAGCCATGACTTGTCAGGTGGTCTACCATTTTTCGCGACAATTCTGTAAAACCTTAGATAGATGTCATGCTCAAGCACAAGGGAGGGTCAAATTCCCTTTTTCTTTAGAAATTTTTTGTTTATTTTTTGAGAGCTTTCCAGACACGAGGCCTAATTTTTTTTGGCAGTCTCGTAGGCCAATGTTCGAGGCACGGATGCACATGTGGGGGTAGATGATGCCTAAGAGGGGCAAGACTATGTTTCCAGATGGAGATCGCATGATGCACTGGAGTTGCTAGCCAGTGTTGACAAGCATCCCTTCATTATGGTCCCCTATCCTTATGTTGGTTTGGATTGGTGAGGGTGTGCCAACATCCTCTTCACAGATGATGAGCCACCAGATGATAGAGGTAATATTAATTTTTTATTTAAATTTATTCTAACATGTTCTTTAACTTGTTTTTATTAAATTGTGTAATGAAATTTTCTAATTATTTTTGTGTAATTGTATATATTTTGTAGAAATTGGGTCTTTTTATGGCAAGGACATGCCAGCACCACCACATCATCTAGGTGTGGATCTTGATGATGATCAGGGTATGCCAGATTCTGAGTATCATTAGGAGGTCGGTGCAGAGAGACCTGCTCCTGCTGGTGCACCGGTACTGCCTTTTTCTAGGCGCGGTAGGCTTGATAGAAGATATAGGATGGAGTTGGGCGACCAACTCACTGCATTGATTATTTAGGCGAGCATCAGGCTCGCTACTATGAGAGACATACACTCCAATGGTAGGCTGTTACATATGTGGAGAGGTATGCCACGTGACATGTACAGCCTGATGCGGCATGTCGTAGGAGCTACGACCTTAGTTACGCAGCTGATGAGGACCGTTGCACATTATAGACGTGGTCGAGATGCAACACGTGATCGACAGTCCGCAAGTAGCGATGCATCATCTGATGATCAATCACCTCACATTGCACCAGATGAGAAGCCTCCACTAGCATCGAGCAACAGTCATCATGGAGAGCAGGCACAACCATCGGCCACGTCCAGTCAGTATCCTGTAGCATCCAGAAATACTCATGATCTTGAGTAGGCTGGACCATCGACCATGTCGATTCATCACGATGAGCAGTTGATAGTTGATCTAGATCAGCAGGCATGTGATGATGAGCATGTATCTGAGCTTGTCGAGGCTACACCATTGACTGAGTAGGCCTCGACCAGTACTGTTATTGATGATGTACCACCAGCTGATCCATGAAATTTATATTACAATTATATATTTTTGACATTATTCATTTATATATATATATATATATATATATATATATATATATATATATATATATATATATATATATATATATATATATAGTCCATGTATTTTATGTTCATGTTGTAATCATACTTAATTTACATGCTCGTGATCATCATCATGTGTATATTGTTAGGTCATGTTAAATATGTTCATTTAATTTGCAGCTTGCAGATAGATGTGTATGTGATAGCAGCTATTTCACATGGGATGTATATTTTTTTGGGGTCCTTTGATTTGGATGATTGGCAAACCAAATGACAAGGAAACATATACACCAATCTTTAGAGCTCTAGGATCTAGCCCTCCTAGTCTCAGAGAGGGATCTCTCAATATGTTTGTAAGGATATAGTTTTATGCTTTTAAGAGGTTGATTTTAGGCTAGTTATTAAGTGCAAGTTTGTTTGTTTTGGGATTGGTTGATTGGACATGAATTATCTAGGAAGCATAGATAGAAAGGGGAAATATCAGAGCCATTGGGCAATGGAGTCAAGAAGAAGTTATAACAAGCTCAATCAATGGATATGGGATAAAGGGCAAATCTAACTTGGCCAGCGGATCTTGGGTTTGGTGGATGAAATGAAATGGACATTAAGGATTTAGAAGGAGAAGTAGAACTAAGGGCAATTAAGGGTCCTTAATTATATGTACCTCTCAAAAAAGGGACTTAAAACATTATCAGAACATGAAGAGGAATTCCATAGACAAGGCTAACCATAAATTCTAGAAACCACACTTCAGCAAATAACAATTTCAAGAAAAAAATTTCAAATGAAATCAAGGAGTCGAGGAACACTCTATTTCATCCAAATATTTCACCTTCAAGGATAATAAAACATTCAAGATTCACAAATAACTGCATTCGTAGAAGAGGGAAATCCTATACATCTAAGATTACAGCTATAAAGACCTTCAAAACAATTATCTCAGCAAGAACAGAGGGTATGATCAAAACAGACCTCTCTGGAAGACTGTAAACAATGGTACTTTAAAGGGAGACTTTAGAAACAGTTTTCAAGAGGCAGCAAGTAAGCAGGGAAAACCATAAAACATTCTTGAGACCAAACGTTTGAACTATTTCTGAAATAAACAAGCTTAAGGGTTGAAAATTAGTCAAACTACTCAGTAAAACCTTCAGCAGATGAAAACATAAAGGGAGTGAAGAGTAAACAGGCCTAAGGTGCTTCTAGGAGACATTTCTTAGCCTAAGCTTTTTACTCTACTGCAAGCAAGAAATGATGAAACAGAATGGAAAACAGGAAAAAACATTAAGAGATCAAAATACATGACCAACAGCCATGCTCAGGGATCCAATGATAGAGCCTTCTCATTAAAAAAACATGTCAAAACATCATCAATCTTCCAAAACTTCAATTTCTTCTTAATCTTCATCCAGACTATGTACAACAGTAAAGAGTTCGAATGCCAGCAACCAACCCCTAACAAAGAGCTCCTCATAGAGTATTTATAGAATAATGAGGAGGTGGAACTCTTTTTAGGGTTCAAAATGTTATTAATTACAGAGTAAATGCATTCCTAGCCTTGAAAACCATGCAAGGCATAAGGTAGGAAGATGTTCAACTAATCCTCTACTTAAATAACTCTCTCTTAACTTCTAAGGAAAGGTAGGTGAAAAGTTTGACTTTGCAGCCTATCTCTGTCTTTTACAATAACTGCCTGATAGCTTAAAATATCTTCTTTAGCATAATAACTGTCAATTTTCCCTTCGAGACAGAAGGTAGGTTGTAGGTGGCAACTATATCTCTTGATGAATTAACTACTTTGCTCTGACGTGCACGAGGCCTTCTGCCTTGTTGATCTATCCTTGCTGACTGATTTTAACTTTGATCACTTGTCCTTACGCTGCTTTATCCATTTAACTATGTTTAAGGCTTGATCTCGCTTTTTTTCCTTCATGATCCTTCATGTTGTCTTTATCTTTAAAACTGTAGATTAAGCTTTTGATCTTCAAACTTTTTCTTTAATCTTTGGTCTCTTCTGATATCTTCACTACTTTGTTCGATTTGATGTACAGGTGGATTGCGCTACAGGGTTTTGATTTTGTAATCAACATTCATGACATTATTGATTAAAATTGATAATCTGGCCCTTTATGTCCCTTTCCGTATTGAATTCGGCCACAGAGGATCGTCATCCTCGGCCTTGTCCCTTAACTGGACTGTGGGACAACTTTTAAAGCTTGTCCTCCATTAAACCTACAAAAAAAATTAAAAAATTAAATAAAACTGTGTTATGTGGATTCAACTGCTTCAGAGGCAATGACAGAGGGCGACATAGCAGTTCGGATGGAGGAAAATGCATCAAGGGAGGTAAAACCATGGCGAATAGGTGAAACCAGGGTTTTATTTGAATAAGGGCGCGAAAGGCGATAAGAAGTTTCAGGAATACCAGAGGCGGTATTCACGCAGGGTGAAGGTGGTAAGCAGTATTAGGCCGAGGGAATGCGATACGAGTTTTTTCTTGAAACGTGGCTATGGAAAACCACCCATTTCACATTGATATGGAGCATTGATTCATTTTGGGTGGACCAGGCATGAAAACAATTCTAGACCATCCGATCTGGGAGATCGACGGTCAGGATTAAACGTGAGGGGAGGAAAGAATGGGAGGAAGGATAGCGATGTGAAAGAGCGCAGGCTATCCTATCTAGGGAGAGATAGATCAACGGTGGAGGATGAGCAGTGGGACCGGTGAACAATGTCAGTTTTTTTGTCGGGTGGCAGAAAGCTAGTGGGTAGAGTTGAAAAGAGGGGATCAATGGGAGCCATTGGATTGGAGAAACAGTCGGCTGAGATTAACTACGAGGGGACCTGAGGGTATAGAAGGATCTCGTCGACGGGTTCCTCCACAGTGAATGAGAGAATGCGGGTTGTTGGATCGGGAAATGATCAACAGTGGAGATTTAACTACGGGGGGACTGGGGAGTACGGGCTACCTTGGATGGGCGCCCCCACAGTTAAAACTGCACCATCCAATCTAGGAGATTGATGGTTGTGATGGAATCAGGAGATCAGAGTTTAAAATATGGTGGATGGCGGGTCAGGGGGATGGCGAAAGAGCGATGGCTGTCAGATCAGGTAGACCAACGGTGGAGATCTTTTCGAAGAAAAGTGGGTGGAAGGGGATGTTGTGTAACGAGCTCCAAAAATAGAAGAAAAGAGATATCAATGCCTTATAAATAATCCACTTCGAGGGGGAAACCTCCAATACATTACATAAATGAACAAATCTTGGTTGATACAAATGAACAAAATCTCCTTCTATATATAGGAGGTCATGGGGCCACAATATAATCCTAGTGGGGCCACAATGTAATCCTAGCCGACCTAACAATAAGAATGTAAGGGCACAATAATAACAATATGGGGGTTACAGGGGTACAAAAATAACAATAATTGGGGCTACACTAAAATAATAAGGGACTACACTATTAATATAGGGACTTAACATGCCCCTCTCCTTAAAACAAGTGTTGTCCTCAACGCTTGATTATTTCTTGATGCTTTTGTATAAAATTCTCATCCTCCCATGTGGAATCTTCTACAGGAAAGTTCTTCCACTTGCTAAGATACTCTGAAATTGATCGTACTTGTCGAGTTCTTTCTTTTGTGACTGCTTCAGAACTTCTTTCGATGTGATGTTGATATTCCTGTTGTTTCATTAGATTCTGCACCAAGGTTACGTTATCCTTTGAGAGTTGGAGAACTTGTTGTTGATGCTCGATGTCATCTTCCACTAATTTATCATCCATATTAGCTATTATTTTATCCTTCAAACCATCCAACTTAGCCTCCATTTCTTCTTTTAAACCATCTATGCCAACTTCGGTTGCTCTTCGTAAGATCGAAATTTGTTGCACTTGGTACTGTAATTTTGATATCTCATACTGCAATTCTTCCACTTCATGCATCATAGTATATATTTCTGAGGGCTTAATGGGTGTTTAATTCTTTTTAGGAGGCATTTCAGAATTCAATACTGAAATATATGCTCAATATGCCCTTGGAATCACTTCAAACTGATTTTTCAAACAAGATTTATGCAATTCGGGAAAAGAAATACACACCTTTTACTTGCTTTTGAGGAGCTCGATATTGGAATTGTATTATCTCTATGATTACGACTCTTCAATATCTAAAATTCAGCAATGAAATATCCCTCTGAATTATTTTTTGAATGCCACAGGTCTAACCTGATTTGGATTCTCCAAGACAAAGTTGTGTCCAATCTCCCACAATGACCTAATTATGGACTAGTTCAGTAGAGCGAACTTGTACGACTTGCCACGTGTCACTTTTTCATCTTTTGTCTCTAAAATTTATATAAAATAAACTAAAGTCTGTGTACTTGCGACCAATTTTTACGGCACTCCAATCCGATGCCCAGAGAGAGAATTATTGAACTTTTCCCACGATCACCTCTTTGAGATGAAATTCAGGAGCCTGAAAAAGCACTACCTTCCACAGATCATATCTCCAAAAATATTGCGAACCAAGCTCTGAAATATTTTGAAGAATTTCCTTAGGATTTCATCTTCACACCATATGAATTTCAGATTCTAAACCTTCGTATAAAGAAATTTATAGTGAAAATTCCACGATGACCTGTTTAGGAGCCTGAAAAAAGACCTAACTTCCGCAGATCATATCTCCGAAAATATTGCGAACCAAGCTATGAAATTTTTAGAAAATATTCCTCTAGATTTCTGTTGTGCACCCTAAAAATTTCAGCTTCTGAAACTTCGTAGAAGCAAAGTTATAGCGAAAATTCCATGATGACCTGTTTGGAGCAGCGAAACCCTAGAATCCAAAGCTCTGATACCAAATGTTGTGTAACCAGCTCCAAAAATAGAAGAAAAGAGATATCAACGCCTTAGAAATAAGCCACTTCAAGGGGGAAACCTCCAATACATTACATAAATGAACAAATCTTGGATGATACAAATGAACAAAACCTCCTTCTATATATAGGAGGTCATGGGGCCACAATATAATCCTAGTGGGGCCACAATGTAATCCTAGCCGACCTAACAATAAGAATGTAAGGACACAATAATAACAATATGGGGGTTACAGGGGTAAAAAAATAACAATAAGTGGGGCTACACTAACATAATAAGGGAATACAATATTAATATATGGAATTAACAGGGGATGGTCGAGAGCATAAACAAAAACGTGAAGAAGTGATGACCGTCAGATCAGGTAGATCGACGGTTAGGATTACTTCGAGAGATGAATGAGTAAAGGGGTTTGGGGAAATGAGAATGGGAGGGGATAAAGCCCAATAGCCGTTGGATCAAAAAATAATCAACGGTTGGGATTATATCAAGGGAATGATCATTGGCGGAGAACGAAAAGGGTTGCCGAGGAAATACCAAAGTGCGATGCAGCGTGGACCATTAGATCTGAGGAAGATCAACGGTCGGGATTTTATCGGCAGGGAAATCTATCGGCGGAAGGGAAAGGAGAAAGCGCCGATGTGATGGAGTGATAGCCATCGGATCTGGAGGAATGGATGGCTCAAATCTAATCAGTGGATCGGCCATTGGAAGAAAAAGGGAAAAGGGAAGCAAAACTTATAAAGTGCGATGCGCCGATTGCCGACGGGCTTAGCGCTCGGTCGCGAAGCGGGTAGTATGGAGGAAAAGGGGTTAGGGTCTAAGCCAAAAAGTGCTTAAGGACTTATATTAAAAATGAAGGATTTTGGACAGAAAATGAAGGATTTTGAGGATTCTGATAAGTATAAAAGGAGGGTTTAAAACCAAATGAAGAGGATTTAAAAGGTTTTAAGGGAATTTCGAAAGAAATAAAGGATAAATGAGGGGAAAATGAGGGAAAATGAAGGACATGGAGGCTTGAAACATTATTTTTGTATCAACGGGGCTTCTTTGAGGATTTTAAGTGAATTTTATCAATGGAATGGATCTTTTTGGATAATGAACACAGTAAGATTTCAAAAACTCACAAGTTTTTCACAAAAGCTTGTTTTTTTGGAAATCTAGGGACTACTCTAGCCATCATTAGGTATAGCAGAATTATAGATGGTTAATAGTGGGTCCACTTAGGGAGGACAACTGTCCTTTTAGGTGTCCAAAACCTCATTTTATCAATCTCTGGCTTTTAGCAAACCATTTCCTCATCCATTGGGCAGAATTTGTTTGTTTTCTTGCTGATTTTCTTTGCATTTTGAAAATTCTTCAATGGCCTACAACATGAAAACTCTTTAAGATAACACCTCTACCTACCCAAAACTACTTGTCCTAGCATTTTTCTTCTCTTGAGTGCACTTGGACTGGCATCTCTCTTTGACATTTTATTTTTTAAAATAGAACAATAAACTATCTAATGCTACCCTTATTTCTTCCAAGAGTCCAGATTAAACAGTCGGACTCTAAAGCTTCTCTACCTAATCTCCTATCTGTCAAGATTAAGCTATTTGAAAAATCTGCATTCACTACATTCCAAGACAGAAATTTAAACACGGAAAAACTAGGATTAAACAATCTGATTTGTTGTAGTGTCTATGGCTATATGTACAAGCAGCACATAGAATTTATTTGCAGAAAATTAAAACAAAATTGTGAAGTGTCTTTGGCCCAAGTTTTTATCATGTTAGAGCCATCTTTTATTTTGATTCCTGGTTCAGATTTTGAGCATGTTTGAACCATGTTTCTTCTATCCTTATATATTCTACTGATAAGCCAAGATTAAACAGTTTGCAAAAGCTTCTTCACTAACCTATCAAAAAAAAATTGAAATCTATCTAGTCATGTTTATACTGTATGACTAAATAGCAGTGTTTTCTTTTAGTAGTGGCATTTAAGTTTGCATACTTTCAGATTTTTTCTCTTTTTTGGTATGGGGCTGTACCTTTCCTCTTTTATATCTACCCTCTTTTCTCTTTTTCTATTGTTTTTGTATTTTTTCAATTTTTCTTTTTCAAAGAAAAAAAAACTAACTAAATGCTCATAGGATGAGCTTATTTTCTTTCCTATATAACCTAATCTAACTCTAAAATATTTACATGTCTAGCTGACCAATTCTATTTTACAATACATCCAGTCAATCAGATGGTTCCATGACTGGTATTTTCTCATCTCTTTGAGCATGTTGGATAAACAAAAGGGCCACTCCCATCTCCCTTTTTCTTTAGCAACAGTGCTAAAAAATCTTCTTGCTTTTGGTAATACACTTATTCTAACAACCTTTATCCCTTCTTCAAATGTCTTCAATAAATCAGCAAAGGGATCTTGAAATAATACCTGGTTATGAGTATTTTAAAGATAGTTTTCAACCAGGCTTACTTTTTCCTCCACTAGATCAAGCTTAAGATTCTTTTGAGAAAGAACTTATTCCTCATCTTCATTATTCTCTGAACTGGAGGACTCATCGTAGATTGCAGTACTGTCCTCTTGTAGTCCTGGTATGCTCTGATTCAGTGGATTGTATTCTGTGAAGAGATCATCATATTCTTAAGAAAGTGTATCTTTTATTACCTCAACCATTTCAGGAGAAGGCTCCTTATCTTCATCCTGCTCAAGAAATTCCTCTTTCTTCTCAACCTCAACATCACAACTGATAGATTGTTGATTCCCAATTATGTGAAAGCTATTTCCGATGGGCTGCAATGTTTGATTACTGCTCTCAAGCTGATGATAATGAAATTCATGACACCAATCAACTGTTGGTTTCCCTGCATGATTAGTTTCTTCTTGAAGCTCATCATCATTATCAGGCTGATCAAAAATTGGAAAATCATTAGTATAAACAATCTCACCAATCAAGCATATTGGGTTATCAGTTTGTTTTTCTTTAAGCTAATCTATAAGTTTATTTTCTGGTTCAAGAAAACAAGGTTTAGCAACTAGATGAGCAGAAGTGTTTTGTTCAAATGAAGTTTTGAGGGTTGGTTGTTTACTTAATATTTGATCAATCTCTTCTTCTGTCAAAAGAGGAGAAATTTTTGTTTTTCTCTGGACAGAAACACAGCAGCCCTCTTCCTCTTGTGTTGACTTATTGTGAGGCTGGATGTCTTCTTGAGCCTCTCCTAGTGAATCTTTACTTGTGTTTGCAGGAAGACCTTGAGGAATTTCTTATTTTTTATGATATTTCTCGCTCGCAAACAACTCCTCTTGATATTTTTGATAGTCAATTTGAACATGGGATTCATGAGTTGTTTCCAATAGATTGTCAGGATGCCATTCTTATTTAATAATCTGAAATGAGTTATAACATAAAGGCAGAAACTCTAGTTGTGTTGTCTCTTCTCTTATTTCATATTTTATGAGTTCAAGATGACTGAGTGTTTCCTCAGGGCATTGTTCCTTGTTTATGTTTGCAGCTTGCTCATAAATTTCTCTTAACAGTAAAACAAAAGGTATAGGTAGGCAATCAATACCTTCTTGACAATATTCCTCATTGTTCAGTTTGTAATCTTGCTCATCATACATATTTTGTTTGTTGTTGATGTCTTGTAGTGGTTGAGTTTGTGTTTGATCAGAGAAAGGCATAGGTTTCTCTGGATAATCAACATATGTATCAACCTCATGCCTATCCAATATTTTATCAAGTATGTACATCATTTTTTCCATTATGTCCAATAATGTATCTAGTTTTGCCTCTCTGTCTATACTTGGATCCATGTTTGTAAAAAAGAGGTCACTGTATCTTGTCAGCTAGTCTAGAATTCTCTACCAATGGATTCTTTAGGTCTTTTGGAGGTTGTGGAGTCACCAGGGGGAAGATTTGAACTTTTCTGTCCACCAACAGTATGATTGGGTTTTCTCAATGCATTCTGAGGGAAGTTTACAAGGACTAGTGAAGTAATAGGCCTACTGGAGGCCAGTGGAGTTGCCACGTGGAATTTTTTAGCTCTTTTGGAGGTAAAATATTCTATGTTCCACCACCAATGTTTATTATGAAACCAATTTGAAATTTTTTTGTGGTTTTCTGAGTTTCTATGGTTATTGAAGGACTA
Organism: Pinus albicaulis; assembly: GCA_034641835.2. Lineage (NCBI taxonomy): Eukaryota > Viridiplantae > Streptophyta > Pinopsida > Pinales > Pinaceae > Pinus > Pinus albicaulis. The sequence goes on along the minus strand of MU968382.1, from coordinate 567,582 downwards.
ATGAGTCTATAAGGGCTTTCTAGGAAACTATGAACTCAGAGGTCCCACCGTGATCGCAAAAATGTTGGGGTCTTGTGATTTGGCTGATTGGAAAACCAAATGACAAGGCAACATATAAACTAAGCTTAAGAGCTCTAGGATCTAGCCCTCCTAGTCTCAGAGAGGGATCTCTGAATATGTTTGTAAGGATATAGATTTATGCTTTTAAGAGGTTGATTTTAGGCGAGTTATTAAGTGCAAGTTTGTTTGTTTTGGGTTTGGTTGATTGGACATGAATTATCTAGGAAGCATAGATAGAAAGAGGAAATATCATAGCCATTGGGCAATGGAGTCAAGAAGAAGTTATAACAAGCTCAATCAATGGATATGGTATATCAAAGGGCAAATCTAACTTGGCTAGTGGATCTTGGGTTTGGTGGATGAAATGAAATGGACATTAAGGATTTAGAAGGAGAAGTAGAACTAAGGGTAATTAAGGGTCCTTAAGTATATGTACCTCTCAACAAAGGGACTTAAAACATTATCAGAACATTAAGATGTATTCCATAGATAGGGCTAACCATAAATTATATAAACCACACTTCAGCAAATAACAATTTGAAGACAAACTTTTCAAATGAAATCAAGGAGTCGAGGAACACTCTATTTCATCCAAAGATTTCACCTTCAAGGATAAGAAAACATTCAATATTCACAAATAACTAAATGCATAGAAGAGGGAACTCCTATACATCTAAGATTACAGCTATAAAGACCTTAAAAACAATTACCTCAGCAAGAATAGAGGGTATGATCAAAATAGACCTCTCTGGCATACTGTAAAAAATGGTACTTTAAAGGGAGACTTCAGAAACAGTTTTCAAGAGGCAGCAAGTAAGCATGGAAAACCATAAATAATTCTTGAGACCAACTGTTTGAACTATTTCTGAAATAAACAAGCTTAAGGGTTGGAAAGCATTCAAACTACTCAGTAAAACCTTCAGCAGATGAAAACATAAAGGCAGTGAAGAGTAAACAGGCCTAAGGTGCTTCTAGGAGACATTTCTTAGCCTAAGATTTTTACTCTACTGCAAGAAAGAAATGATGAAACATAATGGAAAATAGGAAAAAACATTAACAGATCAAAATACATCACCAACAACCATGCTTAGGGATCCAATGATAGAGGCTTCTCATTAACAAAACATGTCAAAACATCATCAATCATCCAAAACTTCAATTTCTTCTTAATCTTCAGCTAGACTATGTACAACTGCAAAGAGTTTGAATGCCAGCAACCAACCCCTAACAAAGAGCTCCTCATAGAGTATTTATAGAAGAATGAGGAGGTGGAACTCATTTTAGTGTTCAAAATGTTATTAATTACAGAGTAAATGCATTCCTAGCCTTGAAAACCATGCAAGGCATAAGGTAGGAAGATGTTCAACTACTCCTCTGTTTCAATAACTCTCTCTTAACTTCTAAGGAAAGGTAGGTGAAAATTTTGACTTTGCAGCCTATCTCTGTCTTTTACAATAACTTCTTAATAGCTTAAAATATCTTCTTTAGTGTGATAACTGTCAATTTTCCCTTTGAGACAAAAGGTAGGCTGTAGGTGGCAACTAGATCTCTTGATGAATTAACTGCTTTGCTCTGATGTGCACGAGGCCTTATTCCTTGTTGATCTGTCCTTGCCGACTGATTTTAACTTTGATCACTTGTCCTTACGCTGCTTTATCCATTTAACTGTGTTTAAGGCTTGATCTTTTTTTTTTGCCTTCATGATCCTTCGTGCTATCTTTATCTTTAAAACTGTAGATTAAGCTTTTGATCTTCAAACTTTTGCTTTAATCTCTAATCTCTTCTGATATCTTCACTGCTTTGTTCGATTTGATGTACAGGTGGATTGCGCTAGAGGGTTTTTCTTGTTTAATCAAAATTCATGACATTATTGATTAAAATTGATAATCTGGCCCTTTATGTCCCTTTCTGTATTGAATTCGGCCATAGAGGATCATCATCCTCAACCTTATCCCTTGACTGGAATGTGGGACAGCTTTTAAATCTTATCCACCATTAAACCTACAAAAAACATTAAAAAATTAAATAAACCTACGTTATGTGGATCAACTGCTTCAGAGGTGACGGCGGAGGGCGAAAGAGCAGTGCGGAAGGAGAAAAATGCATCAAGGGAGGTAAAACCATGGCGGATAGGCGAAACCAGGGTTTTATTTGAATAAGGGCGCGAAAGGCAATAAGCAATTTCAGGAATACTGAAGGCGGTATTCGCGTGGGGTGAAGGTGGTAAGCAGTATTAGGTCGAGGGAACACGATACAAGTTATTTCTTGACACGTGGCTCTGAAAAACCACCCATTTTGCATTGATATGGAGCGCTGATTCGTTTTGGGTGGACCGGGCGCGAAAAAAATTCTAGATCGTCCGATCTAGGAGATCGATGGTCAGGATTAAACGTGAGGGGAGGAAAGAATGGGATGAAGGATAGCGATGTGAAAGAGCATGGGCCGTCTGATCTATGGAGAGCTAGATCAACGGTGGAAGACAAGCGGTGGGACCAGCGGACGACATCAGTTGTTTTGTTGGGTATTGAAAAGCTAGTGGGCATAGTTGAAAAGATGGGATCAATGGGAACTGTTGGATTGGGGAAATAGATGGTTGAGATTAACTGCGGGGGGACCTGAGGGTATAGAAAGATCTCATCAACGGGTTCCTCTGCAATTAATGGGAGAATGCGAGCCATTGGATCGGGAAATGATCAACAGTGGATATTTAACTGCTGGGGGACTGGGGAGTACGGGCTACCTTGGACGGGTGCCCTCGCAGTTAAAACTGCACTGTCCAATCTGGGAGATCAATGGCTGTGATGGATTCAGGAGATCGGAGTTTAAAATACGGTGGATGAGGGGTCAGGGGGGCGGCGAAAGAGAGATGGCCATCAGATCAGGTGGACTAACGGTGGAGATCTTTTCGAAGAAAAGCGGGTGGAAGGGGATGGTTGAGAGCGGAAATGAAAATGCAAAGAAGCGATGACCGTTGGATTAGGTAGATCGACGATCAGGATTAATTTGGGAGATGAATGAGTAAAGGGGTTTGGGGAAATGATAATGAGAGGGGATAAAGCCCGATAGCCGTTGGATCAAAAAATAATCAACGACTGGGATTGTATTGGGGGAATGATCATCGGCAGAGAATGAAAAGGGCTGCCAAGGAAACGTCGAAGTGCGATGCAGTGCGGACCGTCAGATCTAAGGAATATCGACAGTTGGGATTTTATCAGAGGGGAAATCCATCGGCAGAAGGGAAAGGGGAACGCACCAATGGGATAGAGCGATAGCCATTGGATCTGGGGGAATGGACGGCTCAGATCTAATCAGTGGATCGGCCATCGAAAGAAAAAGGGAAAAGGGAAGCGGAACTGAGAAAGTGCGATGCGCCGATCACCGATGGGCTTAGCGCTCGATCGCAGAGCGGGTCATACGGAGGAAAAGGGGTTAGGGCCTAAGTCAAAAATTGCTTAAGGCCTTATATTAAAAATGAAGGATTTTGGATAGAAAATGAAGGTTTTTGAGGATTCTAATAGGTATAAAAGGAGGGTTTAAAACTAGATGAAGAGGATTTATAAGGTTTTAAGGGAATTTCGAAGGAAATAAAGGATAAATGAGGGGAAAATGAGGGGAAAATGAGGGAAAATGAAGGACATGCAGGCTTGAAACAATATTTTTGAATCAGCAGGGCTTCTTTGAGGATTTCAAGTGAATTTTATCAATGGAATGAATCTTTCTGGATAATGAACACAGTGAGATTTCAAGAACTCACAAGTTTTTCAAAAAAGCTTTTTTTTTGGAAATGTAGGGACTAATATAGCCATCATTAGGTATAGCAGAATTATAGATGACTAACATATTTGATGTTTGTGTTGTGATGATGTTATATAATGTTAATTGTGTTTTGTTAGATGACCATGATCATGATGATGTTAGCGAATTTGAATGTATTTTTTAGTCAAATATGATGTTTCTACGGTGGTTATCATGAACGTGATGTTTATTAATTAATTTAATATGAAATTATCATGATATTGTAAAATTTTAATATTTCTATTTCTAATTGTATGTAAAATTCTAAAATTGTATTTGTATTTGTATTAATTGTAATTGTATGTAAAATATTTGTAAAATTTTAATTGTAATTTTAATATTTAATTTATTGTGAAATGATTGTAATTGTAATTTTAATTGTAATTGTAAATATGTAAATATGTAAAATTGTAAAATTGTAATTCTAATTCTAATTGTATGTAAAATTCTAAAATTGTAATTGTAATGGTATATATGTAAATTTGTAAAATTGTAATTGTAATTGTAAATTTTAAATTTGTAAAATTGTAATTGTATATATGAAAAATTCTAAAATTGTAACTGTAATTGTAAGTGAAATTGTAAATTTGTAATTCTAATTCTATGTAAAATATTTGTAAAATTTTAATTGTATTAGTGTGAATTGATTGTAATTGTAAAATTGTAATTGTAATTCTAATTCTAATTCTAATTGTATGTAAAATATTTGTAAAATTTTAATTGTATTAATGTGAAAATTTTAATGTATTAATGAGAAAAATTTAATGTATTAATGTGAAAATTTTAATTGTATTAATGTGAAATGATTTTATTAAAATTTGTAAATTTGTAAAATTTTAAATAATTGTAAAATAATAAATCTAGAATAATATGAATTATTATAACATAATAAAGTTTAGGAAATAATGCAAATAAATTCATGTTCTTTAGAATTATCATTATTTTATTATGATCTTACATACAAAAAAAAGAACTTTATACAATACGCCATTGTTTTTGAGATCAACATAATTGCAAATTATCAAGTGAAATATTGATTTTAAGATTAACACAATGCAAATTACCAATTAATTCAAAATACATATTATAATGTTTCGAAAAACCCATCTTAAAAAGTATAAATATTGTTGAAATAACACATGTACCATATCACTCTCAATTCTCATGATCACCCTCATTATCTCCCAGCTTGCATGGCATGATAACACTATTGTTCTCAAAAACATGTTTTGATCTAGTTTCATGTCTCAATACGAACCATCAATCCCTATCCAACACATCTGGGTTAAAAAACACCTGGTTGCAGTGTTTTGGGAAAACATAGGGCTCCTTAGCTTCATCCCACATCTTTCTAGAGTTGATACATATCAGCTTATTATCTTGATCTTCCTTTACATTATTCCGATCAAAGGTGTCCCACCACTTGCACCTAAAAATAACACATTGGAAAGAAGATAAATCCACTTCAATGATATCTCGTATCTTTCCAACGTAACCTAACATCCCTCGTACTAGGTTTTGATCACGGTGGCTAGATCGACTAGATTGATTGAACTTGACTTCCACTCCACATCTTTGTGTGATGTTTCCAGCATCAGAATTTTTTGTGCGAAAATGGTGTCCATATGCTCACATAGATGGGACAAATCCACCTATTATAAAAAGGTTAAAAAAATCATAGTTTCATGTGTCTTATAATAACCCAACAGTTAAAATATGAAATATAGATGTCTTATAAGTTTCAAATTTACATATAAATTAAATAGATTATTATCGAGTTTCTACACCCAATCCCTACGTTTAGCGCATCCTCTTCAGCACCGTATTTCTCTTTGACTTGGTCAACAACCCAATTGTTGGGGCATATTTTTGGCATATTTTATTTTAAATGATTAGGATAAGGCACACTTCTACCATTAAACCATCTTTTTTCCTGTCACTATCCCATTTCATCCTCTTTTTTTCATACAATGTGACCCACGGTTGTGTCACTTCAGAATTGTAAAGAATAAATTTATTGATTGCTTCAATTTCTACATTCGTTGATGAAATAAAACTGACATTATATGGTACTTAGAGATCAAAATATACATTATATCGAAGTTCAACATGAATATTTACTTTGTGTAAATTTGAAAAATTATAAGTCGCTTACTCTTTATCAAGCGCTTTTTTCCACTCGTTTGGAGAAACTCCCCTTCTCTTTTTTCTTCATCCCTTTCATTGTCCCAAATCACCGCACCTGGTCTGTTGTCGATCTTCTTGATGTACTCACTGGCATAATAGAAAGACTCATACTATATGTACCCCACTGCCATAGACCCCTTAGGTTTTGCCCTTTGTTGAACAAAACCTTTCAATTTCTTCATGTACCTCTCTAAGAATAACATCTAATGACAAGAAACCACCCCAACTAATTCAAAATCATCTACTAGGTGGATTAGAAGATGAACCTGTAAGTCCATGAAACTCGTCGGCAGTTCCTTCTCAAACATAAAAACAATCTCAACTATTTCTTGATGCCACCGTGGAATGCTAGCCAAATGAATCTCCTTTGGCGTGATCCAACATAAAAATGCAGATAATTTAGATATGGCACATCCTAGGTCTTGAGGGAATTCATGTATCACACACCCATGCACGAACAAAGGATAATGACATTGAAAAGTTATAAACACGTGCAATAATATACAAAATTAGTTATTTTTTATGATCCCCGCATGGGATAAAATTTATTAATATAACAAATAATAAAATCATGCTTTTGACATTATACGTACTCTTAGAAGATTCAAATGGTCATGCGATTTCAACCCCGACCCATATGAAGTTGGCACCCTCACACCCATTATAACTTCCTTTGCCAAAGAAATATCATCTTTTTTAAAAATCCATGGGACTTCACCTTCTTTGAAAAACCATGAATTAGAGGGAACAATGCCTACCTCTAATCCCATAATTTTTAATTGTCTTGGCCAATGTTTCTTTTTTGTTTTTGAAGTCATAAGATCTTTCCTAACAACCAATGTGTCACTTTGTTTCGATGATATGTGCCTCCATAAAGAAGATGAAACAATTTTAAATATATGCATCGGATCTAATGAGTGGGTAATCTTAAGATGCTCCCAATATGGGAGGTTATAAAAGATAGATTTCCTTTTCATCCCAATGGGAAATTTCTCAACATAGGTGTCAAATAATTTTGGATCATTGAACATAGGCTCCCCATATGAATCAAACATTTCTATGAACTTATTCTCCTTCTCTCTCTCATATGCTCTAAGCCACTCAGTTGGTGTCGTTATTGGAGGCCTTTGGGTTCTCTCTCGTTTACCATTGAAAGAAAATGCTGCTCTTCTGTAAGGGTTTTCTTTTGGGAGGAATACCCTAGAGAAATCATACACTGGATTTCATAGGTCCTTGGACCATTTAGCTTTCAAAGTCCATAACATTTACATCCAAAATACCCTTTTGTTACAAGACCTGTGAGATTATTATATACAATTAATATGCATGGCACGTTAAAGAATATCATGAAGATCAGAACAATTACAATGAATTAAATTACTAATATGTGAAAGAATTGTTACGTATATAAACAAATCAATAAATTAAACATGTAATTTACCAGAGCAAACTCCTAAGCCTAGATAATCATGTATCATGTAAGCACATATGCCATACAACATAAAACTCCTCTCTACTGCAATGGGTCTTGATACATCATATACATTTATCCCATCCCATAATTCCTTCAATTCATATACTAGTGGTTGTAAGTAGACATCCATATTCTTCACTTGTATTCTACAAAGGACTATAAGAGCCAACATAATATGTTAATAATTCACAGACAACCATGGGGGGATATTGTTATTGATCACTACTATAAGCCAAAAAGAACAGTTGGTGTTCTGGAGGGAATATGGGTTGACACCATCCAAGACTATGCTGATTCATAGACTTCGTACTTCATCCTTGTATTTTTCAGGCCATGTATCCTCTATATGCTTCATGGATATTGAATTAGTTTGGATTTGCATAACTCCCAACTCACTTCTGTGTGAGGCATGCCATCCCTGCAACATAGCTAACTCTTTGCAACGAAAGAGCCTTTGAATCCTTAGGATTATAGGCATGTGCCTCAATATCTTAAAAGGTGACTAGTACGTGATTTACCCTTCTTTTTTTATTTATCATACCTGTCATGCCCAGATTTCAGACATATCTCATTTTCTGCATATTCTCCTCTATATATAATACAATCATTTGGACATGCATGATATGATATGTACTCAACACCCAACATTTTTAACAATTTCTTTGCCTCTTCACAACTACCAGGAAAGACATTATCACTCAGAAGAACCTTATCTTTGAATAACCTGTAGTTGGTGATCATGGAAAAATATATTAATAAATGTACATTAATGTCGATATAATTATTAACGTTCATAAATTTTACCATTTGTAATGTTGATTTTACTGTGCTGATTATATTTCTAAAATTTATATAAGGGATGACTTTATGGTAACTTACCTCAAAATTTCCGAGAAGCATGCATTCAACAAGCAAAAATTTACTTTCAGGTTATACAGTAACATCATTTTCCCCAACTGGGTAGACTTTGACTGGCCGCCAGGTCCAAACAGAGGGGTGGTGGAAGCAAATTTAAGGCTTTCGAAAAAGGTGTCAGTGATATGAGAATCATCCCCTAGCTGATCATCATTTTGGAATAAATCTAACAACATTGTCTCCATGGCAGTCATATCCCTTAATTAATCATCCATACCAACCTCTATTTGATTTCCTCCATTTCTAGCTTGTGAATAGCTACTATTGTTGTAATCATTCCTAATTGGTGAATTTGGACATAGCGGGAATTGAATCGGTGGTTGATTCAACCATTCTTGGTATCGTTCCTCTCCAATTTTTTCTCTTAATTAAGTCTTCTCTCGATTTGAAATTGTCGTGGGGTGCAACAGAAGATGGTAGGTAGGTCGCTCATCATCACTATAATCCTAATCATTAAAAAAAAAATGAACATGATTAGTACAAAATATATGATATCCATTAGTAACCACATTGACAATATTGCATGATTAATTGGTTTGACGTTAAATTAATTACATTAATCAATATACCAAATAATTCTAATTATTACCATCATTAATGTCCTAGGATTGTGGCTAGAATATGCAATATTGTTACCATTGGCAACGTGAAGCGGTTTTCCATTTTCATCTACCAAATGCACCTAGTGGTATGCTACTCCTGATAAGAGCTTCTGATGTTTTGAAGCTGATGTTTGAATATTTTGTGCATCCGAACTCGATTCTAAATCTGCGTGAACCTGCAAATTTGTATACATTATAAATTTAATTAAGCTTTGCATGATTGACATGGATAAAAAACATAAATTCAATTAGATAATGAAAATATAAATAAAATCTAAAGTAAATATTACGTGATCTCGAGATGGATAGGGAGAACTCCGCGATGGACTTTGAGAAATATTATGGAATGAGCTAGATTTTGAATAATTGTCCATTCAATATAATTATGATATTTTATCCCTATATTTGAGCAAAATCAACAATAAATTTTGGTGCGCACACCTAAAATTAATTCCGATGAATTAAAAATGGACTTCTTATTATCAGTTCTAATATACAAATCACCACACCAATGAATTTTCATTAATGCGCACCGATGCCATGATATAAATGGATGCACCAGTGCGGTGATATTAAGTGACACACTGTAGATGAATAACCGCAAATAAAAAAAGTGGAACTCTATTTTATTTAAATGAAAAAAAAAAGCAGTAAATTGAAAAATGGGCAGAAAAATATTTTCGAAAATCTAATTTGATAAAACAATTCTTTAAATACTAAACACTTTTCATTATTTCACTATTTTTGCAAAAGCAATCAGCCAGAGATTTGCAGGAGACATACCTAGAGCAACAGAGCATGAGAGCACTGTGGAGAATTGAAATACATTCGAACAGAGTTATTTAGACAATCAGAATTCCAAACCTCTGGTGACTCAAACCATGTAGCATAGAATTCCAAACGATATCGTGATTAAAGTTTATTGTTTTTATTACTTTTTCTGCAGTTTTTTTAACGTAGTAAGAAAAAAATTCTACTTCTTTTTCATTTTAAAAAACAAAATAAAATAAAATAAAATAAAAAATCCATTTCTACCCTAAACTCTACATTATTTTTGTTTCTACCCTTTCTTCTCCCTATTTCTGTGATTTCAGAATTAGGGATTTTCATTTTAGATTTATATGCTTTTTCTATTGCTATATATAGGCATAATACATCCAACCCACGGGATGACTTGCATAGTCTGATCCAAATCCATGTCGGCCCTTGCGTATTTTTTGAAAAAAACAAAAATTATCGATGCATCCTGCGTAACCTAGCACACCGTGAAAGTACTGTGAAAAAAAAATTAAAAACAATTTTTTTTTAACTAGTGTGCCATATGTAAAAGAGGGCATCGGTACGCTATTTCATTATGGCACACCACGAACGTGTTGTTTTGAAAAAATATGTTTTATTGTGATGCAGGAGCATCAAGGCCATTTTTCATTTGTAAATATGTGATAAAAGGGGGGTGTGACATTTTTATTATTTTATTAATTAATTTGTTATTTTTAATAAAATAGGAGATAATTTGAAAAAGTGAGGATTTTGTAAATATTATTTTACTAAATAAAAGGATATGAGAGAAATAGTTTAGGAGCAAAATTAGAGATTATAAATTCTATGTATGGGACTTTGTTGAGTCCACACCTAAAATATAGATTAGTTGAGGATTAGGTGGAGAGATATTTTGAGTGAATTAAATGCATCATCTATGTATAAATATGAGTGGTTTTTGAGAGAAGAATGACACTTTTGAAGAGTGGAAGAGAGAGTGAGGGTGTGAGTAGGAAGCAGGTTTCTACTTGCAAGCCTTCGGGCAATTTGTAAAGGGCCATCGACATCGAATATCTGGCCAACAAGAGTTTGTAAGTAATTTTGTTTTGTTCAGATTATATATATAGTGGTTGATTGAGAAATTTATTATTAGAGTCTGAAATTGAGAGTTGAATCATGCACCTGAATTGGTCAGTTATTGTATGGATGAAAATTGGTTATAGAATTGATGAATTATAAGATTGTATAATTATTTGAATCTGCAACGAAACATTGGTGATGGATCGATGCCATTGATGGAATGGTCATGGAATTCTAAATCGAATTAGCTAGACATATTTCCTTTTAAAGTCATTCATATATTTAATACGTGTGCAAAAAAATATTGCAGATTGAATCTGATCCAATCACTGATAGACTAAAGAAAGGGCTACAAGTAACAATGTAATGGCAGTTGTAATCTGGAAAACGTAGAGGTTGAATTCGATTAGAAAATTAATTCAGAACAGAAACGCCCAGAAATGCTTCCAAGTCAATTATAGCAAGGGCGCAGAGCCCTAGTAACTATTTAAATGGAGAGTTTGTTAACAGCATTAAATGCTGAATAAGGTTGGTGTATAGAAACGCTTGACAAATGAGGTAAAGAAGATCTGTACGAGGGTTTTAATTCAGTTGATGGGTAATCCATAATGCAGAGAAGCGTTGTTTCAATTGAGTAGAAGAATGTTGGCATTCGACTTCAGAATTTGTGTTTCAGGTAAATCGATTGCATGGTGTAAGTCTGGGTGTAAAGGCACGAATTACAGCAGTGAAAGAATTTGTCTGAAGAAATTTAATGGCAAATCGAAGGGGATGAATGCCGCTGAAGAAGCGCCATCTTACAATGTGAAACCCAATTCATGCGTGGAATATCTATATCCAGCTAAGAAAGCATTGTAAAAATCCAATTTGGTGCAAACTAGCAGCGCAGTGAACGTCAGACAGCGTTTTAAAAATCCAATTTGGTGTACAACGTTTTAAAAATCCAATTTGGTGCAAACTGGAAGCGCAGTGAACGGTAGATGAGGTAAGCAATTTCATGTTGTTCGATGTGTATTGGTTTCTGTGTTGAGTTTAGAATTTGCGGTGAATTTAGAGGACGTGCAGAATAGAACTTGTATTGAAATAGATTCAACCATTTATTTGTGAAAGTGTTGAGTTATGGAAACTGGGTCTAAGGCAAAAGCGCAGTCTGCCGATGTTTAGAAAGAGCGCTGCTGAATTCATGGGAGGTATGTCTGAGTTTTGTAATTTCCAGATTCAGTTTTAATACATGGGCGCATTTGTTTTATGGAATTTTTATTTGAAATCCGATATTAAAACCCATATGTGAAGCGATGGGTAGAATGCGTTGAATAGTGTGCTGGTTGTTGAATCTTGAATACAGTTTTGAACAAATGTGTGGTGCTGGTGTGAACAAGCTGGTGAATGGTAAGTAAAGAACAAAAGATACAAGTCGAAGAATAGAATTGACGGATTTATAAATTAAATGTCATGCGTCTCTACGTTCTTCTATTGATCGTATAATTGTTGGCTTGTGGATTTCAATCAAGATATGGGCAGAGTGTTAAATGATACATTTAACATTGAATTGTTAAGAGGTTCAAAGGCGGAATAATGAACGAAGTGATAAACAAAAGCCAATGCAACAATACTATTGATCACATTGTGTGACTTGAATAAGCGTGACCAATTAAGGTATGCTTTGACATTTAGTACCTTCGATATAGATTGAAATTAAAAAGAGGAAGCTTTCGCATAAAGTTTCTAGATTGGGATTAAAATGAAGGTTTGGGTTTGATATATATGAGCATTCAATGTTTGAGTCATTGGGTTTTCTTGAAAGATTCAAAGTATGAATTTTCCTGAAGAGAAGTAAATATTGGAATTGATATAACTCCATATATGATGGCATGTGTGGAATCTATGGTGAGTGATTTTGAACAAGATATTTAATTAGCTTCCGCATGTAAATGGTAGAAATTTGCCAGACATTGAGGTTATTGATTGGGCAGATGTTGAGATGCATGTTTATATGCATGGAAGTAAAGATTCTGGGTATTGCAGGGTTGGCCCTACATCATATTGTGTTAATCATTGCACCGTGTAACATATAACACACCACACCAGGCCTCCTAGTTTATAGAGAGCACCGTATGGTGGTCCCTTGTTTGCGCGAGACGTTTACGCTACAAAAACTAACACTGGACAATTTTTATTATTTTCTCAGTGTTAATCGATGTGGTGGTTAACATGTAATTCATCGATGTGTCTTTTTGACACAGAGCACCATACGGTCTATTATACTATTTGTGCAGTGCGTTTATAAGACACCCACACACTGACATCAGTTTGCACACCATGAATGGTGCACTGGTTTCTTGAGATTTTTTTTTTTACCTGAAAATTTGACAATTTATTTATAAAAAATATTAATGGATGATATGTTACATGTTTCATATTGATAAAGAAATGGCTGACAAGAGATCAATTAACAAAAATACTAATAACACATCAAGAAAAGAAAAAAAGGCAAGTTCTTTGTAAATTATTTACAAAAAAAATTATTTTTGAACTATATGTAAATTTAACTAATATGTATCGTTTACTGTGTATCATGCAAAGCCACAAAATGATGAATCTCGATAAGATTATTTCTGATCTAGGACCAGAAGAGCGTAAAATCTTGATGGAAAAATTGCAGAAGGATGAATCAGGTGAATGAAAAAATACTATTGATCCAATATGAATTTCTTTTTTTAATTTTCATTAATAATATACTTAAAATTATTAGATAACATGTGTCAAACAATATATTAATTCATATCTATTTAATGTTCTACAAATACCAACAACTCAAAAAAGGAATGTTGTTCTAAGAAAAGAAAAAAATAGAACATGCAAATGAAAATGAATTTCTCCTTATCTCATTTGGAGTGGTGTTGGAGGTTGACGAAAGGGGGAAAAACTTTTTAAAAAATTTGAGGGATCTAGTGGAACGAATATATAGACGTTCTTTCCACTTACAATACAAAAATCAATCCAATGATTCCAAGAACCAAATTTTATCTAAACTACAGGAAGAGTTTCCAGAGAATTGGTCAATGAGACATGTCATACTTTTAATAGAAAAAATGTACAACAACAAAAAGAAGGAATGCAAAAGTAATATTCCTTTCAATGTTTATCTAGAATTATTTATAAATGTCACTTTTGTTATATTTACTTTTCATATATCAATATAAAAATTAAATAGTTTATTGTCATGTTACATTTTCAAGAAGATTATGAAAATTTCAAAAGATGAACTAGTTAATATCAGAAATATGCTAGTAGGAATGTCCAAAAAGGTGTACAAGGAGATGGTCAAAGAAATGGGCAAAATTTCATTGCAGGAGGAGCCATCTCAACAACAACGTGCTTCAAATCTAATATGTAATCATTGATTTTTCGATCATTAGGTACAATAAATAAAAAATTTAGCATTAAATGTCCATTTTCAAGTATTTTCTTGCAGAAAAGAAAACAAAATGGAACCCATTCAGCGCATAAAACAGGACGACAAGGAAGAAAAGGGTTGATATCTAAGTTTGTGAGTAATTGCTACTTCCTTATAACAACTTAACTAGATTTCATTTTTGTATTTTTTAAGTTGTTTTACAAAAATCATAATTAAATGTATTCAAACAGGTGCTAACATAGAAATAAGAACCATCAGAAGAATTGATTGAAATTGGGTTGAATATGGATTGTGAGTATATGTTGGCATATCAAAAATTAATTGTGGAATTTTTAAGCATCTATCAATCTTGTTTTACTTAGCTCCGTCTATAATTAATAGAACAAAAAAATCTTATATATTAAATATATGATTTGTTATGGGGTGTAAAACTTCCAGGAAACAAAGTATGGAACTGTGCCAACAGATGAAATCTTGAAAGATGGCATACTACATGGTTTTGAAAGAATGTGTATGGTTCATGAGTCAATCGTTTCTATGGTACATCATTTCTTTTCGATTTAAATTGATGTATATTATTTAATATTTCAATTTTCATTATTCTCACCAATGTATATACACTCATTAAATTTTATTTTTATGTTTGTAGATGGAAGGTGAAGAAGATCAAGAAAACAATCAACACCATGAACAAAACATTCCTGAAAATAACCCAAGTCATGGAAGTAACTCTAGCAGTGACAACAGTTCAAGTGAAGAATGATGATCACTATGTTTGGATATCAAAGCAAGGCGTTGTATTTTATGAAATATTTTTCTGTGAAATCAGACATTTTTTTTAATGTTAAATCTAAGAATTTTGTGATCCATAATGTAGAAGCGATTCTTTCAGATTAATCACATAGTAAGGATTTGGTCGACGTTTCAAACCAGCTAATGTGGTTCATCCTCAGGACAAGGTGGATACCAATAACTGTCCCATTTTGTAGGAAAAAGATTGTCTTATATATATATATATATATATATATATATATATATATATATATATATATATGTTTTAATTTATTCTATTGCGTTCTCCATTGTTGTTGTGAAATGTAACACCACTGATTAAATTTATGGATGATTAAATATTATAATGAAGAGATGTGAAATTTGATGATATGATATAACAAATTAATCCAAACATCACATTCAAATACACTAATAAAAATTTAATTCATATGAATACTGTTAAAATATATGTTTCGTCTTTTGATGAATAATGAATTTTAAAAAATCACAATAATTATGATATGATATAAAAATTAATCCAAACATCACATTCAAATGCATTAATAAAAATTTAATTAATATGAATACTGTTATAAGATATGTCAACTTTTGATGAATAATGAATTTTAAAAAATCACAATAATTGCACTGTCATAGGCCGATGTTTCTAAAAAATACAAAATGAACACCGGTGCGTGTTAGTTACCGTACACCGGTGCATTTGTATATCGCGGGCCGGTGCGTTTCTATGACCTATATGCACTGCATAAATACCAATACCAATTTTTAATATCGGTGCATTTGTGAGATACTGTGCATTGGGGTGTTTATGTGAGTCTACGCACTGAGGCATTTTTATGACCTATGGGCACCGCACAAATACCAATACAAATTACAACAAACTGTGTGTTTTTCGGATACTGTGCATTGGTGCATTTCTATAACTCGACGTACTGATGTGTTTAGATGATCTATGGGCATCATACAAATCCCAAGACCAATTAGAAATGCCTCGTGCATTGTATCACCAACACGGCGCCCCGGTGTGGTTTTATACCTTGACGGCCCAGTGCATGCACCTTCGACCGCCCCAGGCCACCTTCTAGATGAAACACACTGGTGCATTGACACCTTCATAGCGCACCGATGAAAAAAACATTTGTAATAACCTTTGACTACCCAGTTTTTTTAGTTGTGTTGAAATTTCATTAAAAACTCCACCAAAACCTTCGTAACCATAATCAGATGTTGTAGAAAATGTTGTTTTGACAATTTTGGCCATTTTTATAACACTAAAAACCTCCTTTATAACCTCCGCTAGAGGGTCTTTTCCTTGTAGTGTAGTTTTCTATATCATTAAACTAAGGATATAGCACTGAGATGGAAAAGAGGTGTTCATCTGGGAGATGATCATCCATCATCTCCTCATTCCCTACAGGCAAGGTCAGTATTGAAAAAAAAAATTGCAACCACATTCTCTTTCCTGGGTCTGTCAACAATAGTTAAACCAAATTGTTGCAATAATAACAACCATCTAATCATCCTAACATTAACATCAAGTTTATTCACTAAATACTTAATGGCTTCATGATCAATGTGGAAAAAAGTTTGATATCTAGTGATGTAATTCCTAAACTTGACCAAAGGGTGTACTACATCCAGGATTTCTTTTTCTATGACTGTATAATTTAACTCAACCTTATAAAGGTTCTTACTGATGAAATAGTTAACATAAGGTAATTTTTCTTCCACTTGTCCTAACGATGATCCTATAGATTTTTCTGATGCATATGTGTGGATATGTAAGGGAAATTCCCAATTGGGACTGCTAAGGATGGGTGCAGTGGTCAAATTCTCCTTTAGTACTTCAAAGGTATCTTGACATTTATTTGTTCAACAGAAGTCTGAATCTTCATCCAGTAGTCCAAACAAGGGTGAAGCCAATTTACTGAAGTCCTTAAATTAACCTTCTATAATACCCAAACAATCCAGGGAAGTGTCTTGCATCTCTTTTTTTTTTAGGGATAGGGAACCCTTTAATGATGGAAACTTTGTTGGGGTCAACCTATATTCCTTCCTTAGATATGGAATGGCCTAGGAAAGTCCCTGCATTCATCAAAAAATCACATTTCTCAGGACTTAATGAAATATTCAACTCAATGCATTTCTTTAATACCTTACATATATTAGAAAGAGCTTCCTGGAATTCACATCCATAAGGAATGAAGTCATCCATGTATATCTCAACAGTGTCATGAATAAGTTCAACAAAGATACTTGAAACTGCCCTCACGAAGGTAGTATGGGCATTGCACAAACTGAATGGAAGGATGATGTAGGAAAAAGTACCCAAAGGAAACGTGAATGTGGTCTTGTCTTGGTCCTTAGGGCTTATAGGTATTTGGTTGTACCCACTAAACCCATATAGGAAGGAAAATAATATCTTCCCTGCATGGCCATCTAGGACTTAATCAATTAAAGGAAAATGGAAATGGTCCTTCTTTGTAGCATTTTTAATTTCTCAGTAATCAACACATACCCTCCACTTCCAATTTTTCTTGTGTACTATGACTAAGGGGAACACCCACTCACTATATAAAATGGGGTATATGAACCTTGCATCCAGTAGCTTTCATAATTCCTCTTTCATAATGTCCTTAAGAGCTAGATTCATCCTTCTCTAGGGTTGGCACACAGGTTTGAATCCCTCTTTGGTGTAGATTTGATGAGTACAAAATGAGGAATACAAACCTTTCTTTTCCTTACAGTCCCAAGAAAAAGCATCAAGGTGTTGCCTTAGCACATTGCATATTTTTTCTTCTAGCTTAGTTGAGAGAGAGGGGTTGATCTTTAGAGTTATGGATGGGATTATCTCTACAACCTTTGCATGTTCTAGATTAGGGTCAATAGAGCACAGATCATTCCATGGGTTTCTCTCAAAGTATTTCATTGGTTCATCAATTAGCATGGCAGTGGGAGGTTGATTCTATGATATATGGTCAACAAGTTCATCTTCATCAAGTTTCCTCCCTCCTATAGCAATGTCTAGTGTACAGACTAGGTAGAGGGATGTCTCATAGAACTCTTTCTATTCCTCTTCCTCAAACCACAAGGTCAATTCACAATCAATAGAAGGTTGAGTAGGAGGGTATAACACAAGTTGTTTTGATATATGCCCATTCTTGATGGTCATTTTTCTAGCCCTGCAACTAATTTAGGCATGAGCAATCACCAACCAAGGTCTTCCTAAGATGAAAGGGTAACCATTAAACTTGGTTTTGGGTTAGAGGACAAGGAAATCAGTGGGGTACTCCCAGGAGTCAATGGATACCATCACATCCTCAATAACTCCCTCAGAAGCTACTAGGATATATCTGCAAGTTGCAGAATTGTAGTGGTCTTCGTTAAGGCCCCTTGGAGGTTTAGCTTGAGCATGGTTTCCTTGGTCATAACATTGATTGCATCCCCAAGTTCAATCAATGTATTAGGGACCATAATTCTATCAATGTGAACATCCACTATTGGGCTACCAAAATCCAAATACTTTCGGGAGATCACCCTCCCAAGTATTAGATCAGACAGCTACCCAACATCATTAATAGTTGGGAGTATCTCTTCTTCTTCTCTTACGACCTTTGAAACACTCTTCCTTGATAAGGTTGTTGTAAATGGGGAAATATTTGATGGCCTGGAGAAAGGGTATTTTGACACACAATTTTTTCAATTCTCCCATACTTGTTTCCTCTTTCAGGGTGTTGTTTTTAGGTTAGATCAACCTTTCAGGATAGGGAGGTTCATTGGCTTGAGGGGTTTTATATTCCTTCTCTTCTTCAAGTTATTTAGGTAGAGAATGTTGGTGAGAAATTGGAAGTACCTTCCCATATTGAAGGTTGATCTCTTGTATTTCCACAACATAAGCAAGATAGGATGTCTCTCCACTGTAAACATGTTGTGTCTTCTTATTGTTGGGGTTTGGATTGGGTTGGACAGGAATTTGAGGTTTCTTCAGTGGGTTATGATGAGGGAGTTTTGGTTGAGGTTGAGGAGAAGGAATTAAGGTAGCAGGTTGGGTTGTTTTAGGCTTCCATCATTGTGGGTAATTTTCCCATTGAGGAGTTTGAGGTGGATATAGCCGGAAAGGAGTGTTAATAGGATGAGGAGGATATTGAGGAGTATAAGTCCAAGTAGGGGTTATGGACCATGATGGATGAGTGGAAGGGTACCAAGGCTGGAAAGGTGCATTCTAGTTTGGATTGTAAGTAATATAATGTGCACCTTGCATTCCTTGTTGATAAGGACGAGGGCCTGGAGGCCTCCTTTGGTTGATGAAGAAGAGTTGATTGGAACCACTTTCTTCCCCTTGGTATACAACTTTCAGGCCTAGAAGAGAGGGAAATGTGTTTGTTGCATGTTTTTCCTCACAAACATAGAATACTTCTATGGTGTTAAGTGGGAACTCATTTATAGGATGTCTCTTAGTACATCTAAGGAAAAATATGGATAGTTCCCTTTATGCTTCCTCTTGGTTCCTTTTAATTTTCATATTGACCCTCTATAGGGAAAATATATGCAATATTTCACTCTTTAAATACTCCAACATACTCCCTATTTCATGTTTGATAGTTGATGCAGAGGGAGATGAACTGACCAGGCCTTGACTAGACCTACCCTTTTTCCTAGTATCCCTAGAATGATAGTTGATGTAGAGGGAGATGAATTGATTAGGCTTTGACTAGACCTACCCTTTTTCATGACTATTGCCTTGATGTCATCATAACGCAGTCAATAGATGTCTCCTCTAGAAATCATGTTGAGGGTATCCATTACATATTCCTTGGTCCCTCGAAGAAGTACTAGCTTGAGTGACTTAGGGTCAAGGGTACAGTTGGCCCTCCTATAGTTGAGTTGGATTTTTTCCTCATAGTCCTCTAGAGACTCATTTGGTCCTAGGGTAATCCTAAATATTTCATATTTTATTTCTTTAGACCTCCAGTAATCCATGTATTTCTCATTAAAATCTTGTTGCATTTGTGCCCAAGTAGTGATGGTGCCCCGAGGTAAGCTCATAAACCAGTGCAAGGTTGCGTCTTTGAGGGTGGATAAAAAAAAATTCAACATTTGTTCATAAGAGGTATATTCATAGGCCCTATAGACAATAATGAATTCAAACATGAAGGTGTCATGGTCCTCATAGGTTAGGCTATGAAAGTGTGGAAGGGCATCAAGGCTTATATTCTTCATTATGGCCTCCCCATTAGTTTCTCATATAAGAAATAACTCATTTTTTCTATTTTTGGCCATGGTTTGTGTAGGTGAGATGGGATCTTATTCCTTTGTGGGGTCCTAAAAAATTTTAGGTTGATCACCTAGAGGGTTTTCTAACTCCCATATAATCAGAGAGGGAAGTTCACAGTCACCAAAGAATAATTATGGTTGGCTACTTTAAGGGGTGGGGGTTTTTGGCAGGAAAATCCATTTACTATCCCTACTCCTACGAGGCATGAAATAAATAAATCTATTTATTTTTATTTTTTATATTTTTTTAATCTTTCAAATCAATAATATTGATGCAAAAAATAAATAAAAAACAAGAAAATTATAAGTAAAAGCAATACCTACTTGGACACCTCCCCGACAATGGTTCCAAAAAGTGATGAGCCCTGGTATTGTATCAAGTATGTTTCAACTCCCAAGACCCTCAACTTGAATTATCAACTTGGGGTTCATACAAACTTATAGGTGATAGTTTTATATGAAAAATAGGTCAAGTTATACTCATGTCGCCCTCAATCATTGAATCGGTTCAAGGTATGTAGATACCACTCCTTAAGCTAACTACAAATGGAATTTATATGGAAAGACAAAAGCCCAACCTAATTGCAGGGAAGTGAACATTATCCTAATTGCATAAATGGAAGTGCCATTCATTATATGTAAATACTAATTGCAATTATGAGAAGGGAAAATACTACACTAGTTGCAGAAATGAACCATGATATTCTACTTGCAAATGAATCAATTCAACACTCTACTTGTAGAATTCAACTCATTAATGTATTTGAAAACTGCTTTGAAAGAGGAAATTTAATCTACATGCATAACTAGGAAATCCAAGGGTGTAACTTTTAAAAACTAGGCTAAGTTATTTGCATTGAAGATTCTCCCTTCATATTACTGAGTGTAAGATAGTTTTAGCTTTAGTAGTAGGATCCTTACTCATTGCATGAAAGAATACTCATTGTGATTCAAATGTGAAAATTTTCTTCCTAATTCTAATTGTTATCTTGTACTTGCAGTGAAGGAAGGATGGATCTCGAGTGGTCCTTGGGTCTCCCCAATCATGTATTCAACACCTGGAGCTCATTATTCAATCCCAAAATTCAAAAATCAAGATCTTAGATCAAATATAGTTGAGTTTAGGCAATGCTACAATATGCTACAAGATACCCTGTTTTGATACAGGATTGATTCTGAGAGCTTTCTGAGGGTGAGGAAGATGTTCTGGAGGTAGAGGAAGGGGGATGAGGATGTATGAAGGATGTTTGAGGCATTTTTTCCAAGCTTATCACCCCTTATAGGCCTCTATTTCACAAACATTCATGCTCATGATGTCCTTTATTGACCCTGAAAAGATGATTTCGGTGTTAGAATTTGAGAGAAATATGAGGTGTATAGGAGGAGGATAGTAATGAAAAAGTGGATGTAGGATGAATGTGCTAACCCCTTCAAGTCACTGGAAGTCCCTTCATACTAACAATCAACCTATTTTCCTCTTGAGAGCAACATACATCTAATGATCAAATTGCAGCAAAATATATCAAAGTGTAAGAGATGAGTTGAATTTTATTTCATCAAGAACTATTCTACCCTACAACATGCATCTAATCCATTTTTCAAGACATGATAATAAATTCTAAGGTGAAGAAACAAGGCATGCAAGAGAATTACAATCCAAAGCCTAGCAAGTTCCAAAGAAACACGAACACATATTTTTGGCTTGTTGTTGTTAGGTCCCTATATTACTAGTATAGTCCCTCATTGTTGTTAGTCTAACCCCATTATTGTCATTATTGTACCCCCGTAACCCCCATATTGTTATTATTGTGCCCTTAAATTATTATTGTTAGGTCGGCTAGGATTACATTGTGGCCCCACTAGGATTACATTGTGGCCCCATAGACTGTTATATATAGAAAGGAGGTTTTTTAATTTGAATCATCCAAGAATTTTTCATTCATGTAATGTATTGGAGGTTTCCCCCTCGAAGTGGCTTATTTATAAGGCGTTGATATCTCTTTTCTTCTATTTTTAGAGCTGGTTTCCCAACATTTGGTATCAGAGCTTTGGATTCTAGGGTTTTGCTGCTCCAAACAGGTCATCGTGGAATTTTTGCTATAAATTTTTTTCTACGAAGGTTTAGAAGCTGAAATTTTTAGGGTGCAAAGCTGAAATCCTGAGGAACATTCTTGCAAACTTTCAGAGCTTCATTCACTATATTTTTGGAGATATGATCTATGGAATGTTGGGATTTTTGTAGGCTCCTGAATTTCACTGAAACAGGTCATCACGGAATTTTCGCTATAACTTTGTTTCTACGAAGGTTCAGAAGCTGAAATTTTTAGAGCATGAAGCCGAGATCTTGAAGAACATCTTCGCCCAATTTCAGAGCTTGGTTCTCAATATTTTCAGAGATATTATCTATGGAAGTTAGGTCTTTTTCAGACTCCCTAATTTCATCTCAAAGAGGTGATTGTGGGAAAATATTCATAACTCTCTCTCTCTGAGCATCGGATTGGAATTTTTTAAAAAGTGGTTGGAAGTACACGAAATTTATTTTCCTACCTATAAATTTCAAAGCCAAAAGAGAAAACAGTGACACGTGGCAAGTCGTACAATTTCGCTCTACTGAACCAGTCCATAATTAGGTCATTGTGGGACATTGGACATAACTTTGTCTTGAAGAATCCAAATCAAGTCAGAACTATGGCATTTGAAAGAAGCTTCAGAGGAATACTACAGGGCCAAATTTTAGATATTTATTCTCTTCAATTATAGAGATAATTCAATTTCAATATAGAGCTCTACAAAAGCAAGTAAAAGGCGTGTATTTGTTTTTCCGAATTGCATAAGTCTTGTTTGAAGAATCAAGTTGAACTGATTCCAAGGGCATATTGTAGAATAGATATCAGTATTTGTTTCTAAAATGGCCCCTAAAAAGAATTCAACACGATTAAGCCTTTAAAAGGCTCTACTATGACTCATGAAGATGAAGAATGGCAACATGACATATCAAAATTACAAGAGCAAGTGCAACAAATTTCACTCTCGCAAAGAGCAACAAAAAATGACATGGAAGTTTTGAAGAAAGGTGTGGAAACTAAGATGGATGGTTTGAAGAAAGGTGTGGAATCTAATATATATGGCATGGAAGCTGGCATGGAATCTAATATGGATGAAATGGAAGCTAAGATCGATGAAAAAATGGAAAACATGAAGAATGATCTAAAAGGGTTGACAAAGTTGATACAAGAAATGTTCCTAATGGTGAAAAGATAGTAGAGGAAACTCATGATGAGAACAAAATAAATGTTAATAGTGATTTCATAAACTCTAATGTTGGCGGGAAGAACCACCATATTCCAAAAATGGATCTGATAAATTTTGATGGAAAGGATCCTGTAGCATGGATACTACAGATGGAGCAATATTTTGATCTCCATAATGTGAAAAACACACAAAAGGTACGTATTGCAACTTTAGATTTAGAACAAAATACATTTGTATGGTATTGATGGCTTTTCTCCCGTAAAAAAATTGTCACTTGGCCACTTTTTACGGAGGAAATGATAGCACATTATGAGGATACAACGAGCAACACCTTCTTTAGCCAATTGATAAATCTCAAACAAAAGGGTTTAGTGGGGGAGCACATTCAGGACTTCCAAAAATTGAATATAAGGGTAACTAATATTCCAGAGAAACACAGGATTGATCTCTTCATAGGTACTTTAAAGGATAATATCCAACATGAAGTTTGTGTTTTGGAACCTGATTTATTGGTGAAGGCATTCTAGTTGGCAAGAAAAATTGAATTTAAAATTATGGCGACAAGGAAGCCTACCACTCACTTCTATAAAAAAGGATGTGTTGCTACGCCTAGATTTCCACAACCTACAAGGTTGACACCACAACAATTGTAAGAAAAAAGAGCAAAAGGGCTTTTCTACAGTTGTGATAGCAAATACAGTAAAGGTCATAAGTGTGCTGAGAAGAAATTATTTTACAATGATTGTGAAGAGGAAGAAAATGAACAAGAAGAGGATATACACCAGGAACCAACCCTAGAAGAGGAAGAAATGAGTCTGACCATATTGTGCAATGCATTGGCGGGAATTACCACTCCTCAAACTCTCAAGATAGAAGGACATATCAAGAAGAAAAAGGTAATAGTTTTGATTGATTCAGGTAGTACCCACAATTTTATTCATTGTAAGGTAGCCAAGGAACTGAATTGTTTCCTATACCCAGCACCAGAATGTCAAGTGATGTTTACAAATTGAGGAACTATAATTTTCTCTAGAAAATGCCATAATATCAAGCTAACCATGGGGGTATATGTATTTAATAGTCCAATGCTTTCCATTTCTATGGGAGGTGCTGATGTTGTACTAGGAGTACAATGGTTACAATCTTTGGGGATGGTAGCTTTTAATTTTCAAGAACTTTTCTTGAAATTGTTTTCAAAAGGAAAGGAAGTCGAATTACAGGATATTTCAGGGAAGCCAGGAAAGATAATAAGATCTAATTTTATGACAAAGCTTCTAAATAAAGAACAACGAGGTTTAATTGCACAATTATGCTCACTAGAAGTTCCAACATCAAAATCATCTATTTTTGCAGATCTCCAAAAAGTCTTGGATAATCATTCCAAGGTGTTTGAAACTCCAAAAGGACTCCCACCTATTCGTGATCATGATCATTCTATTCATTTGATTCCAGGAAGTGTTCCTCCAAACATCAGGCCTTATACATATCCTTATGTCCAAAAGAGCGAAATTGAACGTATGATTGCAGAAATGTTAGAGGCAGGTATAATTCAACCTAGTCAAAGTTCTTTCTCTGCTCCTGTAGTATTGGTACATAAGAAGGATGGATCATGGCGCATGTGTCAAGACTATAGGGAGCTCAATAAGCCCACCATTAAAGATAAATTTCCCATTCCTTTGATTGATGAATTATTGGATGAATTACATGGAGCAATTTATTTTACCAAGCTGGATCTCCATTCAGGATATCATCAAATTAGAATGAAGACTGAAGATATTATGAAAACAAAATTTCGAACTGATGAGGGTCATTATGAATTTTTGGTCATTCCTTTTGGTCTTACCAATGCACCTTCTACATTTCAAGGGTTGATGAATTCCATTTTCAAACCCTTACTTAGAAAATTTGTGCTAGTATTTTTTGATGATATACTAATCTACAGCAAGTCTTGGAAGGATCATGTTCAACATGTTGATAGGGTGCTCAAACTATTGCAGGAGAAACAATTATATGCAAAAACATCCAAATGTTTCTTTGGAGTACAAGAGGTGGAATATTTGAGTCATATTGTATCTCATGAGGGTGTTAAGGTAGACCCTAAAAAAATTAAAGCCATTAAGGAATGGAAAGTCCCCACAACCATAAAGCAGTTGCAAAGATTTCTCGGGTTAACAGGGTATTATCACAAATTTTTTAAGAATTATGGGAGAATAGCAGCACCTCTAACAAAATTATTGAAGAAAGATGCATTTTCATGGACTCCTGAAGCAACTAAGGCCTTTGAACATCTTAAAGAGGCAATGTGCCTAGCAGTGGTCTTAGCTACGCCATACTTCACAAAAAAAATTAATGTGGAATTTGTTGCCTCAGGAAATGGAATTGGTGTTGTTTTAATGCAAGAAGGAAGACCCGTTGCTTTTGAAATTAGTCCAATTAAAGGAAAGTATTTATAGAAACCTATTTATGAGAAGAAAATGTTAGCAATACTGCATGCACTAAAGAAATGGAGAACTTACCTAATGGGAAGACACTTCAAGGTAAAAACTGATCATGATAGTCTTAAACACTTTTTGGAACAAAGAATATCTTCAAAAGAGCAGCAAAAATGGGTCACAAATATTTTGGGTTATGACTTTGAAATAATATACAAAAGAGGGAAGCTAAATGTTGTTGCAGATGCACTCTCAAGAAATAATGAAGAGGTGGAGGCATTAATTTGTGCCATTTCTATTATCCAACCAAATTGTATAACCGAAGCAAGAGATGAATGGAATAAGGAAGAAGAAGTGTGGACACTCATTCAAAAGTTGCGGTAAGATCCTAGTACATATGATACATTTAGTTGGAAAAATGATACCTTATGGTACAAAGATTGCTTATATCTTTGTAATAATTCCCAACTAAAACAAAAGATTCTTTTGGAATTGCACACTTCTCCTTTAGGAGGACACTCAAGATTTTTAAAAACTTACCACAGGGTGAAGAAATAATTTTTTTGGGATGGACTTAAATCTAATATGTTTGGTTTGCCAGCAGAATAAAGTTGAGACAATTAAGACCCTGGGTCTTCTACAACCTTTATCCGTTACAAGTCAACGTTGGGAGGAGATTTCAATGGATTTTATCACAGGTTTATGTAAGTCCAAAGGAAAGAGTGTCATCATGGTGGTAGTTGATAGACTTACCAAGTATGCACACTTTTGTGCATTATCTCATCCATTTAAAGCAAGTACAATTGTTACTACATTTACAAACATAATTCAAAAGCTACATGGAAACCCAAGGGTTATTGTGAGCGACAGAGATCCCATTTTTACTGGAAATTTTTGGACGGAGTTATTTTCTTGTTTGGGTACTCAATTAGTTCATAGCTCATCTTATCATCCTCAATCCGATGGTCAAACTAAGATAGTAAATAAATTTTTGGAAGGATATTTTCATTTTTTTGTATCTGATAACCAACACAATGGGTCAAGTGGTTACCTCTCGCAGAATGGTAGTATAACAGTTCCTTCCATACTGCAGCAAAAATGACCCCATTTATGGCATTTTATGGATATCATCCACCATCCATCATGTTGGTGTCCCGTGTTTTGACAGTTTGGAAAATCAAAAGACAAGGCAACATCAGAACCAATCTTTAGAGTTCCAGGATCTAGTCCTCCTGTTCTCAGAGAGGGATCTCTCAAATATTCTTTTGCAAAGGTTTATCTTGTGTACTTTGAGTATGGATTTTAGACTAGTTATTAAGTGCAGATGTTTTTTTGGTTGGGTTGAGTTGATACAATAGAACATGAAAGGTCCAGGAAAGATAGACAGAAAGAGGAAATATTTGGTTCATTGGGCAATGGAGTCAAAATAACGTCATGAAAAACTCTTCAAGGGATACGGGATATCAAAGGGAAAATCTAACTTGGCCACAAGATCCTTTTGTTTTTGGAATGAGATGGACATTAATGATTTGGAAAGAGAAGTTTAATTCTCAACAAAGGGAACTTGAAAACATAACTTAACAATAAAGAGATGTTTGATAGACAGGGCTAACCATAAATTCTACAAACATTCTTTAAGCAAATGATGACTTCAAGGCAACTTTTAAAATGAAATTTAAGATTCGGGGAACACCCTATTTCCTCAAAGATTCTATTCTAAAGGACTTAGAAAACATAAAAGATTCACTGATAATTGCAGACATAGAAGAGGGAACACATAAATAACATCTATGCTTACAACTATAAAGACCTTCAAAACAATTGTTCAGGAAATGGCAAAGGGAAAGATCAAAACCGACCTCTTTGGTTAACTTAAAACAATGGTACTTTAAAGGGAGACTTCAATAACAGCTTTCAAGTGATAGCAGACAAGCAGGGAAAACCATAAATCATGTTGAAACCAACTATTTGAGCTATTATAGAAATAAACAAGAATGAAGACTAAAGAGAAGGTTTAAAGCCTCTAAAATACTTCAACAGAAGAAAACATAAAACAGTGAAGGATGAAAAGATCTAAGGTGCTTCCAGGAGTCATTTCTTAGTCTAAGAATTTCAACCTACTATAGTAAGAAATTATGGAACATAATGAAAACAGGAAAAAACATAGAACAGTTCAGAATACTTCACCAACAGCCAAGCTCATGGATCCAATGATAGAGCCTTCTCAAGAACAGCATGAAAAAACATCATCAAGACATCCAAGACTTCAATTTGTTTTTCAATTTCAACAGACTTGTATATTTATTTCAGAGAGTTTCAATGTTACAACTTGTAATCAAACAACAACCAACACTCACTCATCTTCTGCTGTAGTATATATAGAAGGATGAGGAGGTGAGATCTGATAAAAGATCTCAATTACAATTAATACAGAATTAAATGGCTCATTGGCCTTTGAGGGGTTCAATGAGGATATTTACATATATATCCTTTGTATTAAATGATTTTCATAATGATTTCAAGCTTGGTGGGAGTTTTTGTTGACCTTCAAGGCACTGTGTGGTGTTGAAGTAACTCTGCAGATATTCTTTGCATTGATGTTCCTAGCAGAAATAACTTCTTCGGCTGCTTCGAGGCAAAATATCTGATCTTGATCAATAAATTCAGCTCCTAATTGAATATTTTGAGGCACAGGTGGCGACGTGGTAGCTAGAGGGATCAATTTGCCTCAATCTGTGACGGTGGAAGGTTTATTGTCGGTGAAACCTTTTGGATTTGATTTGAACTCTGTTTTAACCCAGGAATTAGGTTTATAATGATAATTTTAGGCCATAATCCCCGTAAACAATCCGTTAATCCTCTGCTCTGATAATTTCCTGGTCTCCAGCGCTGATACTCTTTTTCTGCACTTGATCCATGTTTTCTTGCTGTTGCGCAGGGCTGCACAGGGTCTGTAATACATCAATGGCTCATGAAACATTGATAGATGTGAAGTTTAAACCCGTTGGTTTATTTCCTTTGGTAAATCGATAGCAAGAGAGTTGTCACCCTTTTCCTTCGAATTTTCTTCGTTCATAGCGAATACCTTCAAAAACCTGTAAAATACAAACAAAACATTATAAAATCCTGCTTTTATTGGTTTTACTACATCGGAAGGTGTGTGACGAAGTGGGGCCGTTGGATGGCATCATCCAACGGTCGAGGTTAATCAGAGAAGGTGAAAGGATAAAAAAATTAGAGTCGTCGATCGCGCAGAGATCGACGGTCAAGAGAAGGCAACAGAAAGTTAGCAACGAGAATCGTTGACTGAGCGAGGGAATCGGGTGATGAAGCATGGGTCGTCGATCTGCAGATCAGATCGACGACAGAGATGCGGTTGCCTCTGTACTGTGGAGTACTGAAAAGGTATGATTTTGCTGATTACTTTAATGACTTTTTAATACAATTTGTGAACCTTTTGTATCATGGATTTGGAAAGTCATAAGGAACTATCACAAAACATGTGAGAATCGATGTGTATAACTTAGCCACTGATAATGGTTATTTTCTATACAGGGAAAGAAGAAAATGAAGAGTTGCCGCTCTAAAGATAAGAACGAAGTGGGGATAACTGCTGTCCCTCTGGATGAGAACCAAACGCAAACATAGGGAAACAAGATCAAGGTGAATCGGCTCGGGCAAGAAGGAGAGGACACCAGCTCAGCGCAATAGCAAAGACAGGATGAAGAGTTAACTGTTTGGCGAATCCCTCAGGATCGAAGATCCTGAGGGATCGCTGCTTTATTTATCTAGCTGCTTGGACATCTCCGCCATCGTCCTTATAAAAAGAGACAGCACTGTTAGTTTAGAAAATGGCGAGATAGGATACGTTTTATGTAATCTTCTGTAAAACATCAGATTTGGTTACTAAGCTTTGTTGAGAACTGGTTCGATGTATTTTTGATCAATGTATTAATGAAAGCCTGGTGATTATTCCATCTTTGCGTCTGCGTTAACCTAAAGCGGTGCATCCTTGGAGGCTAAGGGCCCGGCCCCGAAGGACACTTGCTTCTGTACCATTACAGCTTCGTTTCTGTGTGGTTTGTTTATTATTGCTATTTGATTATTTGATATGCTTTACAAGTTCATATTACATGCTCTGTTCAAGTTTGAATCATTGAAGTTTCTACAGCTAGACTTGTGTGTTAACTCCACATTGCGTTATTATTCCTTTCAAGAGTTAATCGCATATCCTTACTGTTATGTTACAGAGCTGTTATATTAACATTTGTGTTGTGTGCGTTTCTACTGAATCGGTATTGTTCCATAATTCATTAATCGTTATTGCTGTTCCATTAATATGATTTGTGTAATTCACCTTTAGAATGATAGAATGTTCCTTGATTGCAAAGAGTGTATAGATTGAGTTTGATTATAACCTGCGGGACTTAGTATTCACTTGCTGTTCCATTTTAGAGTTGTTGTTCCATTTCAGAATTGTGGTTTAATCCTTTATTTCCTTTGCTGTTCTATTTATCTGCATTTGATGGTTTGCTGTGAGAGATGATCTAAGACTGTAGTGAGCAGTATCAGTCACTGTTTAGCTCCCAGGCTTGTGATCTATGCTTTAATTCTTTTTCCATCAGTTTCTGAAGGGATGGTTTATCATTACCGAACCCTTGACTGATGAGTTATTGAGTTTCCTGAGTGTGTGATTTATTTCTTTAAAGTAATTTGATTTCAGTTAAGCATCCGTTTACTCTTGTATTTCTTAAGCACTGTACTACTAGCATTACTCTGACAAATGAGCCTCGGATTGAGTCACTCTTTGTAATGAAAAAACGCTCTCGGGTTGACATATTAATGTGAGGTAATTAGAGGTGAAAGAGACCCTTTTTATAGCTCTACATTTTGGCGCCGTTGCCGGGGAAAGAGTGTAGCCATTTGTTTTTTTTTTTCAGAGTAGTGTACAAGCCTGCTAGGGAGGAGTTGGATCCTAAAAACGGAAGGTAAGAACCTACGTGCAGAGCATGTAAAAGACCTGCTCATTATCCGCTTTCCTAACAGATTTGTTGTTGCTTGTTTGAATAAAAGTTCGTAGTTTATTTTTGAGTGCATGACTAAGCAGAAAAGACCAGAAAAGAATATCAAACCCCCATCCAAACCTGAAAAAGCTAAGGGGCCGGTGACCCTTGGCCGAACGACCTTCATAGACGAAATCTATAAGAAAACAGAGTCTCAGCCATCGGTAGGCTTCAAGAAAAACAATTCCAAACCGCCTACTAGTTCCCTTCAGGCCACAGGATCACCATCTGTAGCCTGTGCTGAGGTGCATAGTCAAACTGAGGAGCAGGACTTTCAAGAAGTTGAAAATTCCACTCCAGAATTATTGCAGGAAGGGAACTCTAGCAACTTTTGTGAAGGAGAAGGAGAAACAGGGGAAACCGAGGAACCAAAAATCTCCTCTTGAAACAAATCAGCCATTAGATAGCACAGATAAGGGGAGTGCCGCGAAAGTCATTGTTGAAGAGATTCAATCTCCTCAAACACCTGGTATTCCCATTATTCCGGATAAAGGAAGCGCTATTAAAAAGATCCCTGTCAAAACCTTTCCCAACCAACCTAGGAATACCCTCCTAGATATCCCAGAAGGTTACTGGCATATATTCGATCCCATGGCTCAAAACCAACCAAACGCTCAAAACCAGCCAAACACTCAAACCTCTACATTACAATATCCTATAGTGGATTATGCAGCAAATGCACCCATGAAAGCTATCCCTCTTCAGCATATCCCTACATTTCACGGACTCACATCGGAAGATCCGGATGCATTCCTATTCGAATTCGATGTGTTATGTCGGGGGTACGATTACACCACCGACCCCCAAAAATTGAAATTATTCCCCTCTACATTGAAAGGGGCTGCTTTAAGATGGTTTATGGGGCTAGGTGGCGGGGTTATCAACAATTGGGATCAAATGAAAGAATCCTTCTTAAATAAATACCAGGATTATTGTAGGTCTAGAGAATTAAAAGACGAAATATTTCAGATGACAGCCAGACCAAATGAAACATTAGAGGAGTATGTGGAACGTTTTTAGTATAACTTACAAAGATCTCCTTATGCATCGCTACCTTTACCTGATAATGTGTTAAAAACTGCATTAATGAGGGGTATGAAGGAACAATGGATTGAAACATTAAACATTATGGGCAAAGGGGATATTTATCAAGAGAATTTTACTGACATCCTTGACTTATGTATCGGGAGTTCGAGAGGCAGCACAAGAATAAAACCGACAGAATATGATCGGTTTGCAAGAGATAACAAAGTATCAGCAGAAGGAGTAACACGTGCAGAAATTGGAAATTTATTAGAGAATTTTAAAACTGATATTATGGGGACACTAACTACACAACTTGATATTGTGCAGGCTAAACAGAAGCAGCTAGAGGCAGAACAGAATATGGCAATCTTCTGCCCCCGATGCAGAAAAAAACACAGCCACAAGGAGTGTCCATTAGATAAAGTCCAAACATGCGCCATCTGTACAAAAGATCACCTTACGGAGAGCTGCCTCTCACTTCCTGGATTGAAGGCAGTATATAAGGAAGCAGAAGAAGAACCAGAATCGGTGAATTCAATCAACCAGCGCCGCCCGTGGCAGCCAAGACAACCTGGTATGTTTCCGGACCCAACCTCTTTCTTTCAAAACCCAAAGTATAATGCTCAACAATATGGTATGTGGCAAAATCAATCTCAAACCCCATTTACAAA
Organism: Pinus albicaulis; assembly: GCA_034641835.2. NCBI lineage: Eukaryota > Viridiplantae > Streptophyta > Pinopsida > Pinales > Pinaceae > Pinus > Pinus albicaulis. The sequence goes on along the minus strand of MU968382.1, from coordinate 534,779 downwards.
CTGGTCACCACAATCATTTCCTTCTCCAAATCCATGGCTGAATCAAACAAGCCAAACTGGTTGGCCAAATTTCCCTTACACTCCACCATATTGGCAAAATGGCCCATATCCTTCACAATGGACTCCCTCTACTTCACACAGTTCACCCTGGCAGACAAGCTGGCAAAGACCAATGTACCACCCAGCTGGAACTATTCCGCTCCCTCAACCTACTTTGCCAGCTTTACAACAAAATCCCCAGTCTAACCTGAGACCGCAACTCCCAGCCCAACCCGATCCCAATCCAAACAACAGGCGGGTCCAATCTATTCAAATCATAGAATCACCAGAACTAGGACCCGACCTGAGGGAGTGCAATGATCTTCAGTTAAGATCTGGACGTATAATTGAAACTGAGGGAGATAAAACAGTTCATATTGAAGATCAGTTACCCAGAGAACATCAGTCACAACAAGAGGATGTAAATAAGCAACAAACTCATAATCAAGCAACCACATCCTCTCCTCCGTTCCCAGAATGATTAGCCATACCTCGATCCATACAATATCCTGACTTCGACATTCTGGGAGAATTACAAAACTTGTACATAAAAATTCCATTCCTCCAAGCCATTCAAGACATTCCCATATACGCCAAAACCATAAAAGAATTGTGCATAAAGAAACCAAGGAGGAATATAACAAACAATCGAAGAGTCCAAGTAGTCGGCACCTTATCTGACCTATTGTCGGGAAGAGAAACACCCCTTAAATATGAAGACCCCGGGAACCCAATTATAACTGTTCAAATTTATGGCCAGACCCTGCCTAATGCCTTAGTTGATTTAGGGGCTGCAATTAATATTCTAACAACCACAACTTGCCAAAAGCTCGGCATTACATCTGTAGAACCCACCTCTACTCTGTTAGAACTGGCTGACCGATCTGTGGTTAGACCAGAGGGCACTCTACATGATGTCATGGTCTCTGTAGAATCCTGGGAGTATCCAACTGATTTCCTAATAATTAATCCAAAAACCCGACTTGACGGACACCCGCTAATTTTAGGTAGACCTTGGCTCGCTACTGCCGATGCCTACATTGGCTGTCGGCAGGGAAATATGACCATAACCAGAGGACCAAATAGCAAAAATTTAGTTTTATATCCTCCAGCGCAGCCAAGTGTCACAATGATTAAAACGAATAAGCACCATGTATCATATCTTACTGATAACATTAGATCTCCATTAACTATACAAGAGGCACTCGATTTCAAAGATCAAACAGAAGACGATGCCATTAATAATTTCATTACTCAAACTGAACCTCGCACACAATGTCACATGATAAAAACAGCATTTGATAATGAATTAGAAGAAGATCCCCTGAAAGATATTCATGATCAAATAATACCTGTCACTTCTGTTGCAAATAGTAAAACTGTGGAAATTGCACCGGGGAAAACTTTAAACATCAATGCTAATCTCACACCGGAACAAGAAACAAAGCTCATCCATCTGTTAACAAAATATCCAGAAGCATTTGCATGGGACTACCCTGATATGAAAGGAATCGATCCCCAGTTATGTACCCACCACATTTACATAGAAAAAGATGCCAGACCTGTGCGTCAGCCGCAAAGGAGACTTAATCCCCATCTAAAAGATGTTGTAAAAACTGAACTTCAAAAACTTTTAGATGTGAATTTTATCTAACCTATCTCTGATAGTAAATGGGTCTCTCCACTTGTGGTGGTACCAAAAAAGAATGGGAAATGGAGAATTTGTGTGGATTATAGAGAACTTAACAAGGCAGCACAAAAAGATCATTTTCCTCTTCCTTTCATAGATCAAGTATTGGACACTTTAGCAGGGAAGAAGTTCTTTTCTTTCCTGGATGGCTTCAGTGGATACAATCAGATTCAGATTGCCCCTGAAGACCAGGATAAAACTACCTTTACTTGCCCCTGGGGAACATTTTCCTATCGAGTTTTACCTTTTGGCTTATGTAATGCTCCTGCCACATTTCAGAGGGCTATCCTTATTATTTTTGCAGATTTAATCAATGATGGACTTGAGGTTTACATGGATGACTTTACACCATATGGAGATGACTTCGATCCAGCTCTAGACACCCTAGAGAAAGTCCTACAACGCTGCATTGTTACTAGGCTTTGCCTAAGCAATGAAAAATGTTTTTTGATGATGACTGAAGGACTTATCCTAGGACACTATGTCTCAGCAGCCGTCATTCAGGTAGACCCGGCCAAAATCCAAATACTTTTGCTTATTCCCACTCCTACTACTCAAGCAGAGGTACGCAGTTTTCTTGGATTTTCAGGTTATTATAGACGATTCATAGAGCATTATTCACACATTGCTGCTCCTTTATATGCACTGACTGGTAACGTTGATTTCCTTTGGACAGACAAATGTGACCATGCTTTCGAGGATCTAAAGAAGCTTGTATCCACAGCCCCAGTCCTTCGAGGACCAAACTGGGACCTACCATTCCAGATATCATCTGATGCCTCAGATACAGCCATTGGTGCAGTCCTTGGGCGGGAAGAGGATAAAAAACCATATGCTATATATTACATCAGCAAAAATTTATCCCCTGCTGAATTGAATTACACTGTTACTGAAAAAGAATTTCTAGCTGTAATACATGTTGTCAATAAATTTAGACATTATATCACAGGCTACCCTGTTATCTTGTATACAGATCATTCTGCCATAAAATATTTAGCAAATAAGCCTGTCACAAATGCCAGAGTAACTCGATGGTTAATCTTATTGCAGGAATTCGATATCACAATCAAGGACCGCCCTGGCAAAGAAAACCCTGTAGCTGATTTTCTTTCAAGGATACCAAAATCAAGCGATGCAGCAGCAGTGGAAGATCAATTTCCGGATGAACACCTGTTTGCTGTTGCTGTTCAAACACCCTGGTATGCTGATGTTTCCAATTACCTTGCAGTAGGTAAATTACCAAAACATTTAACTCCTAATGAGCGTAAGCAGATTATTCAGAAAAGTTCTCGATTTTCGTGGATTGGAGGTTATTTGTTTCACACAGGAGCAGACATGCATATCAGGCGATGTGTTAGAGAGGATGAAATCTTTGACATCCTAAAATCCTGTCACGATGGACCATGTGGGGGGCACTTCGCTGAGCGTAGGACTGGACATAAAGTATTGCAGACAGGATATTACTGGCCTACGATCTTCAAAGATGCAAAGAAGTTTGTCCAAGCCTGTGACAGTTGCCAGCGAGCAGGACGACCTGGTCAAGCTGATGAGATGCCTCTGAAACCACGGTTAGTCATCGAACCATTCGAGCGGTGGGCTCTGGATTTCGTTGGACCCATCAACCCTTCATCAAATCAGAAAACATATATTTTGGTGGCAACAGAATATGTCACCAAATGGGTTGAGGCAGAAGCATTACCAAGAGCCACAGAGGACTCTGTCATACAGTTCCTGTTCCTTTTATTTGTTCGTTATGGCCTTCCTAGGGAAATAATTACGGATGGAGGACCACAATTTGTTGGGCATAAATTAGCTGCAACACTTAACAATTATCATGTCCAGCATAAGATCACTACTCCATATCACCCACAGGCGAATGGGCAGGTAGAAAGTAGAAATAAGATAATAGAATCAATCCTAACGAAAACTATTGCATCACATAGGCGTGACTGGGCTACCCGACTACCTGAAGCACTCTGGGCCTATCGAACCACATGGAGGAGCACCACTGGTTACTCACCTTATCAACTAGTGTTTGGAAAACAACCTATTTTTCCAATAGAATTCGAAATCCAAACACTGCGTACAGCACAGGAAGTTGGCCTAGACTTAACGGAGGCACAACTCAATCGACTACAGCAGATCAATGAATTAGACGAAATTCGGCTCTCTGCACTACAAAATACGGCATTAATTCAACAGCAGCGAGCCAAATGGCATGATGCGCTCATTAAGAACAAAGTCTTCCACGAGGGAGACTGGGCTCTGTTATACGATTCTCGGTTTCAGGACTTCCCTGGAAAACTTCAGACTCGATGTTTGGGACCATACGAAATCCAGAAGGTACATGACAATGGAACTCTTACTCTAATCACTATTGACGGTTCTGGATATGCATTCAAGGTAAATGGCCACCGAGTCCGTCTCTACCGTAAACCACTTACTCGGGAATCCTTTTGCCAGCAAATACGCCGAGATACTGATCTGGAGATCTTAGGAGAAGAAGAGAAATCTTCCTCACCTTTAATTCATTAAGGGTCTATTTCTTTTTGCAAATTGTACATAAAGTTTTTGTTTTTGAGTGATTCTTGTACATAAGTTTGATTTGAATAAATTCTTGTCATTTTGCTGTTCCTTTTTCTTCCACAAAGTTTGATTGTTGCTCTTCTAATAGCATATGTATGTTTTTTTTTTTTTTTGGTTTTGCTTGTTCTGCTGTTCCTTTTCTAAAGGAACAGCATTCGGATCTCTGCTGTTCCTTTTTCAGAAGAACGATATTGTTACGTCTATCGCTGTTCCTTTTTGGTTACCATTGTTCCTTTTCTTTCAAAGAAACAGCGTTCTTTTATTTCTGTGTTGACTTTTTCAACGGAATGGCATATTGAGTGTTTAGTATGATTGCCGTTCCTTTTCCCAAAAGGAACGACATTTGCAGTTTTGTTCCTTTTTCTATTATCCATCGTTGTTGCTTTTTCAACGGAACACCATCTGCATACTTTTGATCTCTTTGCTGATTTAAATTGAGGATGCTTTTTCCCGTCTTCTTTCTAGTCTTCAAGCTTCAGCTATGTATTTGTGCGATGAAATATAAAAACACAGCATACCGAAAATCTGCAAATCATAAATCGCTATATCTATAAGGCTCTGCATTAATAAGAGGACAAATGGAAGGACATACTTATTTCTTACCTTTTGTGACATGGTTTTACTAATTTTTCCCTGATTGGTTATCTTTATCATGCTGATTCCCTTAAAAATCTTTTTATTAGTACTTGGGAATAAAAGCAAAGAGTTTATATCTTCCTATTGAGATAATAAGACTTCTTCCACCATTCCTACTCTTAAGGAGTGCTGAACCACCCTTTGTGTATAAATAAGGAAAAAGAAAAAGCATGTCAAATGTCAAATGCGGGATAGGGGGTCTCATCGAGAGCCAGCCTACCATGATCATGAGGATGGAAGTGAAGTGGCATTCCCATTCTGGCCACCACACCAGGGATATGGTCCAAAAGGTGTATCAAAATAAACAAACCTTGGAACAGGAGGTCTCATTAAGAGCCGACCTGCCCACGTTTCGCTCTTTCCTCGTGAATGGCATTATGGTTAACTGGTCACCAAGCCAGCATAATGGTCTACATTCTGACATAATAACATTCCTAAGTATACACACAGGATCATGGTTCCGAGGGTGAAAAACAACTCTGCCAAGGTTATGGACACCTGTTGGCAGCAGAGTAATGTTAATGGTATCGAAGTCACCTTGCTTACACCCATAGGTAAGATATTAACACTCTTTTGTTTTCATATCCTAGGCACTAATTATATGTTATTTCCTGATTTATACACCGCATGAATATTTATCATTACCAATCATGGCAACGGAGGTGACCATGACCGCTTAAGATTGGCGAGTACGATACATGCCTATCCATCAGCCTCAAATCATAACATAGCAGCCTCAAATCATAACACGCGATCCATCCTCCGCCTCGATTTCGGTAATCTGTTGTCCTCTCTCAACATGGCATAAATTCACATGCTGTTCCTTTCTGACTTGATTACAGACTGGGTGCCGCTCCATTATTTGCCGGCTGGGACAGCCTATCACCCTGAGGGGGGGGGGAGGTTAACCTCATCATTCCCTGTATTACGTGTCAATTCATCATTCGGAAAATCTGGTTCACGACGATTTGGCATGGTTTCACGGCATGGCATATTTTTATTTTTATTTTTTTCGCACAAGTTGTTTTTGCTGCACTATTGCATACTCTGTGTTTTCTTTTGCGAAACCTTGCTCTCTGTGTTTCAAACCGAAAACGTTTTTTTTGCTGTTCCATTTAGAAATCACAGCGAAATCATGGGGGGAAAGGCAATTCGTAGCGAGCCTCAACAGCTAACGATCTCTGCTGCTGCCCGAGAAATCCTGGAAAGAGCAGGATGGTTAAACTATTTCAATCGCTTACAAGAGGGTAATGAGACAGTAGCAATGGAGTTCTTGCAGAATTTACAAGATGACTACTCCATAGTAAGAGGGAAACGAATAGCGGTCACTGATGCCATAATTGTAGAAGTCTCAGGACTACCAGCTACTGGACCGGTATGGACATTCAAAAAGGAACGATTACAGAAGGTCATCGACATCTTCCAGGATGAAGGCCAGCATTTGACAATCAAAGGGAAGGGAATTCTGCCAGCGACCCTAGGTGAACCCTGGACAGAGCTAGCAAGAATAGTACAGAGCTACATTACTTGCAAAGGAAGAAAAGACGTGGTAATACCACGACACCTTAAACTTTTAGCTGTTCTAAAACAGAAATGCTCTGTGAATTTACCGGCACTCTTAAACTCGTTATTGCATGATGCTGCACAAAGTATGAAAAGGGCACAGCACGTAGAGGCAAGTGTTAGTCACCACGGGTTAATCCGACTTGTTGTTAGTTATAGTCTTACCCAGCAGCAGAGCAGCTGGGAAAGACTCATTTCACTGATTGAAGGGGGATCGACAGAACCATCCCCGAAACGTAGACATTCTATAAACCCACCAGAACAACCGGCAAAACGCAGAGAAAATGTTGCTAGTACATCACAACAACCAGAGACACACCAAGAACCCGCAAAGCGAAAGCATGTAGTTGATTCACCTGAGCAACCAGAGGAACCCAGGAAATCAGCTCGGTTAGCTCGGATGAGAGGAAGCATAAATAAACCTAGAAAGTCAGCCCGGTTGGCTCGAATAAGGGGAAGGCTGGAACAGCTTCAGGGAAGCACCAGCCAACCAGTAATAATTGAAGATGAGCAACCCGAAGAAGAAGTACCTGAACCTTCGGGAACAGAAAAAGAAGCAGAAACTGAACAGGAGGAAGAAAGGGGACAACAGGAGAATAGTCCATTACAAGACCTACTAAGAGAAGATGACTTGGCCGCCATCCTAGCCAATATGAGTAAATACGGTCAACCTTCTAGCTCAAAGAATCCCCACGACCAATTTCAAGAAGAGAACATGCTTATGCATGATGAAGAGGAAGAAAATACCGAACGGGAACAATCTGTTCCCATGTCACAAGAGGAAAGTCTAGAGGAAGAACCCCAGGAGGAAGAATCAGAACCAGTTGAGGTGCATACACCAGAACAGCCGGAGCAGAGCAGTGAGGAAGAACCCCAGGAGGAAGAGTTAGCAACTGGTCATGATCCAGTCCACCATCGAAAGACTGCCATTCCTTCAAAGGAATCAATGGAAATCAAGAAGTTGAGGAAGGAACGGACTAAACTGTTAAACACGATAACCCAGCTCAGGCAACAAATTAGGATTTTGAAAAAGAACCAGAAGGTAAAGAGGAAAAAGAGGGCCAACAAACAGCCTGTTTTCTAGGACTCTGAGGATCCAGCTGCCGTTCCGATTAAGACAGAAAAGGATGATAATCAAATTCAGACGGAGGCACCACCCTCAAGGGTAATCAGGGTCCTGAACTCTAAACAGCGTAACACAAAGGTTCAGGTAAAACTCTCGGCCTCCACTGATGCATGGAGGAAAGATCCAAAGACAAAATCCTTGCACAAGATGGTGAAACAAGCACAGCAAGAAATGGAGCAACTTAAAGAGCAAACGGTTCCCCTAGAAAAATATGAAGAGTTGCAGCAGCAACTAAGGGATGTCAGTCAATCTAAAAGACAGGTTTTTGAAGGATGGATGAAGGAACAAGAGGAAGTCACATAGGTAACTTGTAAACTAGATACTACTATCAAACAGATGAATGACTTGTGTTCTTTATATAATAATGTTTTAGCATGTAGGGCTCCTGCTAAAAACTATGCTCTGTTTCTATTAGAACGATATTTACAATTACAAATAAAGGCTGTTAAGGCAGGCACCCCTATACAGATCAACAATGTCAATGATTTTATCGACTGTTGTAAACATTATGGAGTGAAAGTCCAGAGATTGTTGTGTGAACTTTATTTACACGACCTTGTGCTAAGTCAGGAGACTGAAGTGAACCCTGGTCCCTCCATTGGTGATATTCAATTCCAAGCATTCATTTCATTTGGGGCTAATCAGATTAAGTGGCTGAAAGCCTATGATACCTTCCAGAGTCAAGAAAATGGTCTAGATTTAAGAGTTAGGGCTGAGCCTAGGAACCCAGTACAGTTATGGACAGCTCATATAAACCACATAAGGACTCCAGGTGTCATTGTAACATTAGGGCCTATGCATGAGGCACTCATTCAAGAGGGTTTAGAGTATTTCTTTTCCATCAAAGACTTGGCCATTAATGCAGCCAAATTTCGATATCGAATCTTTGATCCACACATCCAGCTCAGAGAACCATTTAAGTATGAGAACTTTGAGTTAGCCGCTGACCGTTTGAATTTCTATGGCCAGAGCCTTCTGAAAGCAGGGTCATCTTGGTTAGGGTGTAGATTTCGCGCTCCAATTATTTGGCATCCTGCACATGGATACCAGGCCCTGTATGATATGCCTGAGGGGCAAGCAGGTCGGTTCTTTGATTATTTAATCACTCAACATGGTTGTAGGCCTCCACATGAAACTCCTTCTCCAGCATACTCTCTCACTGCATTACATGTCAACTACAATGTTTTCATGAGGACATGAAACAAGGTAAGCAGGGGGGTGTGTGGAGTACTGAAAAGGTATGATTTTGCTGATTACTTTAATGACTTTTTTAATACAATTTGTGAACCTTTTGTATCATGGATTTGGAAAGTCATAAGAAACTATCACAAAACATGTGAGAATCGATGTGTATAACTTAGCCACTGATAATGGTTATTTTCTATACAGGGAAAGAAGAAAACGAAGAGTTGTCGCTCTAAAGATAAGAACTAAGTGGAGATAACTGCTGTCCCTCTGGATGAGAACCGAACGCAAACATAGGGAAACAAGATCAAAGTGAATCGGCTCGGGCAAGAAGGAGAGGACACCAGCTCAGCGCAATAGCAAAGACAGGATGAAGAGTTAACTGTTTGGCGAATCCCTCAGGATCGAAGATCCTGAGGGATCGCTGCTTTATTTATCTAGCTGCTTGGACATCTCCGCCATCGTCCTTATAAAAAGAGACAGCACTGTTAGTTTAGGAAATGGCGAGATAAGATACGTTTTATGTAATCTTCTATAAAACATCAGATTTGGTTATTAAGCTTTGTTGAGAACTAGTTCGATGTATTTTTGATCAATGTATTAATGAAAGCCTGGTAATTATTCCATCTTTGCATCTGCGTTAACCTAAAGCGGTGCATCCTTGGAGGCTAAGGGCCCGGCCCCGAAGGACACTTGCTTCTGTACCATTACAGCTTCGTTTCTGTGTGGTTTGTTTATTATTGCTATTCGATTATTTGATATGCTTTACAAGTTCATATTACATGCTCTGTTCAAGTTTGAATCATTGAAGTTTCTACAGCTAGACTTGTGTGTTAACTCCGCATTGCGTTATTATTCCTTTCAAGAGTTAATCGCATATCCTTACTGTTATGTTACAGAGCTGTTATATTAACATTTGTGTTGTGTGCGTTTCTATTGAATCAGTATTGTTCCATAATTCATTAATCGTTATTGCTGTTCCATTAATATGATTTGTGTAATTCGCCTTTAGAATGATAGGGTATGCTTTTGATGACTATTTCAGTGGCTTTTTAATAGAATTTGTGAACCTTTTTGTATCATGAATTTGGAAAGTAATAAGGAACCATAACAAAACATGTGAGAATTGATATGCAAGACTTAGCCACTGATAATGGTTATTTTCTGTACAGGAAAAGGAGAAAACGAGGAATTTCCGTTCCAAAGGAAAGGACAAAGTCGAGATAACTGCTGTCCCTCTGAACGAGAACCGAATGCAAACAAGGCTAAATAGATTACAGCAAATCGGCTCGGAAAAGAAGGAGAAGACACCAGCTCGGCGCCAAAGAAAGGAAAGGATGAAGAATTAACAGTTTGGCGAATCCCTCAGGATCTTCGATCCTGAGGGATCGCTGCTTTATTTATCATGTTACTTGGACATCTCCGCCATCACCTTTATATAAAGGGACAACACTGTTAGCTTGATAGATAGGATACGCTTTTATGTAATTTTCTGTAAAACATCAACTTTGATTATTGAGTCTCGTTGAGAACTGGTTCAATGTATTTTTGACCGATGCATTAATAAAAGCTTGGTGATTATTTCATCTCTGCGTCTGGATTAACTTAAAGCGGTGTATCCTTGGAGGCTAAGGGCCCGGCCCCGAAGGACACTTGCTTCTGTACCATTACGACTTGACTTTTGTGTGGTTTGTTTATCATTGTTATTTGGTAATTTGATATGCTTTATAAGTTCATATTACATGCTTTGTTAAAGATTGAATCATTGAGGTTTTTTACAGATAGAATCGTGTGTTGACTCCGCATCAAGTTATTAATCCTTTCAAGAGTTAATTGCATGTTCTTACTGTTTTGTTACAGAGCTGTTATACTAAACGTTCGTGTTGTGCGCGTTTCTGATTTATCAGTACTGTTCCATAATTCATTAATAGTTATTGCTGTTCCATTAGTGTGATTTGTGTGAATTGCTTTTAGAGTGAAAGAATGTTATTTGATTGCAAAGAATGCATTTGAGTTAATAGATTAAGTTTGGTTACAACCTGCGGGACTTAGTTATTCAATTGCTGTTCCATTTTAGACTTGCTGTTCTATTTCAGAATTGTTGTTCAATCCTTTATTTGCTTTGCTATTCCAT